>VWZO01001802.1:0-189406 GCA_013396975.1 Bucco capensis | reverse complement strand
TGGAGGATGTGAGGCTTTCCAGAGAGATTTGGATAGATTGGAGGTCTGGGCAGTCACAAATCAAATGAAATTTAACAAGAGTAAGTGCTGGGTTTTACATTTGGGGAGGTGTAACCCAAAAACCACCTACTTTCTGGGGAATGTTAGTCCTGAGTGCAGCACGGCCAAGAGAGATCTGGGGGTAATAACAGATAGTAAAATGAAGATGAGTCAGCAGTGTGCCTCAGCAACCAAAAGAGCTAACCGGATCCTGGGGTACATCACAAAGGCTGGACTCGATGATCTTCAAGGTCTCTTCCAGCTGTAACTGTTCTATGATTCTACGATGCTCCAGGACATGCTCTAGTGTTAGGCATATAGGGGTGGTTGTGATTGTTTCTATTTTGTTTTGTTGGGTTTGTTTGTTTGTTTGTTTGTTTTTGTTGGACTTGGTGATCTGGGAGGTCCTNGGTTGTGATCTATTTTGTTTTGTTGGGTTTGTTTGTTTGTTTGTTTGTTTTTGTTTTGTTGGACTTGGTGATCTGGGAGGTCCTTTCCAATCATGGATATTCTGTGATTCAGGGCAGCCAAGACCACATGGTTAAACAGTACAAATGGCAAGTCATGTAGCAAAATGAGGTGGGTGACTGGCAGAGGTACAGGAACTAACTTAGTGACATCCCAAAACCAGGCAGCCTGCATATGGCCTGTAACTTCCTTTCTAGCTCTTAATGAAAATGTAGAACCACAAGGTTGGAACTTACTAAATTTTCCAACTTTAGTAACAATCCTAATTCTGAAAACAAAGGCATTTAATGTGCTGCTCTTGTGTGCTGAGTGCATTTTTGGCTCCTTATTTATAGTGATGTTACAAAATAATAAAGAGTGATTCATGACAATGACATTTGCTGCTCAACACATTGGTATTTTTGCCAAGAACAGCCTATACCTGCAGTGGCTCTCATCTGAAAGCAGTCATTTTCCAAGTCACTATGCTGCAGTACTCATACACTTCCATACATCAAGGACATCTAATAATAATATGGTCATTCTGTATGTAGTAGTGATTTTTTTTCTTTTAAATAATAATTATGAAAGCTGTGATAAATAATACCAAAGCCTAACCAAAATAAGACTCTCAAGACTGAGAAGGAGAATTTGAAAAAAATCTAGTTAATCAGTTGACAGAAGAATTCCATTCTTCTGTCAAATATATACCTACACAACAGTAGGGAAAAGTTCATCTAAAATATTTTAAATTGCTTCTACCCCTTGAAAAAATGGCAGTTTACCTAAGATGGAAGTTCTGAATGTTCACGTTTCTGTAAGGAGCAGTTTTTCTTTGACACCACAGCAGCAGCCCTTCTTTGGCAGAGGTCTCTGTAAAAGACACCGGGGAGTAAAGAAAGGAAAAATGTAAAAAGTACTCAAGTAATGTATCACTTGTCACCTTAAATGTTGACAGTTACCTAAAGTTGGTTGGCATAGACCAACATTTAATCCTAGAAGACACTCATACGAATGGACTAATGAGGTTCCATTAAGAAACTCAGGTTAGCGAATTGCAGCAACTCAGCCTGCACAATAATTCTGGGATATTAGAAGTTTAAGAAATTACATTGGTTGGACAGGAGAATGTGCATTTGGAGAAAAACACCTATTACAAATATAATAGAACTAGACATAAAAGATTGTGTTGGTGCCTACATGAAATACACTTGTAATCTCAGTCCCTTTGGTTACAGGGACATAGAAGTGCTGAAGAAATACCTTGGTTATCTGAACCCTGTGGGTGTATGAATGTATAGTCAAGGGCAAAAAGGATCAGCTAGATCCACAAATTATGGGCAGGACAGTATGCATAGATTGAATTGACTCTACTTTTGTTGAAAATTCAGATTCGTTTCTAGAGTTCTAGATTTTTCACAGCATTTTTCAACCTGATTTAAAGAGTATTATAACTACAACACACTTTCTGGTGCCAGTTACAAGGTGAAAGTTAAGAAAAAAATTCTGAATCAGTGTGGAGGAAAAAAGTGACAGAAAGAAGGGAGATAGAGCCAGACAATATTTGCAAAATATGAGAAATGGATAGGCCTATGTAAGTATGTTTGAAATAGGACCACTATACAGGGTACAGCATTTTCAGGCCAGTGAAGCTCAGAAACACAGGCGTGTGTCTATCTCTATAACTGAGGCACATGCCAAGAACTTCTGCACTTATAGAAAGTTGGCTCGATATCTCTGTCAGAATAAGGAGAGTAATTACTTTTTCCCCTCCAGAAATCGATTTTGTCACTAGGTAGGGAACTTGCAGTACCATTTTCTGTGAAAAAATAATTCCTCTTTTAGACACTCACCTCACTTGCACCCAATTCATATAAAAATCCCTTTAAACAAATTTCCTAATTCTTTAACCCAGTTGCATTACTATTACCTTCCACTGAAATATCCTGAATAGCAAAGCGAAGAATGATAGTCCAGATCATACCCAGCGTCATTTTCACGTTGCCATCAACAATTTCTAAGGTGAAAAAAGGATAGTAGTAGTATTTAGAATGTTTTCCATTGTCTCTTCTTTTAATCATCTTTTTCTATAAGTAATATACTGCATCTAATAAATTGGTTATATTTCTACTATAATTCTGGATCTACACAGAGTTCATCTGGGTTCATTTTTCATGAAGCTCATGCTTGTGCTACCCTGGAGGCAGGATTGAAGATTACTGAGATGAAGTAAACTTCAGCCCTTCCATGCTTCCATAGCTTCTCTGCAGGCAGTTGCAACTAACAAATCTTTACCTTTTAGGCTGATGTGTTTAGAGAGAGCCTGAGAGGAAATACTTATTTAAAGTTTGAACAATATCATCCTTACTGCTTTCAAATACAAAGGAAATAAAACTATATGGTCTTGCCCTAGATTTTAAGAAAGTACAGGACATTAACACAGAATCACAGAACAGTAGTACTTTTTAATAAAATGGTACTCAGAAACTCCTCTGTACTATTCAGACCTTTCTGAGAATTTTACCTCTGGTGCCAACACAGACTGGATATGAAGCACAGCTCAAGAGACACAGCACCTCCTGAGACTAAACCACATAGCTTCCTGTCAGGCAGTTCAGAAACACAGCCATGGGTTATACTGTCTTACAGCTTTGATGCCTGTGCACATTTATGAATCTTTAAAATAAAATGGAATTTTTTTACGTCTGGGGTTTCAATTTGTTTTGAGACTGCTTGATTCTATCTACAACACAGGGCACTAGGAAGGTGCCTTCTCCAAGCCTTCTCACACATACATGAGTCCTTTCCACAAGCCAAGTAAGAATTCAGTGCTCCTAACTTGGAATAGGAACAGTGATACCATTAAATTTCTGAACGTCAAAAACCATCCTGCCAGACCACTGGAGTGTGGTCATAATGTTAATCAATCTGAAAAGTATGGCAAGAGAAGAAAATTGTGAGACACTGGAAGGGAAGGAGGTGGGACAATGAGAGAAGGGAAATGCTGACCGTCCTTCCAGTCACCTCACACCAAAAGAGCAGTGGAGTAAAGAAGGGACCAGCTGCTCCCATACTTGAAAGTCACTTTTAGCCTTCCTCAAAAAGTGGAGCAGCTGTAGCTGCCTGGGGGTCCACTAGTATTCCGGAGGATGAACAGGAGGAACTTGTAGCAGGAGGAATTTCCTCAATTTAACATCAAATGCTAACAGAGGTGCCAGCACAAAATGCAGTTGCACTGCTTAAAAGTTGTCTGAACCCAGGGGCAACCTTTACTGAACAAAGCAGCTGCCAACTCTGAGACTTGAGATACATGTTAAATTGCAGTAGTATGTGACACAAGCTGTCATTTGAACCTATGGAATTAACAAATGTGGTAGGAGATATATCACCCATCATTCAGTCTATACTTTGGTATTATGATAATGCAATCTTCTCTATGAACAGCTATTTTTCTGCTTTCATCTTTGGGTTCTACACTACTTTTCCAGAACTCTTGCCTCACTTTGCCTGTCTTCCATGCATGATTACTATCTTATTGGCCGTGAAAGAGCTCAAGCCTTTTCAAATCTGAGAACTGAACTCTTTCAGCCAAAAAAGAGCAAATGGCAATTAGGACATGTAGCCCTAATGTATCTCTCCTCTCTCCTGCTCCTCCTCAGTCAAGTATTTCATTGTATTTTGATCAGATGTGTATATATATAGTAAAGAAGAATTTCTTCCAATGTCAAATAAATGATTCTGAATACTCAGGAGGCATTGCTGATTGTCAGGCAATCAGTTCATGGATTTGCATCATCACTGCATCGTTGCTTTGATTTACATATCTCTATGTACACTCAGACAGAATGAAAGAGCAAGAGAAGGAATTTTCTGTTTGTGCCTCAGGAGAATTTTCAAGTGATTTGCCAGCTTTGGTTTCTTATTATCTACTGCTAGCATAAAACACAAAAAAGACATGATTAAAAGACAAAGAAAAAATATCTAAACAGAAGGAAATCAAAGTTGCTACGTTTTGAAAAGTACCATTGATGAAAAAATGCTGATTTACTTATATCATTTTCCTCTACAGGTCAATAGAAAGCTTCATTAGTTTCTCAAGATTTCCTGTTTGCTCTGGGAGGAATATAGTTCCTACATCTCAAATACACAAAGCTATAGCTCCTTGGAGAAAAAGGTCTTGGTGATCTATGAAGACAGGAAACAAGAGGAGGGAAACAGTAAAAACTACCAAGGGAAAAAAGCTAAGGAAAGTAGTGTGGCAAGTTCTCAAAGGTTTTTGTTTCCTTTTTTTATTCTGCTTTGGCTTTATTTACTTACTTTTATTCTAACCTTCTTGTAGAATATTCATAGATCATTTGGTCTTTAGTATTTTCCTACTTCTCAGAAAAGCAATACAGAAGTGTTTGCTATTAAGAGGATACTTATCTTTTGTCGTTCTCTCATCCTTTCACTCAGTATGCAGTTACCTTGAAAATGGAGTTATTGCACTTTTTTCAAACTTAAGGGAAAACTTCTAACTCTCGGACTGTGAATGGCTTAAAAGGACTATCACAGCTTTTGGTTTAGCTTCTTGGCTCTCAAGTCTAATTTGATCAAAAATGGAGAGAAGCTCTTTCACAAGGCAGATCAGAGTAGTCTTACAGCTTAAAAATACTAAATTGAAGTTTGTGCTGATGTCCCACCAAAATCACAGCTTAATCTTTATTTTGAGGCCCCATTTTAAATGCCAGTTGGTCCCCTTAGGCCTCCATGCTCTTCACCACTCAGCATGTCAGATAATAAAACATGATCCTCAGGAAAACTTCCATGCTTTGGAAATTAAAAAGTATTCCAAAGAACCATGTAACTGAGAGAATGCTGTGCAGATAAGCCCATACAGCCCATGTTCACGTACAGAGTTAGTGACTCTAGGGGATAAGGACTTGGACAACAATACAAGCTTAAGGAGCCTGTGTTCTTCCTCCATGCCCGAATTCATTCTTTCTTAATACTATAATGGCTGCCCAGTCAACAATGCTGAAAAATGCAACAAAACAGAACAAAAAAGGTGAAGTTGGTTTTAAAACCAGATCATATTGTTCATCCAGTCTTCAGCATAGCTACAGAAACAGCTGTCAGCCCAAGTGATAGAGTAGGGCCGTGAAGTGTGGGAGCAACTATGCAGAGCAAGGAGGCACAGGGGCTCTCTAAACATGTGCTGGTGCCAGAGGTCCCACACTATGAAACTATACCCAGTCAGATGTTATACTGCATTGCTGCATCAGCACAGCACTGTGCCTTAGAGAACAAATTTAGTAGAGGGAGTGTGGTAAACTTAACAGGGCACTAAGCACGTCTAGGCCTGGCTTTGAGTTCAGCCTGTTTAGAGTAGGACTGGAATGCACACAAATCTATCTGCTTCTGCCCACACAGATGTAATCTAACATGTGCAGCCATACTTGACATAGTGCAATGTCTTACAATGACAGGTTCATCTCTGTGATTAAGCTATGACAGTAGAAGTGGATTTTTCTCCTGTGCTTCCATCCAATAATTAGTAAATTTTTTTAATGCTAGTGAATGGTTTTTTGCTTTCAACTCCTCCATTTAACAGATCAACAATTCCAAAAACAAGCAGTAAAAGCCTGCAGCACAGCCAAGAGTATCACCTTAATCTCCTAGTTTACTAACTATGGCTTGTTGTTACATGCAGGAAAAAAAACTGAATGCAAGGACAGACATCACCTTGCAGCAACTGGCTGAGAATCTGGAAGAGGTTACTGCCTGTCTTCTTTCCAGAGGCAATTGCCTATTATGACAGAGCATGTAAACTCATGTCAGTTTTTGCCAAGGAGAACAGCAGGGTTAGTTTAAATGGTTTTGATGGCTGAACAGAGCTATCCCAGATCCTTTGCCTTCAGGTGATACAGAAAGTGCTCAAGCACTGCTCCATAGCCTGAGTACCCTTGGAGAAATGAGCAGCAATGAGCAGGCCAAAATGAGGAAGATAGAAATGCAGAAGGCTGGCCTGCTCCTTTCAGGAACAGATATAAGCTGATATATCTCCATTTAAATACTCTGACCTTGCTTGAAGAACCTACGTGTGAGAACATTAATACATTGTGCAAGCTCTGATCAGAGAGAACAACCGCTCTGTCCCACAAGATACTCTTTTTGCCACACTCTTGTTTTCAGTCAGGAAGCCTCAGAGTTCCAGCATGACATGTCAGAAACCACCATTCATTTGCTCACATTCTGTAGTCCTAGTATTTCTGCATCAACTATCAAACTGGCTTCTGTAATCTTTTGTTTNGAGGTCCCTTCCAACCCAAGTGATTCTGTGATTCTGTTTTCCCACTCATAAATTGTCTCTTTAGTACCCTCTGCTGTCTATTCAGTGCCATGTCACTCTCAGAATAACAACTACAGAGGTTAAGGGTAGTGGCATATATTTCAATTCCACTTCATTTAATTGAGCAAAGGGCACAACTGCCCCTGACTGTACCACTGATAGAGGCAGTCAGGCACCTCTGAAATGCAGTAGAGCTGTTTTGAGATATGAAGTGTCTTTGGGAATTGCCTGTTTCTCCCCACGGATGGCACATTCCCAAAAAAAGATCTGTTATGTGCCTAAAGATAGATGGTATGGATTTAGACTTGGACTGCCCACCCAGTTCAGTCTCAAATGAATAAAGGGTGATTTTGAACAAATGCTCTGCCCAAAGAACATCCATTTCTTGGGATTTTGGAGTTCTAGGTCTAGAACCTGAAACACATTTGGTGAATGATACTTGAGGAACCAAGCAGACTAGGTCCAACCATTGTGAAATCAATGAATGCTGATAGACTTCTCCATTATTTCTACAGATGCCCCTATCCCACCTAATGAACTTTCCTGCTCCAACCACAGTTACAGTAAACTCCCTGAGATCAAGGTTTGGAAGCAGAATAAGGACATATATATGACTGGAGAAATCAGAGAAGAGGAAGAGAAGGCTCATAAATCAATATAAAAAGGCTTAGCAATTTGAACAGAATATAGTTAGTGCTTCTCACTGTGATACTGAGAGGTTACAGCCAAAGTTTTGCTCTAAGAACATGTTAGAGGCTGCCCCAGAATGGACAGCACATCACTGAGGCTATAGAATCAAAACTAGTTGGATAACATGCTAGCCACATCACTCCTTTTTATGGAAATGACTAAGCAAAGCATTATGCAAATATCTCCATGGAGAACCTAGTCCTAGACAGAGTGGCCTTTTCTAACAATTAATTGAATTTCTTAGGAAGCATAGGTTCACTTGTAGTGAGAGTCTGCCTTCTTTTACTCAGAGTTTACATCTAGCAGCATTTAGCTACCCAACTGCATGGTTTTATTTAACTACTTGAATGACAGAACAATAACAAAGTAGTAACATCCCACCCCACTTTCTTCATATATTCAGTCTGACTCCAGATACCATAATTTCTTTTGATCACTCCCTTAACTCTGCATTTGAATTTCAGAATCACAGCTGCGATCCACAGTCAATCTCATAATAAAATGGGAGTAGATCACAGTAGTACCACCTGGTACTGATATCAGCCTTTGTCTTTTCTGATTAGTATCTCCTAAAGACAAAAAAAATCCCAGATTGCATAAACCACACCCTAGAAATCAATGTGATTTATAAAGGAGTTCCTTTTTTTTAATAATTCATGGAAAAAATGTAATGCTCTGAAAGAAGAAATCATTATCTTAATACCCAACAAAACATAGATAATTTGTTTTAACCTTGGAGGTAAACTAACATTAGAGACCATTTAAATCCCTGTCCACAAATTTCCACCTCTCATTCTTTCACAGATACAGGACAGCAATCAATATTAAGGAATTTTCAAGGCACCCATATTATAGAGAACAGCCCCCCACAATTTGGCCAAGGGTCTGAGCCAGACTCCTTCGCAATGTGAATGCCTAGTAGCTAAGTAAGGTGCATTGTCAAGCTGTGTCACATACCTTCTGCACCAATTGACACAAGTTTCACTCCTTTGCTGGCGATATAATCCAGAGCTTTATTGACGTTAGCGATTTTATGGAAGCGCATCTTCCCTCTGTCTGGTTTTGGCAGTCTTTCTCCTGCAGAATAACAGATTGAATGTGTTTATTGTTACGTACATCTGGCTACAGACAACCAAGTGGTTGGAACTCAAGAGTGAATGTGCCCTGAACACTATCTAAACATTAGCAGTTATTTCAACAGGTATTTTTCTGGAAGGATGTCAAATGGGTTTGCACAAAATCCTGAAGAGAAAATCCAAATGTTGAAACACCTGACTTATATCTTGCTGATATAACAGTAAAACCAGAGTAAAGTTTTTGTTTGACCTAAATATCTGGAAGATATATGAGTGCTTCCTGCTGTTCAACTTCTGGTTCATTGCTACTGTCTGAGATAAGAGTAGCTGACTATTAAGAAGGCAGAATATTCTCAGAGCTCATCTTCCTTACCTGCCTGACTGTAAAGAGAATCTGGACTCTATCCAGCAGATTATCTGTAACACCCTTCCACATCTGACCCAGAGCAATGACTTTTAACAACCTCAGCCAGTAGAACTCTGAAGCTAATTTCAGAGTATAGGCTGATGTGTTTGATTGAACTTGTCTTTTCAAATTGTAACAAATAGTTTCTGAAAATATGACTCTCCATTTCATGAAGAATTATTATTTGATAATCTTCTTTCCTCACTGAAATCTCCAGCAAAAACATAAACTGTTTTTTCCATAAAGAAGTCTTAAAAACCTTGGGTTTTTCACCCTTACTGCGTATCTGTAACTTGAGCTATTTGTTTCCCATTCAGGGACATTTTGAATATGTCTTGGGGACTGTCCCTCTGAATAACACATAAAAAGGATGACATAGTGAGTTTACATCAGCTGGTCAAAAGGAGTTCTTGGATGTTCCACCCTTCTTAAAATGAGACCTTTTACTTGTGACTAAATATAAATCTAGTTTTACTTTAGGCACTCACTTTTGAAAACAATGGTTCATCCAATAAAGTCATTAAAAGCAAAGCAAAAATTTTGTACTGAAATTGGAATAAAATGAATCTGAAACCTAAGAGTAAAGGCTTTTTAACCAGAAGATTTTGGAGGTAAGGAAGGGGTTTTTTCTCCGTTTTGTTTACAGTGTGTTTTAACTCTCACTTTTCAGTCTACTTAGAAGTTGTGTTCATTGTTGTGAGTCATTAACAATTTTTGTTCTTTTAAGAGTATTTCAGTTAGCACACTTGTACACATGTAGCAAACATTATTTTAACCAACCTGAGATAACTTCCAAGAGCAGCATCAGTTTGAGGCCATTTCTGAAGTCCTCCTCAATGTTCTCAATCTGTGTGCCTGCTTTCCTGAGGTGGGAATTGCACCAGGCTGTAAACGTCTGTAGTAGCAATTAAAAAATATATATTACTTATCAACAAGGCATTTTCCAAAACAACTGCTAAACAATCTGAATAAATACTGCATCTGAGATTTTTCACTACTGCCTTAGAAATTTTGGTGTCTAACTCCCATTCATTTTATACGTGTTGTTGAGGTCAAAATTGTTACCTCAGATCTTCATGAACATGCAAAGTTTTGCTACATTAGAAGCAATATTGTGCTAGATTCTGCCCACAAACACGTCCAAGAAAAGATCTGCACATAAAGGCAAAGTTTGTCTAATAGCTATTACTACACTTAACATTTTATAAGCACATAATTTTATGTTAGGACTTACCTGTTACCCATTCTTCCTGAAAGGGAAGTACCAAAGCAGCTGTGTGACAGTAAAATGAAGGCAATACCAAACCCAGAAGCAAAAATGTCTACTACTTGGATTTACACCATGATAAACAGTTCTTACACAGATATCTATGCCAGGGACAAGTAACAAACATTTCTCACAGGCAGCAAGCTGTGAGAATACTCTGCAGGATGAAGTAACTGAAGAGAGACTTTACACAGCAAGGATATTGGCAAAATTACATCTGCTCCCATTTGTAATTACAGTGAGAGACTGAATGTCTTTTGAAAACATGGAAAATTAGATGTATTTTGAAAGTTTACAATAATTCAAGTGCAGGATTTTCACATTCAGACCCCAAGATATGGCCTGCCTTAGCAAGGGTTTTAGTTTTCAACTATATTATACAATTTCCAGAAAACTACAACAAGTTCATGAAGCACACAAATGCAGCTTCTTAAGTTTGCAGGCTCAAACACAGTCATGAAAACAACCATGAGCATTTCTCTCTCCATGGAGAATAAACAAGTCTGGTTTTACATGCAGAGATGAAAAGCAGAACTAACTCTATTATAATCTACAGAGGTCATATACACATTACCTTTTGTAAGAATGAAATCAAGCAAAACATGGACTACTATAAAATTCAGTAGCTAAAGTAAGTTTGTTTTCAAATATCCCTTAATTCACAGCCTTCTGAAAAATTCTCCTTGCTTTTCATTGTCTGTTAAGATACACAAAGTAAGTTTGTATTTACTGGGGATTTCTCCAGGTGTCTAGCTCTAGGTATATAACAAGGCCATACATTTTGCTAAATTAGACTTCAGGTAGTTAAAATTGTCAGATATTTGGAATTCTCCTTATTTTGCTATTTCAAATTACCATAGATTTAAAAACATTTAATGTAAGCAGTTTAAAAGGTGAAATTGTTAATATTATCATATTGTTACTATGAAAATTCCTTTGGCCTCCTTTTCTTTTGCCTGTTTTTTTAGCCTATTTATTTTATGATGTCTCAGAAACAGAATAAGAAAGGTCATTAGACGAAGGCAAAAGCTTTCCCCTGAACTTAATCTTGTAAATTCTAGACAGATTTCATACCTTAAGAAGACATGGATTGAATTTTCCAAAATGGTCTAATCTCAAAAAACACAGCTTTCTATTAAAGAATAACATTTTGACTGTTGTTGAGTTTAACTCAGTTTATTTGGAGAATTTATGTGCAGCTTGCTAAACTTTAGTTTTATCAACTTCTATCCAGCTGCTATGGATACGGGGGAGCTGTGCAGTGAAATCTCTAATTCTAGATATCCAGAGAAAGGAAGAAAGAGAAGAAAATATTGCAAGTGGTTCTAGGCAGGGGTCCTGTGATCTGCAGAAGATGAGTTTCAGGGCAGAGGCATCAGAAAGTCCTTCTGTGTGCAGATGGGGATGAGGCATGGCTGCAACCTGAGGCATGGCTGCAAATACATCTATTTTAATAAAGGAGGGTGAGCTTGAAAAGCAGTCATTCAGGAGGGTAAAAACTTCCCTCATTTTAAGGTAACTAGCTTTACTGAGCTCATGGGAGACCTGAAATGAGAGTTTATTAAGCATCAGAACCAGGCATCTCTACCCTCAAGGCTTGACATTATGGAGTCTTAGGATGGTACTTGGTTTAGATCATTATAGGGTTAGGCTGTAGTTTATAAGACTAATTTATCTGCCTCAAGCAGTATCTTGTTCTACTGATATGTATCTAATAAGGCTTAGCACCACGTTAAGTCATTTGCGAGTACCAAAAATTATAACAAGCACCCTTGGAAGGAACAATATTATGGTAATACAGAAAAAACAGCTGAAAACACTCAAGGGTAAATGCACATGAACTTTGCATGGCAATTTGGCAATAAATATGAGAAAGTTGAGCCAGTAAATGAATAAGGCTTTCATGAATTAAGCTTCTGATATACATGTGCTTATCTGCAGATGCCATTGCAGTTCACAGAATTGTTCCAAGCACACCAGGCTAAACTCAAAGAGGAATTTGGAAAAAAACCTCATTCATTTCCATATTTTCTTTTAGACATTTATGGTGAACGTTCTGACCCTGTACCACTCAAGTAAATGAGTTTTCCCCCATTTTTCATTTAATTAAGAGTTTAATGGCAATGGCCCCACCAGTCGAGCAGTTTTAAAATACAAATCTGATTCCTACTGTGAAAAAAGCTAATTCTCACTTAGTTTCTTAAAAAGACACCTGGTACTTCTTGGGTCATATATGCATATATAAATACATACATATTTATAAAAGCAAATCAGAATTTTGTCCACCTCTAACCTCACTGTGGTCCTCTACTGCCCCTCTACAAGAGCTCATTCAACTTACTTGGTGCTGCACTGACAAAACCCATAAGTTTTATTCAAAGATCCCAGAGTTTTCAAATCATTTAAATGGTTTCTATTGAAAACAGACTTTTTATGGCACTGAATTTGCTGAGACAAACTCTCTTCTCAATCTTATGAAGACACTAAGCAATGATACAAACAAGGAAAAGATGCTACTAAACTGTTTTCAATAAATAGTTTGATGACAGTTGCTGGGTTTATGGGATGCCTTCTTATATCTGTAGGTTATTTAAGATTCTTTGCAGTAGTATTGGGGTTTGTCACTGATACTGTAGCATTCTGAAGGATAAACTCAGAATAAGCTACAAAGCCTCCATTCATGAGAGAACAAGTTCCATGGAAGCGCATGGAAGAGCGCATTCTGCTGTGCATGGATTCTTCCTTTAGACTATCTTATCTGCTGTGTCTACAATAAGAGATTTAGATCTTTTCTCTAAACTACAGTTTCTCAGAGCTTTCTGTTTTCCCAGCACACCAGGTCATGAAATGGTGCTATCCACTGATCACACTTGTTTTGTGCCTCATGGAAACTGTTGCTGCAGTATGTTACAGCAGACTGTCAGCATGTGCATTCATAGCCTGGTGCCTTCCAAACCACCTTATTTTCCTAGCACTAAACATGGTTATAGGAATGCTACTTAAGGAAGTGTTTACTATGTTTCAGTGATGCAATCCATAAGTGATTTCATTAAAGCTAAACTTGCACATTAAATAGTTTCCACAATCCACATTCTTTTTAACCCTCATCTTTCTATTCTTATTGTGATACCAATTGTGCTCAATCATTTGGCTTTACCTAACAGTTCTATTCATAGTTATAAGAAACAATTCAAAGCATGTTTAAGTCCTGAAGATCAAGATACAGCCAGCGTATAGTACCCTGCAAATTTGTAATCCACTGGGATTTAAAAGCTATTAAATGACTTAGACAAAGCAAATCCCTTTTTCTGCTGACTGTACAGCACATTTCAGAGTATCAGATTGCCCAGGGAAACAAGGCAGGACTGAAGGCACCAAGCCGAATGCCAGAAGGGATACAAATAAGTGCCTAGAAAGCTATATATGTCTTTTTAGACTTTATTTGCTATAGGGGGCTCTACAAATTTAAAAAAAATTCTCCTTTCCAAAGCTGTTACTACAAAAGAAACTTTGCTGACAATCTTAGATGAGAGAATGCAAAAGAAGGGAAGCAGGGCAGGAAGCCAAACAATTTGCAGTCCCACAGATAAATGTTCTCTTAATGCCCTATTAATTGTCTACTGCAGTCCCGGGTCTATTTTGGAAAAGCTAACTCCAGAAAAGGGAGCACAGTTTATGTTCTGTGCCTGCTTAGTCTCTCTGTGAAGACTGCCAGTAGCATATTCTCCATAATTTGGATTCGCAGCTCTGTGACAGCAAAGTGTGTACCTTGGAAAAAAAATACCTTACCTCGTAATTTATTCAGGCCACTTAATTTTACAAGCCCTTGCCAAGAAGAGTTGCAATCAGTTAGAGATAACCCTATGTAATTATCAGTCAATTGCAGCTAATATAAATAGGGTATGCCAACTCTGTACAAATATTTTTACACATGCACAATGAAAGACATGCTTTGATGGGCCAAGTGGTATCTCTGAGAGTTGAATTTTCCTATACTCCTGAGAAAATCCACACATACTTTTTATGTGAGTGCAATGATAACTTACTTTTGATGGTGCTTCCAAGCCATAAAACAAGATGTTTATTGTTATATTATTGTTATTATAAATAATTATATTATTGTTATTATAAATAACAAGTTTCAGATGTGCATGTGATAATGGGGATAAAGAGAATTGAGAAAGCACCAGTTACCACCCTCTACAATACTGATAGCCATGGGTGGGTGGTGGTTCACAAGACAATTTGTTCCACCTGCTCAAGATACAGGATAAATTTCTAGCTTGGCACCAACAGCAAGTCCAAAACAGCAGCATAAATTGCATGGGGACATGTACAGGGGACACACTCCATAAGCTCAGGAAGAATTATTTATTTGCACCTTGAATTGAAATTGAGAAGTGGATCCAGTCCAATAAAGGACTGGAGACTTGTCTGCTGCTTAGTAAGTATATCTCATAACAAAGGTTAACACTGCCATTCACTCTCTCCAATTCAAACTGACTTCTGTCTGCTATAATATTTACAAGTTTTTAAGACTAATTTTAATTCTAGCAGCCATGTGTTTGCTTGTCAGAGCCCCTGTCAGAAAGGCTACTGGCTCATGAGTCATTTGTTTTTTGCGTTTTGAGGCCTTTCGTAACATTCACATAAGAAAATATAAACCAAATCCAATTTTAACCTATGAGTTACGAAAGATATTGCATTAATAGGAAACTTAATACTTCCTGTATCTGTTAAGTACAGTAGAAGCACAAATCATTTCAAGCTTAAAATTCTAATACCCTGAGCAGCAGAACACACCTGAAGAAAATAAACTTCAAATACAAACATTCAAGGTATTTGTTTACATACATATGTGTTACCTCTAATTATCTCAGTCTGATAGTGTCATTTCTTAAAACTCAGCATTATAGCCCTTCTTCAAAAGTGTCATTCCTCTCTACTTCTGCTAGCTGAGGGCCTTCATTACTTCTAGACTAAATGGGATGCAGTGATTCACTCTATAGTTATACAGAACATTACTGGGCTCTGAGTGCATGGCAAGGGTGTTACAGAAAGAGCTCTGCCAGAACATTCCCACTAGGCCAGACTGAGGTTTCCCCTTGAAGAATTTCCCATCTGTCTGTTATCCATGTTTTAAAATACAAGTTGTGAACCTGCAACACGATCTCCTAGATCCTATGTCCACACAGTGTTCTAACAACTGCAAGATCAGGGCTTTTCTCTGGGCTTGGGATACAGTCTACATCGGGCTCCTTTTTCTTAACTATTTAGTTCTGCTCCCAAAAGAAGGGGCATGAAGGTGCAGCACAGCAGAAAATTGCACAGCCTTTATAAACTAACTCGATGCGAACCACTGACTACACATGGCATCTTTCAGATGTTTCTAGAATATCTAACTCAGCTGTACTTTTAGTATATCAGGTGTACGAGTATATTTTTGTGGACTGAAAATAAAATGTTACATCTTACTTGTTGGTTTGAATGATTATTAACTGTCCCCTTGTTCTTATTTCCCCTTGCAGTGGAAGCCTAAATGCATTGGTACTTGTTAGTAAAACAACTACAGTAACTATAACAGGAGAGGTGGTTCTCCAGTACTAATCAATCATGCCAAAATACTCAGTAGGCAACATGGAATTTTAAAACCAAACACACCAGACCACAGCAACAACTCAAATGAAGCACAGTGAAAGCAGAGTGAAGGATGCCATAAAGGCTAAGGCAGGGGAAATGTTTAGTATGTTCCAAAAGATCATTAAAAGGAAACACATCATAGACAGTATGTCAAACCCAAATTCCTGGGAACAACAGAAATTATAGTACTGAGCTATCTCACAAAGGAAGTTAGGAGAAGCTCCATCACGAGGTTCCCAAACCCAAAGTTGGGGAAAGGCTTCCCAGCTCCAGCATATCCATCCATATAGCTGAACAGATGGTGACAGGTATGCTAGCATAGTCTGCACTGTCAGCAGATCTGCTCTAGTAACTAAGGGAACTTCACCTCAGTTTCTTAATTTTATCTTAAGCAATAAAATTTAAGTAAGTTTTTCATGCAACTCAGGACATAGATGGACCATCACTACAACGCTACAAGAGCTGTTTCCTGAAGGAAGCGCCTTCTTTTTTTCATTACTGTTGATAATATCTTTTTATTAAAGTTTCACATCAGCAGGCATCTGTATGATCCAAATGTGTGACCTCTCAAANGAAGCCTAGCCACAACCGACCGACCGACCGACCAAAACACATCTAGTGCCATAGGGCTGTCCATTTGTGTATTGTTATTAGTTCAAAATAATTCTACCATTGTAAATGTATACTTAATCAGAAAATTTTAGCAGTAGGAGTACATGCAATGTTTAAAATCAAATTTGAAACTAAAAAGTGTTCAGGATCTGTAGGACAGCTCTGGTCTAAATCTACCTTTCATTTTTGGAGTTTCAAGAATTGCTCAAACAAGAAAACCCTGCTCAATAACTAATGCAGAAACAAAAGGAAAGAATCCAATGAAAATCTTTAGTAAAAGCATGTGCATGGTTTTACCTTTCATTACAAATCTGCAAGATATCTTTACCCATTCTTATCTTTACAATATAACTGCAATGTACTCAATTTGTTCAGGTGAAAGAATTAGAAAGACAAACTGTTAGGGAAAAAAAACAAACTCTCTATTTCTGGTATGTTCTTTTAATTCTGAATATTTTTAACACATGACTATTACTAAGAAGATCAGAGCAGTATGTAGTAAATTTACATGTGGTAAATTTAATAATAAAGGGAGGAACACAGTATTATAGGTGATAAAAATTTTGGCATATCTTATTTACTCAGAAGTGGGAAATTTCGCCAGGCAAATAGCATCCATTTTTGCGGGATCCAACCTTGCATTTAAAAAATTAAACTTCCAAGGACAAGCAAGCAAAAACTTAGGTTGTGCTACTTTCTAAGCCTGCATTTAGGGACATGTGTGTCCTCCCCTCACGATCTCGCTTGTCTAAACTTTAGCCACTCATCCTACTGTTTAGCAAGTCAGAGAGTTTATTCCTACTAATGGTGAGTAATGGCACATTACTATGTGGAAAGGCTTAATAAGGCTTATTAAGCCCTGAACCATTTCCTATACTACACTTCACTTACTCATTTAGATGACAGAATAAGAGTGTATGCTTACAGCATTTGAATATGACAGCAATGTGAGAAGTCTGTAAGCATATTTCATGACAGCACTAAAATTCAAACTAATCTAACAAAGCAGTGAAATGTCTTGGAGAAAGCTGGATGTAGATTAGCAAGTCTGAAGTTCTGCCCTCCACCAGTAATACATAACTGCAAAAACACAAGATGGAGAACTATTGGCAGAGCTGTAGCATTGAAGAGGATCTAGGAATAACAGTGGATCACAATCTGACTTGATACAAAAGGCAAGTACAATATTTGAATGATCTAAGGAGATGAACAGAGTATCAATACCTGATGTATTTCTTCCAATCTCCTCAGTGCTGGAAAGGGATTAGCTGTAATATCGTTCCCTCTTTGCAAGCACAGAAATCAAAGAAAATAAGGACCAGCTGGAGAGATTCCATGAAAAGGACGTGAAAAGAATAAAATTCTAGAAAACTTAATCTATGGAAAATACAGAACCATTGGGTGAGTTTAATCATGAGAAGTTTGAAAAGAGAGTCATTCTTGTCTCAATCATTTCAGAAGGCACAACAGAGGAGAGGGAGGATAGAGAACAGGAGAGGGAGAGAGGAGGGGAAGAGAAGAAGAAGAGAAGAGGAGAGGAAGAGAAGAGATCAGTTCGCTGTTTTCACTGAAGACAGAGAGCTTTAGATAGTCATGAGCTTAAACAACAGGAAGATTTAGATTAATTTTTAACTCTAGAGGCAATGAGGCACTGGAAGAGATGGGCTGGGTAAGTGTGGAATCCTTCTTTTTGGACATCATCAAGAACAAGTTGGATAAATGTGTCAAGAACAGTATGAGCATATTTGCTTCTGCCCAAAAGTAGGGGAATGGGCTTAACACTTTCCCAGATTCTCCCAATCATACTTCCTATGATGTTCATGGAAGATTCTAATCCTGACATCTGCACATGGAGAGCTGCAAATATTGTTTCTGTCAGGTTGTCCTTTCTGTGGTGATCTCCTGTTCTCTCTCCAACTTTCACATGACCTTCCAATTTCCCTTAGCAAAAAGAAATATAGTATTGGAGGAGAACTGTCAGGGATACTGGAGAAAAAGAAAGTAGAAGGGTGAAGACAGAGAAAGAAATGAAGCTGAAGAAGTGTAACATAATAGAGGAAAAGGAGTTTCAAAGTCAACAGGCAGAAGGGTGTTCATGGAAAGTTAAACATAAACCAAACCAAAATGAGAGTGGATTCAGTGATCTGCTCTACGAGTGGAAACAGTTCTCAAGCTCTGTATTATGATCCTAGAGATGAGATTCTGACACTTGTGTTTTCTCCGTAACTTTGTAGCAGCCTTTAAGTCATTTGAGATAGGAATTTTAAAAATGTTTATAGTCCCAAATGCTGAGCATTTTATGACCCATGATTTCTTAGAAGGAACTATAAGCATTTTAACAACAATGGGAGCAGATGTTAGCCATAGCTGAGCACTTTCAAGTGTCCCACTTCTGTAATGGGTAATGAGAATATTAAACTCTTCACGTCCCGAAGCTGTATTGTGGGGGAAAATTCACTACTGTTTCTGAGGTGCTCAAACACTACCCTGAAAAAAAAAAACAATAAAGAAACAGTAGCAAGAAAGTTTAGAAAGCTGACAAAACTATAAATATCTTGTAAATAACTGTAAAATTAATCAAAACCAGAAGCTACTGTGAACAGATGGAAAATAACATGTAACAATTGCCAATATCTTCAGCATCTGTTCTCAGTCAGCCAAAGTTAATTCTACCTTTAAAATTCAAAGCTAGCTGTTTAGCATAAACCAGGTACCTATTACTGTAAATCTAGTTGCATGTTAGTTATCCTTCCCTCCTTAAATTCTTAGTTAATTATGAAATGTGCCAGCAATTTAGGTATGGAGAAAGAAGTTGCTCAGGGAACTATTAAGAATAGCAATGACTGTGAATAACCCCACACATGTAATCTGAGAAAGCATTTTCACATACAGAAATTGTTTTAGCTTTCACCCCTAGGATGAAAAGTCACTGTCCCTACCTCTCACTAATAAGGTCAGTTTTGGGCACCTCCAATGAAGTTGCCATTTCTGGTGCGTTAAGTGATGGGGACACCTGTCCCTCTGAGAGCTAAACTGAGAGTACAACTCACCTCATAGACATTACCAAACAGACTGCATGTGTTAGCAACCTTGTCACTTATTCACCTGGACGGGGTTCAAAATGCTGACCTAAAAGTGAAAGGTTCCCCCCAGTCACACATTCCCAACCAATAAATTAGAAGTCCATCCTCACTACAAGGTTATCTTTCATCATCAGCTGGGGAATAGGAGCTATTAGAATATTCCACTTGGAAGGCTTTGTAATACTGAGACTTTTCATTAGTATTGTCACCACCCCACTAAGCAGTGACAAAGGTTGAGGTTTTACAAGTCAGTTTTGTCTTGGATATAAATTACTGTTTTTGCAGTATAGTTTGTTCATTCATATCATATGCATGAATCCTTGAAAAACAATGATCACAAACAGCATGCAGGCAATTCTCTTTAGGAAGCCTTTGACCAAACACCAGTGTCAGGCTGTCTTACAGCAGCCCTGAATAATTCATTTCAGCTAGATTCATTCTCACTGTTTGCAATGCTCTCACCCCTTCCTCTTCCCTCCTGCTTCAGTAACAATATGGATGACACCATTGACAGTCACAAACTACCTTTCTCTTCGCCTTTTATGTAAAACAATAGGTATATTAATACTTTGTCATAACAGAATTATTTTTTATTACAATGTAATGCGTTTAATGCATTAAAATGCTCAAGGTACAAGATTAGCACTACAGAATGTTAAATAAATGGTATAATCTGTGAAGCAAACGTAAAGTTCTCAAATTACTAACAAATTTCTACATTATAATAGGCCCTACATTAAATTGCTTTCTCAAATAGGAGTGAAAAGAGAGACAGTGAGTAAAGATTCAATATTTGAATCCCTGCTCTTCCATAGCTTTTTGTACAACTTCTTTCAAGTAGTAAAACCTTTTTACACATCTGTCCAAAATTTTTACCCCGTAGCAGAGGTGAAATGTAAATATGCCTCACAAACTGAGTCTTCCAAATGCAGAATTAGGAGGGCTCTGCTGATCTCTAAAACTGAGTGACTGTGTAGTATCTTACAGTCTCATATATGTTCTGCAAATTCAAAATGCTGTAGCAAGAGAAAGAACATTTATCTTACAAGCTTCAAAACTCAAATATTGGTGAAACAAGTATCTGTGATTCAAGCATACTCAGAACACAGTCCTTAAATGGGAGTAAAACTTTAAAAAAAGAAAAAGAAAAAAAAAAGAAAAAAAAAGGGACTAATCGGACAACACATGGAGAGTTTTGAAAAGTTCATGGACATATTGATCTCTTTCAACAGGTCATACATACTATTAAATAATTTAACAATTATCATGGTAGATTTATTTCTTTTACATGAAACACTGCCTAATTTTGTCTGTCAAAATGTCTCCCACTGAAATCTGCATTGCCCACAAGGATCTGTGCCTTTTTGGTAGACACAGTACCCCCCCCAGCCTGACTGGGAGTGTACAGCATCCAGACTGAACCTCTAAGGACTCTCAGCTATTTGCATGGCACCACAGTATTTTGCTCTAATGGGCCAACCCAACTTTAGACCATACTAACCAAATATTCTCTCCTCCAATACATTGCCCTTTGCAGAATTTTGAACCTACACTATAAAACAAAGTGATTCTGCCATTGCAGCCTGAAGTAGCATGGCTACTGCAAATAATATCTTACACAGCATTCCTGATCACTTTACACTACAAAACTTTACAGCACGTATCTCCAAGTAAATCAGTTAACATGCATTGTCACTTCCCTATCAGTGCCAAATGAACCTTCTCATGAAGACATGATTTCTCCTACTCTCCTTTCCAGAAGGATCTGAGGGTCCTTCTACTAGCTGTGCCCTACAGTGCTACTCCTGATTTCCCAAGAGCTCCTGAACTATCACAAACATCACAGACAGTGCTGGCTAACATTTTTGTTTCAGCAAATACATATTTAAATGAACAAATACTATTCAGTATGAAATGAAAGAAACATTCACACATTATAGTATGGAAGGAACTAAAGGTATGTCCTCTGGAAATAGAAGGCTTAATTAAAGTAGGCTAATCCAGGATTTAGTTGACTGGATTTCCAAATGTCTTTCCCTTGCTTTCTCTGTTCATTTTCTTTACTGTGCTATGTTTATCCAGTAGTTATATACTACGTTGTCAGGTGAGTAAGTAAATCCATTATAAATTGGTCGATACAGTCAATCAGCATGGGATAAAAGTATATTCCTATCCAATTTATCAACATTCTTTAAAGCACTTCCATAATCAGAAAACTGTGTCTTCTGACTGACAAAACTAAAAGAGATTCTGAAAGATTTTTCAATTCCACACACGCTAACAAACACATCTTTAAGTCCCTGACACCAACAAATGATGGGAGAAGTATGTCAATAGTCAGACCCCAAGATATTTACACTGGGTTGTCTTTGCACTGTTACATAGAAAATTTGAAGACCACCAAATCTATTTTCATTTGTAATCTAAACTAAGATTTTAGTTGAGATTCTTATAGAGGAAGGAAAAGTTCATGCATTAATTTCCAGTTATGCAAGAAAAAGCTCCTCTGCAGTATATATGCCAGGTTACTCAATGCAATATTTTCCAGTGCACAAAGCATATAATTTACCCATAATAATTTATTTACTGTTGTGACTGATGATTTAAAAAAAAAAAATCAATTTTGATTTCATGCTTGTTCTACAAATCTGATTTTTTGAAAATTTGTAACTCCTGCTTTTAAAGACATTATGTAAACATATTGGGCTTACTTTGGAGCTCAAAATTCTTTTATGAGGCATTAGCTACAGAACAACATTTTCTAAACCATTTGAAATATTCTGTGAGCCAGAAAACTTTCAGAAAAATTCTGGAGTTCCTAAATAATTTTTAATGAGTCTCAGGTTCCTAAATTATTGAGCTTTTCTTAAAAACAGAACAAAAAGCTTTGGATCCTTGCATGGCTTGATATAGACATGAATATGGTATTTAACTAAGTAACCTGTTCTCAAGCACTTAGCTAACATTAGATGGATAAATAACAGTGATGGCTGTAACTGCTGAAAGCATAAACAACTGTGTTTTATACAGTGTTTGTGATAAGGAACCTGCTTTGTCAATTAAATACAGAGTTCTTTCTTTATAGCATATCTACTTTTAATAGGAGCCATGCTGGGACCTGTGCTCTGTCATGGAAATGAAGGCCATAGACAAAATGAAAAGTGAACAAACTTAAGCCTCATGTATGGTGTTTTGTTTATTTTTAATATTAATAGCAGATGGTTGGTAAGTGCTTTAGGCATAATATGTACATGAGCAGATACAGATGCTTGTGGGGCTGCACTGCAAACTACATTACTGAAATGATTTGGGATTAAAGAGTGGTAAGAGTAAGCAGGGTTATTTCAAATTTCTTCAATGATCTGGTACATAGCAGGTGATCATGGTACCAGTTTAAAAAAGGGGATGGGAAGTTTATGGATGGGAGTAGAGTCAAAGCTGGTCAGCTGCTCTGCCAAAGACAACGCATGGTGGAACTGCACTGCAGAGTACAGCTGGAAATGAGCTTGGGCTATAGAGGTTTTCCATAATCTAAAGAAACTCCTCTAGGTGAAATAATACCCCAGAACTACACAACCATTTATATTTTATTATTATTATTAATAGTAGTAGTTGTTGTATTTCGTGCATCTCGGTACTAGTTTTCTTCATATTAAAAAGTGCAGTGTCTTAAGTCTTACAGCAGTGAAAAGTTACACCAGTGCCAAGATTAAATATAAAAGTAAGTTAAAAAAAGTATCAGTTAATGCTAGATGGCTAAACCTTTCTATGACTGCCAAAATAGCAGGCTGATTTTCAGAGGTGCAAAATACACAGAAGTTCCTTCTGACGTCAGTGGAATGCCTGGGTGTTCAACACCTCAAATAAATACGAGTGTTCCCTTAGATGCTTAAGGAATAATCACAGATGTTAATTTTAGACTAGGGTAGTCACTTTCAGCAGACTCCTGCTATGGTAGTGGGGGTGAGCAAGGCTTTCCTAGTAGAACCCATCTGCTCCAAATTAGGTTATCTCTTAGTTATCAAAGTAGTGGATGGCTGGACTGATTTTCCCTACAGGTGTTTGAAGAGAGATAAGAACAAGCATTAGGTTTCAAGCTGAAGGGATTCTGACAGTTAAGAGCAGTTTGGAGGACGCATACGAAGTAAATGGAAAATCTTACTCATACCAAGTACAGTAAACAGCACTTTCATCTCTAAAGCCAGTAGAGAGGTATTACAATCACTATTTTGGAGATGAAGACATGGACAAAGTGATAAGTCCTTATAACTCAAAAGCATGGAGTACTGGGATCAGATATAGGAGCATCAGTGCCCATTCTTGCACTTAGCAATTTTCTCATCTGTGTGCACACATGGAAATTTAAGGTCCAAATATAGAAACTAACTAAACATTAAGCAGACAAATGTCAGCTTCTGTCTCCCTATGGACAGGCAGACCAAGTCAAGTGGGACACTTTTCTGAAAGGAGAACACTGCATTTCAAAGTCTTCTACCTCTATCTTTGCAGATGCTCTGTTCCTGCAAAGCAGGAACATCTGCCCTGTAATATTTTCACAGTAGTACTTTGAGGATTACTAGGAGCACGCTATTTTCTTCCACACTGAAGAGTTACTTGTACTGCAAGTAGGAAGTTCTACTACAGAGTATGTACAGGAACAGTCATACTGGGTGATTGCAACATTGTGTTTGCTGTTTAAATGATGTGGAAAGAGGTAATTTCTATCTTTGAATACGTGTCCAATTTTATCAGGTAGAAAAAGAGCACTGTATAGCACCTGTATAATTATAACCATCTCTCAACATGAAGCATATTTAAAACAAACAAACAAAAAAATCAAGTGATGTTACAAGAACAAGTGTCACACACCCTTATCACAGCATTTCATGAAACAGTGTTTTTCCAACAATGAAAACTTGAAAATCACTCCACACTACTAGGAATGATACTTAATTTAGGAGGAAATAGAATGCTCAATGTGAATACATTCTCCTTGTGGTATCAGCTGAGAGTAAAGAATGCATAGCCAGAGAAGACATATTCACTCAGAGTCAGTAACTTTTCAGTGCTCACAGCAGAGGAATACCACATCATTCACACATTGTTTATCCCAACCATCAGGGCTCAGAAGAAATTACGCTTGGCAGTAAAGCCATCCAAAACAACTCAACTTGGCCAATTGTATAAGCACTTTTATATTTTTTGCTTGCAAAGATATAAAATAACATGCAGGAGGGACATCTTTTGACTTGAGACAAAGCTAAGCACTCAAATTCCCATCTAATTCTATTTTGCTGACATGCTTCCTCCTGCATTGTGTCCAGGTGCATTCCAGATACAAATCTAATCCATTCTTCTGTAGGCAGGCTCTGCAGTACAACTTCCAAAATACTACCAACATCTACATAATATTCACCATTCACAACTAAGGTAAATCCTAACACTCAGTCTTACTAAAATTAATTCAGTAGAACTGTACAGTACAATAAAAAAATCACTATCAAAACTGAACATCACTAAATGGATCAGAATTTATGTAACAGTGATTAAATTTATGTTAGGCATTTGGTATTTGATTTTTCCATCATAATGATGAAACCACTTTTGTCTTACTTGTAAGAGGATGAAAAGGCTTTGGTGAAAGATTTTGAACTGTCTTACCCCATTGGCAAAAAGCAGTCAAAATTCAGCTTGCAGAGTTGTCTTAGTTTGATTTGGAATTTGGTGATGTAATCATAACATTTTCTTACTGGGATTCATTAGTTTACAGAATATACCAGAGTCCTGCTTTTGCTTGCACACTGCTACAAATCTTATGAGTGTGGATTCCATATTTACTGCAGTCTCAGGGCTGAAGAGCCTCAGTGCTCTTCCAATCAAACATCTCCCATGCTTCTCTTTTCAGCTCTTCAGTGACCCAAACACAGATCCACAGCAAGATGCAGACTCACCACCCCAAAGAGATTACAGCAAAGTCCACTTCTTAACACACAGCTTTTCTCTAGCTCTTAAGCACCTTGGTTGCAGCTTATGGAAACCCACTTAGATCCATACTTTCTTCCAATCTTTATTGTCTTACTAATTGGATCAGCATATCTGCAGACATTTTACTAGGCAAATTTTGTCGTGGGAGGCTGTGATGTGTATCTATGAATGCAAGCAGGAGGTAGCCTTTGCTTCCCATTATAAAATGGTTCCTAAATTTTCTCTTCATATCCATCCACTTCTGTTTCTGGCAGATATTTGAGGGTAAGTGGCAATTAATAGCTGAACTAAGACTGTAGGAATTATCCGCCTGACAACACTAACAAAAGCATACAGGCCCTGGAATGGATCAATATTAAGTGTTAGGGCTGTTTGAATTCAAAAAGAAAACATAATACTGAGCAATATATTGATTTCTTGCACTTAGAATTAAAAAAACCCTTCCCATTCAAAAAAACTTCCTCCATAAACATTTCAGATTAAGTGTCATAATAGCTTTGTATGAATGTTCCTTCATACACCAACACCACAGAATTCCTTCTTTATTTTCATGCTTTATTGACGACTTCCAAGACAGAATATGAAGCACACTGACAAAATATCATCGTTCCACTATCCTTTCAGCATGCTCCTCTCAAGCACCATTCCATGCAAGTAACATCAGCAAGAGGAATTTAACATGTTACTATTTTAACAAGCACTAATCTCTAAAAGGCCAATCGTACAGAACAACCCACAAACACATCCCATATTTCTATATAGAGTCCCTCTGCCTTCATCTTCATAGGATGAGAGAAACTGCAACTCCATGTCCTGCTATTCCATCAATGTCTAATACTTAGGACAGTTTACCATATATGCTGAAAAATCCAGACATCCTGTGGCAGGAAAAAATGAAGTCCATCCATTGATTATTAAGTTCTGAATCACACCCTATATGGGGCCATCTACCTATATGGGGTCACTTAAAGAGTACTCAGGATTTAAAAGGAAATGAGAAATGTTTTATGTGTGTGTTCTTAATACTGGAGATATTGGCATCTACTCTTTGCAAAAAAAAAAATTCTTGATGCACCTGGAGGAAAAGAATTTGGCCTTGGAATGCTGAAACTTTGTGTTACCATAAGGCACACTATGCATCTATAATGGCATATATCATTTGGCAAGACATTGTTCTTCTATAGAAGACAGTCACATTATTGGCTGAATACTAGAAAAAAACTAAGTCTAAAAAGCTAAAATTGTTTGCTTTTCTGTTAGTAGTAATAGAAAATCCTGCATTTCAACCTATAGAGTTCCCAAGATATCTGTGCATAAAAGCTAAGGGGAGCAGAGAATTGCAGTGTAGGACTCAGTATAGCATGGGATTTTTCCACTATCATTCTGCTTTCAACTCTGGAGGATTTTGCCCCTAACCCAGGACCTCCATCTTTGCAAGAAATATCCAAATCCAAACAGGTAAGTACTAGGAATAAGTAATGACAAGGCTGATATACTCTTAGAAAGGAACATACCTTTTGTCTCCCTCACACCTCCTACATTCACTGCTGGTTCTCATCCAGACCCTGTTCATGTTGCTCACATGCAGAGGGAAATCTCTTTGCCTTCTCAACAATTCCACTAGAATTCCACTTGGGTAAAAAGTGCCACCTCATTAAAAATCCTCAAGAGATGGATGGTTTCTCTGTGTGCTATGAGAGCATAACCCCAAGACTAATTATTCAAGGGAAGAATCTTGCATGATTTAAAAAAACAAACAAAACCAAACACAAACCCAGACAAATAAAAACAACTAAACGTTCAAAAAACAACCAAACAAAAAAAACCCCACCAGCCTTGCCAAAACCCACACCCAAAACCTCAACTTTGATTATTTCCAGATAAACTCAGTAGAAGAGAAGACCAAATGCTCTGTACACAGTGTAGATATTGCTACATTCTCCATGACAATGATTTCAATTTGGAGCTTGTAAATCCATGAGGAGTGGTTCTGCAGTACTGAATTTTGCTGGTGGCATCCAGCTTCTGTCAGTGTTTTTCTGTCTTACATTTCTTTTTCATTCATTCATTCATTGGTTAAAGAATGAAGCTGCTTCCTTCCACTACTTTATCTGTCTTCTCACCCATCAGGAGACTTCTTCTAGGAAGATATTTCTGATAAGAAATCTATTTAGATCACATCCATCGAAGATCACACAATCTTCAGAGTGAATGTGGGACACTGACTATAATTCTATTTATAGACACTGAAGTCAGACTGAACACATGGTCAGCCTCCTTCAAGCTGCAATGAACCTCTCAAATCTGCTGAACTTGCATGAATGAAGTTGCAGCAACACAAAAAAAAGAAGGATGTTGTCCGTAACTCATGGTCCTGGTAGCTTCTTCAAATAATTTGCCATACACGTGGCTTCCAACTGCTTTTTATTATTTGCAAGGACGACAGGTATTTGTATTTCCAGCCAAAGGAGGTAATGTAGATAAGTCCTTATAGGTCACACTGAAAATATAATCTGATATGTATAGCCTAAGACTGTAAAGACACAGCTTCTTTCCTGAAGAACCTCTTCTGAAGTTCTCATACACACATAGTGCTCAGTGTCATCAAGAAACTCTGCATTCACAGAGTTGCAATATCAAGGCAAATAAATATTCTGAGTCTTCTTGCTTATACTAGTGTTAAAAAAATTGTCAGAAATCGCATTAACATCTACATTAAAATCCTTCTGCATTAACAAGTGGCATCAGGGCCATACAGCAAGCTAAAATAAGATCACTCATCTATATCAGTAAGGTAAGGAGTATGTTTCCAGTTGTGTTCTTAGATATGTTAGTGCAACAATGTCAGAGACATGTCTTAATGACTATAGAAGACACATACAAAATATCAATACAGGTTGGGGGATGAGAAGATAGAGAGCAGCCCTGCAGAAAAGGCCTTGGGGTGCTGGTGGCTGAGAAGCTGGCCATGAGCAAACAGTGCACGCTGGCAGCCCAGAAGCACAATGGCATCCTGGGCTGCA
This sequence comes from Bucco capensis, assembly GCA_013396975.1. Lineage (NCBI taxonomy): Eukaryota > Metazoa > Chordata > Aves > Piciformes > Bucconidae > Bucco > Bucco capensis. The sequence goes on along the minus strand of VWZO01001802.1, from coordinate 160,807 downwards.
GCAAGAGAAGCGTGGCCAGNATTCTATGATTCTATGAAGTGAAGCCAATTCAGTGCCTTAGAACTGTCCCAAAGAAGAGATCACATCTGTTTCACAAACTTCAGATCTTTATCCTGAAGGCTTAAGATTTCCTTAATACATAACATTTCATATCAAAGTTTAAAAACTACTGCACTACAGTATTTATAGAAAAAGTTACAAATAAGAAAGAGCCCTGTTTAACACACAGCTCACTAAGTAGTGTTGGGAGTTCAAACATACTGCAAACAATGTGTTTGCATTTTGAGTAGCATTGTTGTGCTTGGTTTCCTAAGATAAGGTACACTGCCTCTGCCTATGTGCCTTCTAGTCATTTTGAAATACAAGCTAGTGAAAACTAAAAGGTTTGCAGAGTTTGTTGAAGGTTTTTTGGAAACTTAAGAGATAAATTTGTCATGGAGAGAACAGAAATCAGGTTTTAAGTTTTTCACTATGAGCTAGTATCATTTTTACTTCCAGTCCAGCAGGGTAGGGACTGAAAGACAGCTAATCACTAGTCTGACATACTATAGTACCAGTCACTTCTATCAGTTGTTAAAAATACCACTGCTGTTCCTCTTTTTACCAGTAGGAAAACCAAGGTCTGAGGTGAGCTGAGCTCACCTAAAGTCACACAGATAAGTGCAGAAGAGAATCTCACCTTCTCTGGCCGGACTTTTTGATTTCTGATACTTTATTATTTCTGTGTAATACTGAAGAAACAAGGGGCCACTTTCACAGACTTTTCAACTGCTGTTTAAGCACACATGGCCAATGGAAGTGTACTGGGTCAAGGAGCAGATTTCAGAAATTTCCAGTCTCGCAGTTCCCATCTACATGTTCAAAAGTCACCAAGACTGTAGTTCTTTAATTAGTTCCTACTGAAGACATCATGTCCATCCAATATTCAATTTTTTTGTTACTTAGTCTTTCTTCAAAGTTGCTGCATGAAATTTCCAACCATATGATCCCATTTAAGTGTTTACTAATAGTGTCTAATGCAGCAAATCATAAAATTCTTATATATTCCAGATTTTTTAATTTGGCACAGGCTAAATGCTACTCTAACTAAAATATTTAAATTGTTGCTTGCATTCAGACAGACACAGTTAAGCTATCCCTCAGCTTCCTTTCCTATAACATACTTCATATTTATTCTGATCTCTGCAACCACAAAGGAGTCTGGATTATAGCAGAACGTAATAGTCTATGAACCATGGTTATAATTAGGTGCTGCATCCATTGTAATCCTATGGATGTCATCATGTGTTACCAGCATCTGTTGACAGATTTCATACCAGGCATATCACTGAAATGGCAAGTCTGGAGAGGGCAGCCCACAATAGAAACAATGGCATTTATTTTTGGTTTGTTCCAAGAATGTCTAACAGAAAATACATGCTGCCAACTGCCAGCACTCCACTGAGATCACTTTTCAATATTATATTACCAGTTAGAACAAAGATCTGTGCCCCTGTATCTCCAATCTTCTCCTAATAAATAAGGAAATAAAGAAAGCACTTACTGCAACTGTCTCAGCACCAATCAGAAAAAGACAGAAGCTTTGAAATTTTCTAAAGTTTATCAGGCCCTCTATCATGTGAGTACTGATTTTTCATGTAACAATAAACTCAGACTCCTTTACAAAACAAGGAATCAGGATTCCCTCTCCTAGGTTTTATTTAAACGTGGTATCACTTTAATAATAAAACTAAACCTTGGGAACTGTCAACATAAAGCAGCAAAGCCAGCATCTCTCTATTATATGGAAGTAAAGCAGAGTATGCTATAATTTATCAACGTGGAAACCTGACTTTCTAGTGAAGCACTGTCTGCTTGGAGGAATGGAAACAAAAAAATGGTTATGGGGTCTTCCATTAACTACTCCCTGTTCTTCTGTAAAAGTCAGGAGACTTTTGTAAACATAAGAAAGCCTACAGAATCCAAATTCTCTTTATTTTTTATCATTTACCCGCACTGTAGGAAAATCACATTAGAGTGCTGACTGTTCTGCAATGTGTACGTTAGTTCTTTATTTTGAAAATAGCATTCTCTGAAATGCTGGACAACTGAATCCTGATCAGGATGTAACCATGACCTATTAAAAGCTGAGCAGTTTCAAATCATTAAGATCATTTCCATTTTCATTATAAAACATAAAAGAATCATTCACCATGTAAAGAGTGTCAGAACAAAAGTCAATGTTGCTGATTACAGCTTTGTAATTGGTTAGTAGTTGCAGCAGCTGGTAGATCAAGAAAAGTGAACTTCAACCAAGCCAAGCAGCAACACCTATACTCATACAGGATCTGAACAGGTGTGAATGTAGGAAAATTAATAAAACTAGCTATAACTCACTGAAGGAGGAATGTTACAAGCAAAGGCTCAGAGGAAAATATTTGCTCTACTGATTTTAATGGAAAAGCAAACCCATTGGCCCCAACAATCCTAACAGCTCTTACTTTTATAGTACAGCTTTTATAGAGGCTATGACTGTAACAGTAGGCTGGGCTGTCATCAGATATAAACTGGCAACTTCTACATAAGTTTTGCAAGTGAGCTGCTCACCTACAGCAAAAGGCACTTTCAAAGCTCTTGGCTAGAGCACCATTTCTCTCTCTCTCTCTCTCCCTCTTTCTTCATTCTTGTAACCAGCAGATAACCTTTTAATCCCAGATCTGTCAGCTGTGACTTCAACGTCACCTTTTACATGAGGAAGTAACAAATCCCTTACAATATTTCATCTCTCTCTTTTCCATGTGCTGCTTAAAACTCATCATTCTGAAATTATTCTGCAAGTATTGCTAAAGTACCAAAATATTTACAAGACTGCCGATGAGATTATAATCTCTACCTATGTTCATAAAAAGAGCATGGGCAGTACTTGCTGTCATAATCATCTTCTTACATCTAAAAGGCAAGAACGGTGTATTCTAACATGTTTACAGACCCATTTTTTCCCCCCAGATCGTGAATTGGCATGTGGAAACCTAACAATGAAATAGTTTTCCAAATGTAGCCCCGATAGAACTCTAGGCAGTATTTTCCTTGTTTTATCATACAGCCAACATCAACAGTAAATTCTAATACAAGCTGATTTACAAGGTCACAATTTCAAAAGTGATTTCTCAGTCTACTCTCAGAATAACTGCAAACTTTTTTTGCACACCAATTTTGATCCATCTCATTTATGTCTGTGTTTATAATTGCAACTTATTGTTCTTGAAAAGCAATCAGGCACATACATCAATTCAGAGCCTACCTTTCAAAAGGAAGACCCACGACACGGAGTTAAAAATAACTGAAATACTAATTTAAAATTTAGAGGTTCTGACAGAATATTTCCAGTGCAGCATAAAAAGAAACTCCTGACTCTCGTAAATAAGTTTCATCTTCCACAGGTTTCACTTAATAATCCAAAAAGTGAGTGCTTTATTCTCAAAATATGGCATAACTAATATATATGATATACATGCTTTATATGATGTAAAACATATTTTCTTACAAAATTAGAACCCCTTCCTGCACCGCCTTGGCAAGTCCAGATACAGCATGGCAATAAGAGAGGACATTATTCCACAAAGAAACACATAGACAGACACACATTATTTTATTTCCAGACCTTCCTTTGCTGTTTCTCCCATGCTGGGTCCAGGAGCAGGTCCCTGTCCCACTCTTCTTCTTGGGTCATGTACTCATCTTCTTCATAGTTGTAGGTGTACTGCATGTTTGTATCTATCTGGTTCATGCTATTCATTACCAGCTTCAGCTGCTGTGGCTTCTACTACGTTTAAATATGTATTTTTTAAGCTTAGTTTACTCGCTGATGGGTTGTTGGGAGCAGTGTTGGTTTTTGTTTTGATTTGGGGTTTTTTTTCCTTTTTCCAAGGTGGCAGGGAGTGAATAATGATGAGTCTTGCTGCAAGCGGAGGCTGAAGCTGTCAGGTTTGTGCTGACCTGTGGTGACCTTCCTCCCCTCTCTGTCCTTCCCGCCTTCCCTTTCTTTCTTGCTGCTGCTGCTGCTGCTTCAGGTCCCTGCGGCTGACCCTCCGGAGAAGCCCAGCGCCGCTCCCCGCAGCGGCTTATTATGCCCGCCGGGCTGTCACGTGGCGCAGCGGCGGCACCAGCCCCGCTCCGGGCGGCGGCCGCATGAGGCGAGGAGCTCTCTGCCGGGCCGGGGCCAGGACCGGGGCCAGGACCGGGGCCACCACACCCGCGGGCAGGGCAGGAACGCCGCTCCACCCCCACACTACCCTGTTTGTCTACAGGCTAACCGAGGCAACTCACCTTCCTTCAGCGTTCTGGCCAAAATTACTCTCTATTTGTCTGTCCCTCCTTCCTTCCGATTTGATAAAATACCTTTTTTTCCTTTCTTTCCTACTGGCATCTATTGCTGCTCCTCGAGACACATGTATGTTTTGCTAATGTAGTTTGACATTGTTTCTCATTAGTCTGAAGTCTGTGCAGATCCTTGAGTCACTACACATGTTCTTTTTCAGATGAAGGATCACAAGAGCCAGTGCAGGCAGGGACACTCAAGAGATGAAACAACTTCCAAGTGCAGAAACCACAAAGTGCGGAAGCACAACTTAGAAAGGCAATATCTATCTTTTTTGTCCACTAAACACACTCAGTACATCCCTAAAGCAGGTGCCAAGAAGCACACATATGGAAGTCTGGGGAACCAGCAACTATCTAAATAGGCGACAAGAACCATTTAACCCTGCTTTCCACAGGATAAAACCTAAAAAATGGCACTAAGATCAAGCATCAGGGCAAGCATGTATCAAATCATTTCCTTTGTCCTGGCAACAATGTTTCTTCTGGTAATTGACAAGTTTCCCATGTTCTTCATATAGCCTGTTATTAATGCCTGCACCTATCATCAGCCAAGGTCATCCTCTCTAGCATGTCCACACTGGATACAATTTGAACCTTACTTAGAAAAAGAAAATGCTCACCAAAGCTGAGCTTTTGGAAGCCATAAACAAAGTCAGATAAAAGGAAGAACTATGTTCAGTAAAGGCAACCATAGGTCTCTAAGCCAACGTGAATGAATAACCTGAATAATTAACAGCTCAACAGCATACACCCTTCACTTTGTACTGCAAACTAAAGCTCTGCTTCCAACCAAGTGGCCTTCTATCCTGTAAGTCTATGGAATTTAGAACATGAACACACATAGACCTCATACCTACCTATGAGCCTAAAAAAGTTTCATAAGCATAGCACTGAGGTTGCAAATTGGAATTTAGAAGAGGATCACAACATTTTATGCAGTCAAAGCAAGCTGGACTTTCAAAGTTTGATGTCCATACTGTTACATAAACAACCTAAAAATCAAATTCCAAAGCTAAGCAGGCAAGTCAGAACCACATGCTTTTGTTTCTACTTTTCCATCTATATAATGAAGCAAATGTTGATCGAATGCTATGATTAGACTTTCTCTTTGGATACTGTCAGACAATATCAAATAGCAATTAAAAAATCAAAATATTTCATGTATATACACATTAAGTGTATGATGATGTAATTTGTGTGTTTTATTTTTATAGCTGTGTAGTCATCTGTGGTTTGTGATACATGCTGAATTTCAATTAACTAAATGACTAAGCCTTTGAAATCAGTAGAACCATTTCTTCTTATTCACTATTCACAGCACAGGAGAAGTTGAGGAAAAGTAGGAAGAAGTCAGAAAAGTCTCAGAAGCACACATGTAAAACTGTAATGCTCTGAACCAGAGCTGTCTCCTGTGCAAAGAACTCTCCTGTACTGACAAGACCTGTGACCTTTTAGTATGTGCTTTGTGATTAGAGATCAACCATTGAAACCAGTCTCCTGCCTTGCCTCGGCTCTGCCTTGTCTGGGGATCTATGTGGATGAAGTCAGATGTACTGCAGACCCATGTCAAGATCTCTGGAAATCAAAGGGAAATCTACCCAGATTTTCCAGAATTCTGAAAGAAGGTTATTAAGTTTTTTCATTAAAATAACTGTATTTGCTCAAAATATAGCTAGCCACTGCTGTGAAGCTACTGCTGGTTTTTTAATGATTACTTGGTACATAGGTGAAGTTAGTACTACCATAACAAAAAAATTAAGCCAAAATCTCATCATTGTTCCAAGGAACTAATAGCTAGAACCATAGTATCTCTCAGCTACTCTGAGAGACTAAAAAAAAAAATCAAGGTAATTTCAAACAGGAATAATCTCACTATTTTCTGTAAGGGGCAAGTATTTCAAAATCCACTTTTGGTAGGTTATGTTAGTCCATTTTGGATGAAAAAATATATTTCAGAATTAAAAATCTAAATTTTTAACTATGAAAATGTCAAAATAGGAGACTTCAACTTCTTCAACATGCATTTCGAGAGAGCTGAGCTTTTTACTTTTGAAACAGGAAGCTAAATCTGACCTGTTCTAGGTTCTCTAAACAACTGCTTACTGCCCCTTAATCAGACAGCATGAGTAGGCAGGGGAGATATTTATAGATGGAGTTTTAGGAGGAGTATCTGGTATTTTGTTTACTACTTTAATTTAATTTTATAAACTAACTGTGCAGATAGTAACAAGAAGCATGTGAATGGAGGTCCAGAGTGGAAATAAAGCCAGAATGGAACTCTGATGCCAAACTTGAAGTGGAAAGGGTACTGCCTCTTCCAGCTCACCTAGAGAAAAGGAAAGCTCTGCCCAGCATGGTATGAACAAAGCAGTGTGACTCAATCAGCTTATTCCCATGTCAGAGGTAGGTTAGGACTATCCCTGCTAAAGCCGCCAGAGCCACACAGCTACAAACTAGATGTGTCTAAGGAGAAAGAAAATCAAATCAAAACAGAAACAAGCAAGCTGAGCAGGAAAGAAAAGACAAAAGTCCCAAGTAAAGAAGACAAACACAGTTAATTAACCATATAGATAAAAAATTTTAAGCTGACATGGCAAGATACCCAGGAGCCAGCAGACATATCTGAGGTATAAATCACACACACAGCTTACAACGTGGTAAGACAGAAAGAATACTCATGAATGCCAAACACATCAGAAGAAATAAAGTGGTAGGGAAATCAGAAATGGAGATGGCAGAGCTGAATTGTCAACTCTTTTTATCTTTCATTTGGCAAAAGGTGTGCAGTTGTAGCTCACATTAACATAAATGCTAATAAGGGCCTACCCAGAAGAGTGTCTTTACCCCATGTAGGAGCCTGAAACCTCCTTAAAGGACTAATGTCTCAAACCTTGAGTGTTGATAAAATATTACCACCTGGGTGGAGAACGAAAGTCCCCCCTGGAGGGGGAAGGTGAACACTATCACCACAAGAAATCATTTCAAACACAGTGACAGCACCACGAAGGTCAGAACTTTCCTAAAAGGAGCAGCAGGTCTGTGGGTGAACTCAGTGTTTCTTATCATAGTTCCAATTTACGAAAGATCTTTGAATCAAATGCCACCTAAGCAAAAGCCTCCTGGCCTGATTTACATTAAGCTCCTTGAGAATCAAAGAGCTTTTCTAACTAATGGAAGCATAGCTTTCACTTCCTGTGTCATAGAATCATAGAATGGTTTGGGCTGGAAGGGACCTCTGGAGCTCATCTAGTCCAACCCCTCTGCAGTGGGCAGGGACATCCCCAACTAGATCATGTTGCCCAGAGCCCTGTCAAGCCTCAACTAGTTCATTTTGTGGCCACAAAACCACAGCAGAGAGAAGAAAGAAAGAATCAGGGCAGAACTTCAAGCAGATTTTTACCACCAGAGAACGCGTAGCCTGGAACCTTCCTCCTCCTAACCCTCACACACACCCCCAGGCTGGGGAGCAAATGGGCAAGGCTCTTCCTGCCCTTGCATCATTTCTTTAGAGACCAGACAGAGCTCAAGTGCCTCCTAATTGAAGTGCCTTCAAATTTTATCATTTTTCGTAATGACATGGAAGTTATTTCCCACAGTTCATATTTAACATCCATTTGATCCCCAAAAGCCATCATATCATTCTCTCAAGCACTCTTCCATATTTTCACTGTTACCAGATTTTCAATCCCTTCAGCCTGCTTGTTTTTCCCTCTCACAATTTTGGAATGTGAATAAAACCCCTACTTTTTAATGAAACTTTGAAAATGCTGAAGCCTGCAACGATGTTTCCCCAGATCATTCCTCTATTTGAACTTAGTGAGATTTGCCTACTTAAATAATCGCCTGTAAAACAATCAATTGATGTGAAAACGATCACTATTTTTTTTAATTTTCAGCTGCGATAGTTCTGTGTAGGAACACAACAGTTCACATCTACCAAAACTGTCTCAAAAAGGCCACAGGAAAAGAACCTTATAAAAGCTCAGTAAGTCAATGGGTCTTTAAGCAATCAGCTTTCTGTAGGCACAGCCTGTTTCTTAGTCAAAAAGAACAGTAGGTGGTTTCTTAGGAAAGAAGTCAATGAAAGATAAAATAAATTCAAAGTGATTGTTCTCTTGAGTAAACTGTTAACAGAATCTTAAAAGAGGGATCAAAAAGCCCTTTAATTTTCAAAGCATATAATAACTGTCACTTAAAATGCACTCTTGCTTGTGGCAAATACCCACTAGTTTAAAGTTTAATCAACAAAATATGAATTATTTCATAGAATCATAGAATTGTCAGGGTTGGAAGGGACCTTAAAGATCATCTAGTTCTAACACCCCTGCCATGGGCAGGGACGCTTCCCCACTAGATCAGGTTGCCCAGAGCCCCATCTAGTCTGGCCTTCAAAACTTCCAGGGATGGGGCTTCCACCACCTGTTTGGGCAACTTGTTCCATTGTCATACCACCCTCATGGTGAAGAACTTCCTCCCAATAGCCAACCTAAATCTCCCCTCCTCAAGCTTATACCCATTCTCCCTAGTCCTATTGCTGCCTGACATCCTAAAAAGTCCCTCCCCAGCCCTCTTGTAGGCCCCCTTCAGATCCTGGAAGGCCACAAGAAGGTCAGAGCCTTCCTTCTCCAGACTGAATAATCCCTACTCTCTCAGCCTGTCCTCATAGGAGAGGTGCTTCATCTGTCTGGACACGTTCCAGCACATCCCTATCTTTCTTGTCCTGGGGGCTCCAGAACTGGATGCAGTACTCCAGGTGAGGTCTCACAAGAGTGGAGTAGAGGGGGAGGATCACCTCCCTCGACCTGCTGGCCACGCTTCTCTTGATGCAGCCCAGGACATGGTTGGCCTTCTGGGCTGCAAGTGCACACTGGAAACTCATGTTGCCATCCACCACCACCCCCAAGTCCTTTTCATCAAGGCTGCTCTCAAACCAGTCACTACCCAGAAGATATTGATAATTTATATTGGGCCAAAATGTTGGATTCTGTTAAAAATTACACATAAATTTCCTGAAAAAAGCTAAGCAGGAAGTTGCGGGATCTTGTAGAATGTATTGACTTCTTATTAGAGTTTGGGAGAATTTTTTTCCCCCAATACAATAAATACAACTCACCTTCTCCAATGCAAGAAACATGCTATTTTGTAAGTTCAGGGAAAAAAACCAAGGGATTAAATTCAATATGTAAAGATAACATGAATAAATGTTAAACTTTCTTCATATTCCCAAAAAGAATACATACAGGAGGAAGGCAGAAAGAGAGCAGAGACAAGAAGCATACATCTAGGAACCAAAGTTCTGATTTTTTCTGAGCTAAGGAAAAGCACGATGAGCACTGAGCATATTAGCCCTCCCATATCCAGTGCTAAGAGGCATAAACTTTGACACTGAAAAATCCCCATGCTACTCGTGGTGATATCAATCATACAGGAGCAAAGCATGTATTTTTTTAAAGTATACTGTTTCAAATGACAAGTTTGGAAATAAAAACAGAGAAAGAACTGAAAAAATGCATTGCTGGCTTCATAGTAACAACTGACATAGTCAGAAGATCCCAACGTGTTTCATCAGCTATATATGGAGACGACTTACTATGTTCCTGAAACTCAGCCATGGATGAAGTGTAGCAGGAAACATTTATAGGACAGACAAGCACTACTGAAGTGTATCTTGGGCTTCAGGAGTGTGGAGGAAAAGCTGCCTGCACTGAGATCACTGGCTTTTGTCAACCCTTTGTGCAGAAAGGAAATCACAAGGCTGAGACATAGGGTGATCGTTACTGGCTTAAGATGACCTATGTGACCTTAAGCAAGCCAATTCAGATAAAATTTTCCCTAAAAGCTAAGAGTTGGGTCATTAGATTACTCTCACTGCCAGAAAGAGAAACAAGATTGTTTGCTGCACAATCCTGTCTCTAAAATAGTGTCAGCAATGCTTCCTTTGATCCTTAATGTCCACCTGGAACACAGATTCTCTGGAGCAGAGTCTTTTTCTGTCTAAAAGCCCTGAGGAGCCTACAGAACACTTATGATTGCAGTGTGCTTTACCTATGGTACACCCTTCATCTCCATGTTTGTCTCTCAGATCAGTGTGTAGCCTTCACCCCAAAATGCCTAGCATTATTCCAGTGTATCAGGTGTGCTCAGGCATTCAGGACTCTTTATACTCAGGAGGAGATGTCCATCAAAAGAAGTGTGGCCAGCAGATCCAGAGAGGTGATTCTGCCACTTTACTCTGCTCTAGTGAGACCTCATCTGGAATACTGTGTCCAGTTCTGGAGCCCTCAATAAAAAAAAAGACATGGAGCTGATGGAGCAGGTCCAGAGGAGGCCACGAGAATGATCAGGGGACTGGAACACCTCTCCTATGAAGACAGGCTGAGGGAACTGGGATTGTTCAGCCTGGAGAAGACTTTGACGGGACCTACTAGTGGCTTTCCAGTACCTAAAGGGAACTTCCAAGCAGGCTGCAGAGGGCCTGTTTGCAAAGGCCTGGAGTGAAAGGACAAGGGGCAATGGTTTTAAATTGGAGAAGAGTAGATTTAAACTGGACATTAGAAAGAAGTTCCTCACCACGAGGGTGGTGGAACACTGGAACAGGTTGCCCAGGGAGGTGGTTGAGTTCCCATCCCTGGAGGCATTGCAGGTGAGGCTTGCCAGGGCTCTGGGCAAGCTGCTCTAGTTGGGGATGTCCCTGCCCACTGCAGGGGGGTTGGACTAGATGAGCTCCAGAGGTCCCTTCCAACCCAAACCATTCTAGGATTCTATATACTCTGTGTAGGCCCACACTTGCAGCTTTGTAGCCTGCTCTGCAGATGGTCCTGGTTCTCGAAGAGGGTTCCAGGCAGATATCAATAGGAAACATTCCACATTTGGTCTCTGCCACAGTATCACTAGGGCAGTACTCTGATACTTAATAACAATCACAAATTACACTGTGAGTGCTGAAAGACGTAATGTAGCAGAGGGCAAGCCTTCTAGTGATGGCAACTGCCAGATAGCACTACAGAAGATCATACACTTCATGAATGAAAAGAGCCCTCAGACCTCACATTATGATATATTTCTACTAAATTTTTCAGAAGAAACCACAGTACGTGAACTCCCTTACCCTTGAGCAAGCCTCTTGAGGGGGCCTTTTTCTTGTTTAATGGCTCATCACACTCACAAAGATAGACTAGATCATGAACTAAATAATACCAGAAGCTTTGCTAGATGCTTTGCGCAGATTAAAAATGTAACATCAAAGGAAAAACTAGGAAATGTGGTCATTTATACACAACACTGCAATCAGTCTGTTAGCACACTGAAGTTAGGGAGGAATATGCAGACAGTTACAACGCAATACACGCAGTAACAGGTGGGGAAACTACAAATAGCACTGGCATAAGATCGGAAAAAATTGGGAGACAGATCCAGGATCTTAAAAATGGCTCAGTAATGAGAATGCAAGGGGTAGATCTTAGGGTATATCATGGCCTATTGCAAATCTTCTGAAGAAACCTTCACATCATCCTGTGTTCTCAGAATCCTGGCTGTATTCCTGTTTTATGTTGGCTTAGCATTATCACACCAAGATACTAAGCAAGCAAGAAACTGTGTGACTAGGGCAATGTAAAAGCCTGCAACTGATTACACAACTCATACTTCATGAATACAACTTGTACTTCATGAATACAGCCAGTTAAAGAAAAAGATTCTTTGGTGAGCCAGCCTGTGACCCATAACTGATTTGCCTGAGACTGTTTGTCTACAAAAGCACAATGCTATTCAGCAATAACTTTGGTCACGCTGAGAAAAGAGAACAGATATGTATATGTGAGAGAAGGAATGCACAGCCAACATGCCTTTATTTATCTAGAAACAAACATCATCAACTAAGTCAGAGTTTCCAGACAATAATGATCTAATGGACACAGATGAGACCTGGCACATTTTAAATCACTGAGGTATGAGCTAGAGATTATGGGCACATAATATAGATATCTAGTGTACATAATAGGATACATGCACTAGATATCAGACACTGCTGTGGTCTAAACTCAGAACTTGTACAGATTAATGACCTTGGACAAGTTGTGGTCTCAATGCCCTCATTTCCCTTTCCAGACACACCAATGTAATTTCACTAACGTCAGTGAAATTAAAGTTACACATTCAGGAAAGCAACATGGTTGAATGGATTACTAGTCTGTAAAAAACACTATCTACTTAATATTCATTCCACAGGAGCGACACAAAGACTAGTATAAAGGCCAAATTCATCCCTGTATAAGGCAGAGTTAAGCACAACCTGAATTACTGCCAAACAGGGATAACATGTTCTTTTTGCAATATGTATAGACCAAGTTTTCCTTTTCCACAACTGTCGTCCTTCCACCCTGTCCAACAAAGCCGTACTCTGACACTTGGCTGAATTTTCCAGTTCCTGTTCTGAAGACAAATGCTCCCTGTCCAGCTATGATCTGTCTCACTAACTTTGGCCATATTCTCATCTAAGGAGCAATGGGTGTCAGTTTTGCACAACATACTTTCCAGTAAAAGACTGGTGGCTCTAGAGATCTACCAGCAATAATCTACTCATGGTGAAGGCTCTTATATATTCTCAATCCCTCTGACTGTGGACAAGTCCTTTGTTTCTTGACTGGCTCACCTCTCTCCCTGCCTAAGTCCAGTTTAACATATTCAAAGGAGGAGAGGAGAGTATTGGCATGGGGTTTTTTTTGAAACCAGTTAGTCTACAGGATAAACACAGTGGAGTTGTGCTAATGTGTAGTCTCAATTTCTGTTGTGTCTCATTGTTAAATCTGAAATAGCTGTAATCTTCTAGAATTTCATAACAGAAGCAAACTCAATAGGATTTCCAGTTCATATAGTTAATGAAGGTGGAGTCAGCAACTAGGACAAAGGTGAACCTATCCTTATAGGCTTTAATGCTCCACATGTATTTGTAGCAAGCTCTGGAATTCATCTGTTAGTTGAGATAGTCTGAACACATCTTTCCCTGGCGTCTTTTCCCATGATTAAAAGCATTCAGCAGAAAGCTTATTTTGCAGTTCATATGAATGGATTCAAATATACCTTGGACCTCTCTAAGAGAGACTATTCAGTTACAAATGCACTTCTAGAACAGCAGGACACTTCCTTTTGTTCCCCATGGCTCAGCAGTCTCATATATATCTCCTTCACAGGAAGCCCTGACACAAAGATGATCTAAGTAAAATTGGGCTGATGTGACCCTAAACTTGAAAGGCCTGGTTTTTTACTGTTAAAATACCAGTGGTGGAACTCAGGAAGGTCATAGACTGCTCTGTCAGTTGCAGGAAAAAAATGTTTAAAGCAATGTATAATGGAATTATCAGACAAATATATGATTCTGCCTGGCCCAAATATTCAAAGCAACAGGCCTACTTAGTGAGCAAAAAGACAGTATGTAATTGTACTCTGAAAAACACTTTAGGGAAAAATATAAATTCCATACAACCAGCATTCATTATCCTAAAACTAGTCCCTGGGTGGGGAAATGGAGCTATGAAGAGTTTGGAGCATGTGCCTCAGTTTTCCTTCTGTAGACAAGGAATAATACTAATGCTGTGAAGTATATGGAAGTATGTGAAAATAAATACCCAACGGATTTGGAATACCTGAAGACAAACATAAATATAGTGATGACCAGAGCTGAAAGTCATAAATTATGTATTCAGGAACATGCTTCAATGAAGTGCAACTGACCTTCACTGAATAAAAAAGAGAAATCGTAATGCTGTAGAGCACTGCTTATGCAATACACTGAACAAAGATGGATTTCTGGAGAAAAATTAGTTTGTGACTGTGTGAGTAAAGTCTGCATTGTGATTCATACAAAGCAGCAAAGATACATACAAAGATTACTTGGAAAATTTAGCTTTGGCAGAGTCCACCATTGATGTTCTTTTAAAATATCTGCTCTACAGATGATTGTAAATACATTATAAATTAATTATAAATGAATTCTGAATTGAATACTGTTCATACAAAATGTTAAGGAAAGCACTAAAGGTTTCCAGTGCAGCCAAACAGTTGCATAGCCAGCTTCTGCTCAAGAAAGCACGTCATGTTTTGCATCTTAGATCTGTCTGTTGTAGTCCACACAAAACATTCTTTAAATATGTTACAGTGCCACAGACAGACTAGGCACACGTTAAAGATTAAATGAGTCATAAATTGTTTAGAATGTTTTTTGCTCCTCAAAAACAAAAACAAGGCACGAACACCACCGTATTGTTCAGAACCAGCAGGTATTGCAAAGCAAAGGGATCCTACGTCAACTAAAGCAAGAAAGATTTTGAAGTATATCCTCTCCTGTGCAGTATTTGGGAGCATCACAGCAGGAACTGCGTTGTCTTTGGTCACCAGGCTTATTTAAAACAGGTATAGAGCATCAGTGGTAGAATCACCTGATTCTAAGTGCAACACACTCCCCTCACTACGTGTTCAAGGCCAGGCTGCCTTCCCAGCCAATATACTGTCTGTTAAGTCTTTTGCAGAAATAGCACCTTGCTCTCAGTGTTTCGAAGGAATTGTCTAATTTCCAAGGAATTAGATGCCACGGGGCCTCTAAGTTTCTCTCAGGCAGTTCCTCTGCAGAGAATCCTCTTAAGTCACTAGCATACCTAATACATGCAGAATGACACAGAGCAAGAAATGCACTGGAGAAAACATAGACATATCCTTCTGTCAGTAAGAGTTATTAGCTATTATCAAAAACATTTCCAGTTGTCAAGACTATTTTATTAAAGGGAGCACAGAGACTTTACGTTATCTCGAGACAGCAGGCCACTGTCTTAACTCTGAAAACATGGCACCTCTAGTAATTTAGCAAATCTGGAGGTCTAGGCTTATCAGTAGAACTCACTTGCATATCCTCATCATCTAAATAAAACACATTATTCCTTCTAATAACATGATTTTTCCCCAAGAATTCCCAATACACATAATAGCATGAAAAGTTTCCAATGCACAACGAAAGCAAATACAAAAGCCAAATATTTTTTAAAACTGCACTGAAATGCAGAAGAAAGTTTGGGGTTTTTTTATGATTGTAGATATTTGTATAATCAAGTATCACAGAAATTCACTCTCTAATACCTTTAAATATTATAGTATTAATATCTCTCATATATATATATATGCATATATACATACATTAAAAACATGTTCAGTTGTTCCTAGTGTTCCCAGCACCACTATACTAGGCATTACATGAACACGACTCATTCTTACAGAAAAGTATTTTAAATAAGCAAACTTTCAGGGAAAGCACTGCAATTCTTCTCAGCATTTCAAAAAAGCCCTAGCAAATGGTTGGCTGACAAGCAAATAGAGTTTTGAACAGCTGCAGGTCAGGAATGGGTAGCTGTACCATATGAGATCTACTGCTATTCCAATGCCTGTCAGTTGCTACAATAACAGGCAATTGAGGGAGGTCATACCAAGACAGTATGCTGCAGTAAATAAACCATGCTGTGTTAAGAGTGTTCCTTATTGATCACTTTTTCCTCCTCTCCATCCTTCAGTTTATTGTCACTTTTACTGATTACAGGCCTGCTATGAAAGATGAGCTATCTAGTACACATCACTCTCCTTATTACATTCGAGTCCCTAATGGCCACATTGCTACACTCTGATTACCACATTCTCCCAAAGTATTAAACAATGTGACTCATAGCTACCACACAGTGGATCTATGACACCTACTCTCCCAGCAGATTGTTTGGCACAGGTATCTTTTCATAATAATAAACAGCTAACACACACACTCAGTATCATATTTCTCAGCCAAATAAATATCCAATCATAACAAAGGACTACCACAATCACAGTAATCATGAGAGACATTTTTCATTACTGCAGTTGTGCAGTTGTTAAAATCCAACTTTCTAGTTCACTTTCTACACAATAAACAAAACAATTACAATTCATCAATTAGCTCAGCACTTGAAGGACTGCTTTTTTTCTTCTATTTTTCATCATCTCTGTCTTCCTTACTCTCCCTGATGCTTTTGGGACAAACTAGACTTACCTCAAGTGGATACAAATAGAGTTACAAAGATGACTATTGCCTATCCTTTTCAAGCTATTGCTTTCTCTGTATGTGCCCAGCTAAACCTGTTTTGTTTATCTGGAGTTTATTTTTCCTTATCTTGTGTATGTATACATGTTTAAAAGCTTCCTTTATAACAATTTTGATCCGAAAACCCTCAGTTTATACTAACATATCATAAAGCCGTTCATACAGTAAAATCTCCAAAATAGATTCCCATCATTCTATCTAGAGAGTTTCTATTTGTGAGTAGATCTGGAATGCAACTACACATGAGAATTTATGGCTGGGGGAAGCTAGTGAGGAAAGGCCCTCAGTTGAAAGTACTACTTTCTCTTCAGTCCCGTTCAAGCAATGAGAACTACAATTCTCTGTAACCTCAAGCACCACTGAATTATACTTGTTTGTTTCTGCCTCCAGTTACATCAGCTGTGCACTCATATAACTCCACTGACCTCATCAGAATTACTCCTGACTTTCACTAATGTAAGCAGAAAAAGATCAAACCCTTAGGGTAGGAAGGGTAGACAGGGAAAATAAATCTTAACTCTCTCGTTTTACATATTTGCTTTGTTACATGACACAATGGCTCCAATCTGTTTGCTTCTAACAAAAGCTTAGCCAAGGGAATAATGGCCTCATGGCCTTAACAATGTATACACTGAAGAAGGATATTGTCTCATCATTTCACAATGTCCAGAGGTGAAGGGTCACCGCTGTATTGTCACAGAGAGCAGAAAGGACTGAAAACNTCCCTGGAGCTTCATTTGCGAAGCCGAGCCACGACGACATTATTGCAGCCTCAAAGTGCACAATAAAGCTCTGTTCCTCCTGATAATTACAGTAACTCTATAGATTCATAGACTACAGCTGTCTTCTTATAAACTTCCAATAGAGAGCAGATACGTACATGAATTAAGAACAAAGGACACAGGTAAGCTCATATCCTCCAAATCCATAAAACTTTGGCATGCCTCCTACAACCAAATATATTACTTGACAATAAGATTACCTTGACTTACAAGATGTTCAAGCCATTGCTCCAGAACAGAGAACTGTTTACAGGTCAGTTAGCATAAATACACCCACTTTAAACACACTTATCTATTAAAACTTGCTTTTGCTTAAAAAGTTAGAGAACTTCATACATTCCAAGGAAGTTAGTCTCCTTTGCATATCCTAGAAAGGTTTTAACATTACTTAATTACACTGCAACCAGCTCATATTTTAGATGTCAGGCACTGTAACATTTCCTATTAGAAATGGCATTGGGAAATGTCAGGGATTATTAAATGTCAGATTATTAGCAAGTAATGGTGAAGTGCACAGAAGGTGGCTCTCCCCTGTCTCCTTTTGAACTGTTTTAGCAATCTAAAATCATGGTCGTTCACAAGATTACAGCAGCTGGTACAAGGAAGAAGCAGCATCATGTTAGCAAATGAATCAATAAGCTTTTGATAACACTTAAGACTACTTAATACAAACACCCTTTAACTTTTTATGTAAACTGTAAATTGTGTAGGTAGTACTCAGTTCCTTATCTTCATTTTGATATATTACAATTGAATGCTACTGAAGAGATGTTTACTGTATCAGAAGTGATTCCCTTTTCCTCTTTTAATGAGATTCCTCCCCATCTGTTGCCTACATGTGAAATCAAACTAAAAATGCATTCCAGGAGAGCACCTAGTGGGAATTCAATGAACTACCAGGCAGAACAACATCTAGTCTGCATAAAACCCCTGAAATGCACACAGTTTAACAAGGATTCCTCAGCAGCACTTCATTCTACTGGGTTACGTTGCTTACCATAGTAGATAGAGCTCTATACATGCACAGTTGATGAGGTGAGTTGGAATAGAAAAGTAAAAAGGAATACAAAGACTGGATCTTTATCTATATAAAGACATCAATTATATTTGCTTCAGTAGTAGCCCAATTTACCCAGACACAAAGAACATTAGAAGTTTAATACTGTTTGTACTTCTTAAACCTTTTCAAACACACCAGTGCTTGGGAGTGAATAAGCTTACAGAAAACCCTTGAAGCAGATCACTTTTTTCCAAATAAAAATTAGCATATGACAGCTTACATTGTAAGACTTCAAGACAGTCTTAAACAGACAATCTTAAATCTTTAAGTCTTAAGCAGACAATCTAATCTGTCACACACAGCTTAATAGCTGCCATCAGCAGGGGTGGTTTCAGCTGTAGTATAGCTATGAGAATTCCACCCATACAGACTAGCTATATGATGATCAGAAGCACTGAGAAGCTACAACGACTGATTGGAATAGAGTTGGATTTATTCTCCAAAAAAAAGCATCACTTCGTAGTCCAGCATGGAGCAAGGCTCTGTAATATTCAGCTTCACCACCAGGGGATTACAAAGCCAACTAAGCATATTTCCTAATAGACTAATAGGTTTTAAAATTAAATCAAGAATAATTTTTTTTTTCTCCTCTCCAGAAAATGTCTCTGTTCCTTCAACTAACCTGGAAAGGGAATCCCAGCTTTCCTCTGAAGCCAAACAGGGATGGAACAGAAAGCACAAGGCAATAAAACTTGTGTCTTGTAGCTCTCCACAGGAAAGACTAGAGTGAGATAGGAGTACTGGAATACCTGAACACGTTTCAGCATTGACAATTTCTAGTTTAACTTTCTGGCTAGAATACTCAAATAATGATCAACATTGTTTAGAAATGACTGGTTTTCTCTTTTAGAAACAGCTTTCTGTCCTTTGAAAAGTCTATTTTAACATTTGGTATTTTTAAATTGACATTTTTAAATGTGCATATTTATGCAGGTTTATACTAGGCTAAAAAGAAGGTCACATGAAGGCTTCATGAAGAAAAAAGATGCACAGAAGCCCCAGGGAAAGTGAAAAAGTGCAATAAAATGGCCTCTTCGTTTGCACGCTTACCAGCTCAGCAACTGCTGTCATTACATCCAGGTAATACCATGTCACAAGTAACCTAGCATATAGTTAATATATGCTCTGACAAGGCACTAGCAAATACGATCAGGCACCCAGCTTCATCCAGCCTCTCTCTGCTCCTACAAAGGTTTAACATGTATTATGTTAAGCAAAGAGTCTTGCTGAAATCAGTGGATACTCCTAATAGATAAAATTAAGCATTTAAACAATTATCTGCGACCCTAATTTTTTATTAACTTTTTCTATTTCTACTGTATGCTAAGTGATAGACAAATAAGGCAGGTTTAGTATGCAAACAAATTTGTTATTTCTGCCATAGTTATATAGCTTCTCAATAATATATGGAAGTAGTTTTACAGACCTGGTGCTGGAATTGTTGTACTGGGCATCATTTTGCCCATTCACTGACATCAAGTGAGATCAGTTTTATTTCTGCTTTTATTTCCAGGCTTCTGCTGGTTTGTCGTAAGCCATGTTCACTTTCTGGCTTTGTGCACTGCCTTCCAGGTGCAGAGAGCCCTGCAGCCTTGAATGCAAACTCGTGAGAGACATGTTTCTAATACTGGGAATTTTTTCTTAATCTGAGGGTAACCAAACCTTAGATAAGAGGCTCAGTGAAGCTGTGGAATTTCCATCCTTGGAGCTACTCCAAACACAACTGGACAGAACTCTTGAGCAACTTGTTGTAAGCTGGCCCTGCTCTGGAGCTAGATCATACGACTTCTTTAGAGGACTCTTCCAACCCTACACAGTTCTCTGGTTCTTCAACTAGCTCATACACACCACGGTAGCTTTCAAGACCTTTTGCTCATGGAAGGCCTGCACCTTTCCTGGCATGGCTCATTTCAGCTATGGAAAATCCCAAGGTGGCATAGCTCCTGTTGTTTATGCCTTTACTGTTAAGGCCTGCTGATCCTGTCTGGAGAATGCCCACCCACAGCCCAGGCCATTGCCTTGCTGGGCTCAGTACAAAGCCAGCAGCATGCCACAGGCCGCTCACTGAGGCTCTTTCATTTGTCCGCCAGCACCGAGGCCTTCACAACGGGACCGGTGGCCCGGACCGGCTGCTCTCCGAGTACAGGCAGGCTGGTCCCCACCCGCGCCTGCACGAAGCCTTCACAAAGAGCCTGAGCTCCGATGCAGCGGCCCAGATGCGCTGAACCACCGAGAAGGAACACAATGTTCGCGGCCCTACGGAAGCCAGCCGCGCGCACAGCCCTCCACGCCGCGGGGCGGCGCGCACACAAAGTGCCGCGCCCGCCCCCTACTCCTGGGCAGACTCTCTGCCGGCCGGGGGCGGGAGCCGCAGCTTCCCGTGTCACCGCAAAGGCCGCTTCCGGGTTAGCGGCGCGCGCATCCCACGTGGAGCCCGGAGCCGCACGGAACTAGGTGCGTGTCCGAGTCCAGGACCGGGACTGGGGAACGTGTCACCACCGCTTGCTGTTGTCCCTCTTGTTCCGCGGCTTGGCTGGGCCCGGCTTTTCCCCCTGTGTGTGCACCCCCGAAGGGCAGCTGAGAGTGGGGCCTGAATCGGGACGGGGCGGGGGGAAGAGAGGTGGCATGTCTCCGTGCAGCTGCTTTATCCGCGGGCCTGCTTTGGTTTCTTTTTATTAGGTTTCTCTCGAGGCTTCTTTCCTCGGAAGGCGAAGCTATGACGTCCCTGGCAGAGCAGCTGAAGCGATTGGCACTTCCCCAGAATGACCCCAGCCTCCTAAACCGCAGCGAAGCTGCATCACTGCTATTCAGTTGCAAGGAAGCTGCTAGTATCGACAGGGACACGTTTTTTGCAATCGGTGAGTTTGGCTGATTGAATGCTAGTGATTTTAAAAATGACCTGTCCAAAAAAAACTGGAGGGAGAGAAATGGGAAGGGCAAACCCATATTCAAAGAAGGCCAAAAGGATAATTCAAGAAACTACAGGTTAGTCAGCATCACTGTTGTACGTGGGGAAAATCACAGAGCAAGTCTTATTGGAGCACGTTTCTGGCCACATGAAGGGATAGGTGATTGGGAAGAGCTGGGAACCCCAAGGTGGCCAAGTGCTGGAGAATTTGCACTATAAGGGGAGGTTGGTGGGAGGAACTTCTCTTTCAGTTTGGAGAAGAGAAAGCCTTGAGTGTGCTGATAGCACTCTGCCAGGTCCTGTGAAGAGGTTTCAAGAAGATGGGTCAGGCTGGTCAGAGGAATGCTTGGCTGGAGGACAGGAGACAGTGGGCATAGGCTGAAGCAATAGAAGTTCAAAGTGGATATAACGAAAACGTTTTTCGCCATGAGGGCAGTCAAGCACTTGAACAGATTAGCAAGGGAGGTTGTGCTCTGCATCCTTTTGAAAACCACAACTGGACAACGTCCTAAGCAGCCTGGTCTGATTTTGGGGCTAACCATGCTTTGAGCAGGTCTTTGGACTAGGGAGCTCCCAAGATCCCTTCCAACCTGAATTCTGTGATTTCACAGAAACGTGCTGACTCTCTGCCCTTTGTAACATTATGGCTACAGAGAGTGCCAAGTGGCAGAACTTATTGCTGTGTTTGCCCACTTCCAATCTTTTGCACTTATCTCTTTCCATTTTACCCAGAACTTTACCCAGGAACATGGTAATCCTAGAATAAGAAATCTGTTTTCTAAAAGCAGAAAGATTGATAGCATATGTCAGTTTTAAGTAACAAGGTTGTAGATACATATCTTTGATGCAACACAGAGTATTTTCTAGTTTCTTAAATAGTTACTACAATACTGCTGCATATAATTATTTTTCAGTATTTCAGCCAGCCACCTGTTTATTTTAGCTGAAGTTGTCTGCTTTGCCATTAGCCGTTAATATTTACAAGCTTGTGTAAAATAAATAATTCCAGTGATTTCACTAGAATAAATAATTCTAGTGATGTGCATGAAGTATTTTTGTTTTAGTTTATTCAAGGAGGTGCCTTTGCTTGCTTCATCTGTATAAAAGCATACAACAATTTTGTTTGAAAGGAACCTCTGAAAGTCATTTGGTACTAGTCCAACTGAGTACAGGGTAGCACAGGTTGCTCAGACCTGTGTTGGACTGAGTTTGAGAATGGAGGTTTTATGGTCTCTGATCCAGTATTTGGCCTCTGATCCATTGTTTGACCACCCTAGTGTTCAAAAAAAATAATCAAATCAATCCATACATTGACTTGGAATTTTCTGTGTTCTGGCTTGTGTCTGTTGCCTCTCATCTTTCCATTGTGCATCTCTGAGGAGAGCCTGGCTCCATTTCCTTGATAACCTGCACTATATCCTATTAAGTAGTTACAGACAGCAGGAAGATTTCCTTTTGATGATCTCTTCTCCAGGCTAAACAAATCCAGTTCCTCCTTGTATGTTATTTTCCAGTTCTCTGACCATCTTAGTGTTCATCTGCTGGATTCAAACCCATATGATATTGTTTTTATTCTACTGCTGGGCTTGAAACTGTCTGCAGTGTTCCAGATGCAGTCTCACAAATGGAGGTAACAGTTCACCTTGCTCAGCCTGCTGGCTACATACTTGCTAATACAGCCCAGGATGCTGCTGGCCTTCAGTACTGCCAGAGCTCACTGCTGATAATTGTTAATGTTCTTCTTCTTCATCGGTTAAAGAATACTTTTAAACGAGTAGCAAAAGTTTTGGGTTTAGACCTGTTAACTGTTTGGTTTGATTTGCTTAGTGAGGCTGACATGCACCAGCACAGCAAAGTAGTTGGATATGCCAGTGAGGAGGTGGGTGGATAGGACTGGTGAGTAAAACTCTTGTGTTTAAAGCATTCTTTTGGTTTGTTGTTGTTTTTTTTTCACAGGATGCACTGGCTTAGAAGAGCTAATGGGGATTGATCCTTCATTTGAAATGTTCCAGTCTAGTTTGTTTAGTTCCACATCCAAAGGCCTGGAACGCAGTGTTCAGTCTAAAGCAGTAAATCAGCAGCTGAATAAGAATATTTCATTGTTCCTGATTCACCTGTCCCCCTACTTTATGCTTAAGCCAGCCCAGAAGTGCCTGGAATGGTTGATTCACAGGTAATCCATTGGTTGTCCTACATGTCAATAAATAAGGCTACTAGAAATGTTAGGGGGTTTTTGTTGTTGTTTTTTTTTTTTTCTCAGTGAGTAAAATTTTGAATAATTTTTATTTAGTTTTATGAAAATACAGGTTAAAATGTTAAAAATATCCATTTAGGCTTAGAGTTTATGGGGCCAGATGGTCGTATTTGCCAGTTGGATTTTTGTCTTCTGATACCTTTCTGCTAAGATCTTGATTTGTCGTGATAGTCTATGTAAAAGGAATTACTTCCTAGCCTGATTGTCACCAAATTTGCCCAGCTCTAGCCACCTTACAGAGGACCTAGGGAGACATTTATGTAATATACTTCTAGAAACGGGCTGTGTAAAATAGCTGATTTTCAGTGGTAACTTAGAACCATAAATAGCATGCCATTTTATTATAACATGAGCTAAGAACTCTTATTTCAAGGTCATGTAGGGAAGTGTGAAGAGAAGGCAAACCAAGTATTTTGTGAATGTTGTATTTATTTATATAAATTAACCTATCCAAATGCAGAAGTTGTAATGTTTCATATCATGAAAGAGTGGGTGATTTTGTTGATGCATATGATTTTTAACTGTCTATATATGTTTTCTCTTTAGATTTCACATCCATCTCTATAATCAAGATAGTTTGGTTGGTTGTGTTCTGCCATATCATGAGACTAATCTATTTGTGAAAGTTATTCAACTTCTAAATATAAAAAGCCCAACTCATAAATGGCATTGGATGGATCCAATAAGGGTAAATAAGGGAGAAACATGAGGGAGTTCTATTAATAATATCTTGTCTCTGTTACTAGGCTTATGAATGTGGTCCACCTGTTCATGTGGCTAGTTGAAGAACTCTAATTATGAAAAGCTTTGATTGTAATTACTGTTTTTTTGCAAAGTTAGTGTGTGCTTTTAAGGTGCAGGTATTTGTTACTGCTAGGAAGATATGTCAGTTACCAAAATATATGTTTATTTGAATATAGATTTTATGTAATACTCTTCATCGTCTGTCATAATGTAGATAGAGAAAAATCCAGAGATGTGTGTGAGTTTCCATTATTTATTTTAATTTAAATGATGTTATCTGATCAGTAGGATTGATTTAGAGATTAATTTCTACTGTGGGTGCTTCACTTTACCCTTGAATCTTCTAATTGTACTTTTTTTCACCATGTAAAGAAACCTGGAGTCCCACTGGCAAGGGGTACTGTCATTACACACTGCTACAAAGACCTGGGTTTCATGGATTTCATCTGCAGGCTGGTGGCAAAATCTGTGAAGGTTGTTCATTTGTTCTAGAACATTACTTGTTTGTTATCGCTTGGTTTTTCCATCTTTGTATAGTACTATGCCATTTACTAATAGTTTTAATTACATATCAGATAGTAAAAGGAGTCATTTATTAATAATATGGTACTTTCTTACTATTTGTATGAATAGCCATCGATCAGAAATTCTTGTAAGGAAGTGGCTGAGAACTAGTGAGCCATGACAAAACAACTTGGCAGTACTGTATTACTTAAAAATACTGTATTGCTTAAAAAAGTATTTAATTGTCTTAAGTTCTTCTGTAAAACCATTCCTACTATTAGTTTGTAACTGCTGTGACTTTGAGTATCTCTTCTGGGGTGGTCATGGGTATTTTAAAAATATGTTTTCAAATATTAATGAGAACTTAAAATTGAGAATGTTAGAAAGTGAGCAGATTTATTTCACTTTGCAGTTAATAGAGAGCTACTTTTGTAGTCTCAGAAGGATAAGATATATGACAGTTCCAATTATTTAGAGAACTAGAATGCATGTACTGTCAAACTAAGCAAAGGTTTGTTCACAGATGTAATAATGGGTCTCAAACATATACCAGTCAGCTCCTTGGCTGTCCAGTTCTCAGTCTTGAGCATTACACCAAAATCACAATTGGTTTAGATTTCTGGTTTATGTTTAAGTACAGTAGCTGAGAAACAACACCTATTTCCTTCTACCTTGTTTATAAGTGGGAGCAATAACCTCTGGTGAGGATTACTGCTAGAAGAAGGTGCTGACTTACGCTGTGCCAGCAGGAGCTAGCAGAGAGCTTACAGGCTGGAGTTGTGAGATTTTGCTAGTTTGGGGGGAAGCTGTATGTGTTTCCACTTTTCCTGATGTCTGAACAACTGATTTTTCTGTGGTCCAGGTTTTTTCAGAATGTCCTGGCAACTCAGCTCAGTTGAGAGTTCTTCTTGTGTTTTATGCCTCCACCATTGTATCAGCTCTTGGAGCTGCAGAGAAGATAACAGACACTATAGTCTCTATGCTGCTCCCTTACATCCAAAAGGTAGATGAAGCTTTGTTTTCCTTCCTGTGTGAAACGGTGTACTGTGTTCTGTAGACATGCATGTGCAGATGACATTTAAGAGGGACATCCTGTGTGAAGTGTATCATACCACCTTTAGCCTGCTTTGAAACATGAGGCAGGTGAAGCTCCATGGATAACAGAGTGTTTTCACACCTCAGAGGAGCACTTTCAGAACTCTGTCTCCTACTCTGTATGAGAAATGGGAATAGTGAGAAATGGACATAGGCTGAATGAACATCTTTGCCTAGAGACTTACTGTGCTAAACAATGGAGTCAGGGTGGACAGCCTGCTTGAGTATCCTCTTTTCTCCAGGGTTATTGCTCTGGTAATGAACTGAGTCTTGTGAGTGTGTGAACCCTGTGCGACAGCTTTTTCTGCTTGAAAGTTGAGTTTATAGATCCCATCAAAGTTAACACAGAGAAGATGGTGTGATTCCATGGATGTCAGAATGAAAATGATTTCTATGTTAGTGTACTCTTTTTTTTTCTTTTAAATTAATATATGTGTGTTAAAATTCCATCTTTATGTCTTTTTCTAGGGTTTGAAATCTTCTATTCAGGATTACAGAGCTGCAACATACATGATAATCTGCCAGATAACTGTAAAAGTAACAGTGGAGACTTCCTTGGTGCATTCCTTTATGTTACAGATAAGCAAAACATTATCTAAAGTGCCCTTATTGGTCAGGGATGGAGTGGCATGCTTGAATCTGCTTCTACAAACTCAGAAAGGAGGCAAACTTGGGAAAAAGTAAGTCTACATGAATTGAGTTTTCCCAAAACTGCACTTTCTTAATTTGAATTTCTTTATTCTCCTCATTAAAGGAATAATTTCTTATCAGAAATTTTGGTAGTTGACATTTCAAAGGGCTCAGAAGTTTCTTTGGCTTACTTTGAAAACGTGTATGCTTACTCCAGCTAAGGAGTGTAAGTGATGCAAGTCTGACATCTTTCGGTCCCTCTCCTGCCACCTCCATCAGGACTACTGTCAGTTTGCAAAACTGAGCTCTGTCTGTAAGAGGTTTTCTTGAAAGTGGGAATCCTGGAGAGCAGCCAGCATAATATGGTAGTGCAAATTTGAGGTTATTTGAATAACTTGGAAAAGAGAAGGACTATCCCTTCAATGGAAGGGCTTTGGGTTCATATAGTCTGACACCTGAAGTGTAAGTGCATCTCTACCATCACTTCTTTGGTCCCATAAGTCAGGTGTGGTTCTGGAAGTGCATCAGCCTGTCTGCCCTGCCCTGGGACAGTTAGCTAGTGCTGTTAAGGTGCAGTTGAACATGGTAATGGAAGTCCTCTGTGCTACAGCAAGTTTGCTTGCTGGCAGAGAGGTTAGCATGGATATTCCAATAGTGTAGGAAGTCTTTGCTGGGATAAGTAGAGACATTACGTTCCAGGTACTTAAACATAGCCATATAAGAGGAAAAGGAGTTAGAAGCTAAGGTGTAGGAAACTAAGGAGAAGCATTCTTCATGAATTATGCAGCATCCAGTCAGGTGGGTATAAAAGGAGACAAGATGAGAGAAATTTTTTATCAACAGGAAGGGAAATAGCTTCTGCTCTCTTGGAGAATCTCCTGTTATTAAGTTGTTATTTCTCATTCCTTCCTTTTCCTGCTGGGTAATAGCTTTGCTCCTTGCAGTACGAGGATATCTCTTCATGAAATATTTTTTCTTGTCCCACGAACTTCACAGAAAAATGGGTATGTTCACTGTGCCATTGCAGCAGCTGTGCTCAACATGACTCACAGCACCCACGTTTCTTCTTGGCTATTAAATACACCAGTAAACCTCTAGCAGTAAGATAGTGGAACCCTTTGAATCTTCTCAGCCTTTATTTATGATGAGGCTGAAAATGGAATCCTTAGGAAGCCTGCATGGTTTGAAAGTGTTGGTAAAGCTGATAAGCATACGTGTTTTGTTGTTTTATTTTTTCTCTGTTATGCAGGCCATTTCATTATCTGTGCAAAACCCCAGAACTGATAACAGTTTTGCAAGGCCTTTCAGCAGGCTATGATATCTCTCCTCTTCTGAGTTACCTGTTGCCTCACCTTGTTTGCACTGTCATGAAAAGTGAGATGGGTAAGTTAGCATGCTTTCTTACAACTTTTTTGAGTCTTAATGACAGGTGGCTGTGGTCAGTGTTGTAGCTGTGTAATTGTAGTTAGTTTTGCCATTAAAACTGTTGCCAATACACGTGAAGACCTTGTTGAGCTTTTGTGTGTATGTTGCTATGTGCTTTTCCAGGCTCTATAGAGGAGGCTATTTTAGGCATTGTTATAGCTATATTGCTTCAGTTTAGGTGTTGAAATATTTCAGCAGTAACTTAATTTTGATGTATGAAATATCTGACTCTTTAAGATGTGTTGTAGTACTGCAAAATCATTTTTAAGTAGATTACATGCACTTGGCATGTAGTTTTGAGCAGTGGCAATCTGTATTTACATGATGAATTAAATGTGCCTGGGGACAGTCTGGACAGCAAGGCTGACTGGCATGCAGTAGTAGCCTGTGTCTACACTATTAAGTATGTTTGTGCTATGGGCTTGTAACTGTGGAATCATGATTGGGAAGGCTCTTTTGTTGGAAAGGTCCAGGTTCATGCCAGGGAATGCTGTAGGAAGCATTGGCCCAGATTGTGGTAGCAGGTGTGGAAGGTTCCAAAGCATGCTTGAATTTATTGGTAGCAATACAGCCTTTGGCATTTTAATGACATTGGTAGCAGCTTATGGAGAGTTAGTGCTAGTGATCAACTTGTGGTCTTCAAGTTGTGTGTGTGGTTCACCTGTACAAGCTATTAGCTTTAATCAATATGAGTGGGTTATTCTCAAACTATTGTTCATCTTTTATGGTTACACATTGTCCTTAGAGGAACAAGAAGAATCTGAGGAGACAGAGAATCAGATATATGTCAGACATCTTGAAGCTATTCTTCAGAGTATACCACTGGAAAAGGATTTAGATCACCTATTGGCTTCGTGAGTTAACTTGGATTATTTTTCTTACCCAGTACTACAGTCATTTCTGGTTTAATAACAGCTAATTCCTGACAAGGGCATTAGCATATATGAGCATGTTTTTCTGAGTTGATAAGTTAACTCTAAACCTGGATTTTGAAGCCGAAACATTCTGTAATCCAGAAGAGCCATGCTTTTAGCACATGTGGGATAGACTGAAACTTCAGGCCAGGAGCTTGCAATAAGTAATGCATATTAATCCTAGCCTGTTTAGCAGTGTGCTTTATAACATTGTTAACATGAATGAAAACTACTATCCCAAAAATGGTGACTTCTCTTTTTTTTTTTTGTAATTTTAGCAAGTTTCTTGAAGAGTTTATTTCCTTTGGTACAAAGATTGAGTCTAATCCTACCAAAATGGCTGCACTCAGTCAAAAGGTGCTTCCTCTTATCAGACTTCTTGAGATAAAGTAAGTTTCATTTTTCTATGACAAACCCAGTCTGTAGAGTGGTGATGTCAGCTATGATCTTGGCTTTTTTGAGTTTAGTAAGCACAACATTCTTGTCTGAATAAATACAGTAAAAATAACTGACTCCTAATCTTTGTCCAGATTTTATTTTACTGGTATCTCCTTACACATTTTGTTATCCCTGTACTATGTGGACACAGACCAACTGACTTTGTGCAGCTGTTCTCTAGTATGACCTTTTCTGTGCATTATTTATCCTACTAGTCTGCATGCCATCCATCTGTGTTAAGACATAATCATTGATTGCCTTTGCAAAGCCACTTAAAATAGTGGCTTCAGGTGAGTGCATATGCATTCAGCTTCCTTGTATTTTCCTGTGTTTTTCTAGTAAATAGATGTTCTTCTGTAATGCTCTGTAGAAAATGTTGATGGTTTTGTCT
This sequence comes from Bucco capensis, assembly GCA_013396975.1. Classification (NCBI taxonomy): domain Eukaryota; kingdom Metazoa; phylum Chordata; class Aves; order Piciformes; family Bucconidae; genus Bucco; species Bucco capensis. Next base: position 131,194 of record VWZO01001802.1, on the reverse strand, counting down.
ATTGGCAGGTATCCTAAAGCCTTAGATGCTGTGTTAGAGAAGCATCTGGAAGATTGCACAGATGAGGCTGACCAAAATCTTTTTCACCAGTTTATTTCTCTTTCATTAAGCTGTGGCAAATACAAGGTAGGTAGAAGCTCAGCTCATGATCCTAGCTCTTCCTTGGTTATAGTGTCAGAAGGCTGATGTTTTGGGAAGGTTCTGCTCTTTCTTCCTTTTCCTAAACAAAATCTTTACTGTTTTGAAAAAAACAAACACCAAAACTAGAAACCCCTGAGCTTACTTAAATGTGATTTTTTGATGGGGCAAGGGAGGCATGATCAAAACTGGTAAAGTCACAAACCATCAGCTCTTTTAGTTTTGTGTTTATTACGAACAGTCATGAGTGTGAACTTTTTCTCGTGGTTAAAGTTTATATATTTCCACCTGCCCAGATTGCTATCAGTAATTTTTTTTCCTTAGAAACATTGTCACTACATATAACACAGGGGTTGACAGTGACAACATGGTGGTGCCCAGTAAGGTCTCATCTCACTGAAAGGTTTTGTCAGTGTCAGAGTTGTTTGTTTTGGGAAGGTCGAGAATCAGCTTTATTGCTGTTGAGAAAAGATAGCTGGTCCTTTTTGTTGCATTAATGTTATGAATGTTTACAGTCAGTAGCATGGAAGAATAGAGTGACTACTGAGTTCTTCCTGTGCTATTTCTGAAGAACAGTTGAAATTCAGCCTAACACAGAATAACTATGAGTCCCACAGATCTGTCCAAGGAATTTATTATTAAGAGATGGTTAGTATTATAGCTGTTGTTTGCAATGACTGAAAGATGATAAACAACATAAAGAAGTGCTTCATGTGTTTTTGTACTGATTTAATGAAGGCATATATTCTGTGACTGTGTAACAAGTGGATTAACAGAAGAACAAGGTATGCACAAGGAAGGCATATGACTATCTTCTAGCCTTTAAGGTTCCTGAGATAAGTGCATGCAATTGGATTGGCATGGAGACCTTTTTAATAGTTTATATCTGTGCTCTGTTACACTGACATTGTCAGTAGAGCTTTCTCAGTATCCTTAGGTAAGTGTAGTGCTTTCCCAAGTCAAAAAGGTGTCTGTGGCTTACTGTACTTCTCAAACAATATTCCAAAATCTCTCTGCCAACGTGAAGACAAAATTTGAAACAGTTATACAACATCATTGTTCTGTAATTGATGCTTTTTTGGGTGTGAATACAGGTTTTCTTCTGATACAAAAAATTGTTCAAATAGGTTCTCCTGTTATCTTTATATATATTTAAAGTGTTTTAAACGCATGGTGACTCACTCTGAAATCTGTATTTCAGTTTCTGGAAGACTCTGATGCCTCCCTTCTGCTTAGTTTGAATCATCCTCAGCCAGCTGTGCGAGTCCTGGCACTTCAGCATTTGAAAGATGTCATTGAAACATCAGAGGTTTGTGTCCTGAATCTCTCATTACAGGACTGACTTAACATGTAGAGTGTCTTCAAAAAGCTCTTAGCTGTACATACCAGTTGAAGATGATTGGTATGTTAAACTATTCCTACGTCATCCTCACTGTTTTTTGTGGTATTTTCAGTAGGCTTCTGTCATAGTTTTCCCATATTCTGGAGTCTGGATGTAGTTGTTGTTTATTAAGCTGCTTGTAGGATAAGATAAAATCGAAGCTAATGGATATTTTTGGTTTTCTTTCTTTTGTTGTTGAAAGTTAGTCTGCCTGTGAGGTTTAATTTAGTGATGTTACCACTTCTCTCTTAGTAGAATTCATATATTTCATTAAAAGTCTGTAAATCGTGCTACCAACAAATTATGTTTTTCTTCCCTTGACTCTTTTCTTCCTTTATGTTTTTCAGGAAGGCTTTGACCAGTCTTTCATAGAAGAAGCAATTTTGGGTCGGCTCAAGGATGACAACAGAGATGTTGTAATGTCTGCTCTCGGTTCTTTGGAGGTAAGCATGTGTCTTCTGATATGTTGGGTGAGATTTTAGTGAGTCTTGAATGTGTGTGTGTCTGGAATGTATTCTTTGTAACTGCCCTTCTTGGTCCTTAGTTTACAGTTTTAGTCCTGTAACAGGATAAAGCAGCAGCAATGTAGAAGCTTGTGTTGTGTATTGCCTCACAATTCCCCCCCACCCCTGACTTCTGCTTGCTGATCTTTCCCAAAGTGCTTGCAGTTAACCTGAATTTATTTTTTTAATGTAGCTACTAAAGCATATCTTAATCTTTAATTATTGTTTGAAGTGTGCTTTCTGCTTATCCTGTACATTTTTATTACAAAAATGCCTTCTGAATGGAAGATGGCACAGTGACAAGTCATTACACTAGTGAGTTGAGTTTTTCCATATGAGAGTCATTTGGTCAGCTGATAGTGACAAAGTCCTAAACTCCAGCTCAGCTTTACTGGATAGGACTGTGGTATGCATTGTACTGATTGTTTCCAGCTAGGGTAACAGTCACAGTATCCCAGTATGTCAGGGTTTGGAAGGGACCTAGAAAGATCATCTAGTCCAACTCCCCTGCCAGAGCAGGACAATCTTTCTTTGTTGTTTTTACTAGTGGTAGGAGAATATTATTAGCAGTAGTATAACTGGTCTTGTGTGTTCGTTCATTCTCAGTCATCAAAAAATAGGAATAGGAGCACATGAGTGCTTCTTTAAACTTTAATATCTCTTGTTTATGTGCCTTATAGTTTTGTCATGCAGGTGTTATGTAAAGTAAAAGCAATTCTTAATTATAAAGTGTTTTGCTTGTTGTTTATCAATTTTACCAAACATTTCTGCATTCAATAAATTCTCCATCCTTTAGCAGAGCAAGAGGGCATGTTGGGCAGCCTTACAACTTCTATTTACCTTGATAGTATTTCTATTACATGATCATCCATGGGAATGCTGCTGGTGATGGTTTATCCCTTTTTCCACTTGGTATAGCAGATGCATGTTCCATTATGATATGTTAAATTACTTTGTATCTTATTATACTTGCTTTTTTTTTTCTTGATTCCTTTTCAGATTTTCAGGAAACAAGTCAATCCAGAAGTAGTAGTATCAAGTCTTTTGAAGATCTTCCAGAGAGCTGACCTTTCAAAGGATGGGAAGTGGTATGTTTGTGCCTTTTTTCAGCCTACATTCTTTTTGTAAAAATTAAATTTTTTTAATGTAACTCTAAAGAATACTTAAAAACTGGTTTTCACTTAAAATACTTCCTGTTATGCTCTATCTATGCTGAGTTACAAGAGAAATGATCAAGTATTTGCATATCATTTCCCATTAATTTCTTACTTGTTCTCACTGCTGTTTGGATTCCAAAAATTGCCATGGGAAATGGAGAACTCCTCAAAGAAATGCTGTTGGTTTTTGAGCCCTGGGTTTTCAACATGACTTGTTCTCTTTTAGGTACAAGGTTCTGGAGCGATCAATAAAAATTTTAGTCAAAGAGGAGGTTTTGAAAGAGAAAAAAGAACTACTAGATGAAGCAGTAATGAGATTGTTACCTTTCATGGTAATCACTAATGCAAATTCAAAATCTTCAGATTGGAAAATGGCCATTTGTCTGTCAGAATCTGATCTGTGCTCCTTACATCCTCTGCTGAAAGGTTGGCCACAAGGTAAAGCATTGATTGTAGCTCATTTGTTAAGAGAAAAATTGTCCTTATTGAACCTAAACACATACTGAAGAAGACTAGCTGCAATTAACAAGCTATCATGCTGTGAGTGTGAATGAAATTCTTTGAAAACTTGATGAAAAGATGAAGAAATTGTCTGGTATGCTACTGACTGTTTCTAAATATTTTTGAGCCACCAGCGTTTTAATATGTGATTTGCATATCTAGATTGTCTGATTATTTTTTTCCTTGGAATAGCTCTTGAAGAGGCAATTAAATCTAGCAAATCTGCAGAATTGATTGGAGTGGCCAACAAGAAAATGATTCTGCTGTTTTCTAAAAACATGACTTCAGGGAGCCCTTCCTTACTATTGCAAATGGTATGTGTACCATGTTACCCTAAGGCTAAGAGATCTCACTGTCCAGCTATTCACTGTAGTAGAACAAACATTAAGATAGAAGAACTTTGTATGTGCTCCTATTAGCATTAGTATGTTACCACCAAGCCACTAGGCAAATGTGGGTGTGTGTGTGTGTGTGTATAAAAAAAATAACAAACCCCAATACAATCTAGATAAAACAGATTTCTACCTTAACATAAGGAAAAGAAGAAAAGCTATTACCTATTTGGAAAAGTCATTTGTGTAACTAAATTCCAAGAATGTTTAGTTTCCTGAAAAAGATTCTAGAGTATAAACAAATATACCAGTGAGTAGTTCATAGCAACAGATGTTTGTGCATTTCCAGGTTCCAAAGAGTAGCATTACAAAAGACAGTAACTTGATAGCAGTGGTAGAAGGTAACAAGGATTTAATTGGACATGCAAATGAAAAACAGTGTGAAGTCCCAGTGAAGTCCCACTATCTTACAGACTTTTTGTTGTTGTTTTTCCTCCGTTCCCTTTTCTAAGGTTGATGATCTGATGCTTGTTGCTGAAGCAGAATCTGACAGTGTACGACAGAAAGTAACTACTTATGTAATTGGTTCAGTGCTTGTTCAGTGCTGCTGCAACAGACAGGTGAAGGAAAGTTATTTTTCAGTGGCTAGCAGAGTCTTCCATTTCTTGGAGAAAAAAATAAAAAATCTGAGAGCTTGTGATCCTGCAGAGGTAAGATATAAACAGTTTGGGTAGGGCATTTTCTTTGTAATGGAGAAATCCTATTTTGTTGGAGAATGAGAAGTTCAGAAACCTTGAGAAAGACTGAAAATCTTGCCTTCATTTCTGTTCAGAGAAAAAAACCCAGACTTTGCAACAGTACTAGAAGCTGCCATTAAGAGTTGCCCTTACATTTTACCACTCTAGTGAGTCTGCATCAAAAAAAGTAAGATGTCCAGACCTTTAGGGCTAGCATCTCATCAGCTGATTCAGTGTTTCAGTGCTGTGTGCATGGCACAAAGTTTGGAGCAGTTCTGCTGGCTGCCCTGTGGCATCATGTGGTGTCATTGTTTGGCTGAAGAATATCAGGGAGTAAAGTTTTTGCTGGCTTGTTTAGTAGGGGAAAGAAGGAAATGTAGTTGAGTATGAAAAAGAGCTTATGCTACGAGGAGTTCCAGAGGAGGATGTTGAAAATGGTCAGAAAGCTGGAGCACCTATCCTATGAAGAAAGGCTGAGAGAGTTGGGATTGTTCAACCTGGAGAGGAAGAGGCGTGGTGGAGGCCTTAGTGTGGCATGTCAGTACTGACAGAGGACCTCCAAGGAAGATGGAGAGAAATACTTTACCAGGGCCTGTAGTGACAGGACAAGGACCAATGGTTTTAAACTAGAAGAGGGTAGATTTAGCTTGGATAAAAGGAAGGCATTAAGGCACAGATTGCCAGAGCAGTTGTGTATGCCCCATCCCTGAAAGTATATATGGTCAGATTCAGGGGGGCTTTAAGCAAACTGATCTAGTGAAAGATGTCCCTGTCCATGGCAGGGAGGTTGGACTAGATAATCTTTGATGATCCCTTACAACCCAAATCCTTCTGTGCTTCTGTGAATTGCAACTACAAGCAAGTCCTTGCAACAATATTGAAACTGTTGTTCCTGAATTTGTTGGAGTTTGGTTTATTGTGCAGCTCCATGAGCAGTTGTATTGACTGATGGAAGGAGGAGCCATCAGAGGGGCAGGAACAGTGTTCAGGAAGAGTATTTCTGAATCTTTCTGCTACCTTATTTTTGCTTTATTTTTATGCATGTTTCCCATTGGGGTTTTCTTGATTTATTTTGTTGTTGAAACAGTTTATTCTTTTTTGTGTAAGTAACCCCCATGAGCAGGGTTGTGTTTCCATGTAGCATTCCCTCGTGCACACACGCATAGCAATACATGGTAATTAATTATTCTGACCTCAGATTATTCCATGAAAGAGTGTATGCATACAGGTATCTGAAAGATATGGATTATGTTGCTGGTAAAGAGCTAGATGAAAGGATTAAACTGAATGTCACAGAATCACAGAATGTCAGGGGTTGGAAGGGACCTAGAAAGATCATCTAGTGCAACCCCCCTGCCAGAGCAGGAGCACCTAGACCAGCTCACACAGCAATGTGTCCAGGCAGCTCTGCAATGTCTCCAGAGAAGGAGATTCAATGTCCACAAAATGCTGTAACTCCTAATGCTTTTGAAGACATATTTTAAGAGATTGGTCTGTTACTCTTCTGTACCTCACTTACTTACACTGTTAATTATGGTAGTAAGAGCTGGCATAGGTTTTAAAACTGCAGATGCAAGCTTAAACATAAAAGAAGAAATATAATTCACTTCATAAAGATACCTTTTTTGACGTTGGACATCAAATATTGCTGAATTTTAGTGCTGAATTGTGACAGTATATATTAAATGAATTTTCATTCACAGGAAACTTCCCTAAATTGGTCTGTTGAAACAATAGAGGAAACTTTGGTGCCTATGGACTTATTAACTGCATATATAGAAAAGCTCAATAGTGAGCAGACTGCTCATGCAGAGGAGTTAGCTATGTTCCTGTTCTTATTGAAAAACTTCATTAACGGCCTAGAACCTCCTCTGTCCTTTTCAAAAGGTAGGTGTTAAGATTTGGACTGTGTTTTATATTCATGAATTGAAGAAGGTAGGTTGATTTGGTTTTTTTTCTGGAAGTTGTTAGGAACAAGGAAGCCTTGCTTCCATAACCTTCTTCCTTTGTTGTTATTGAGGTCTGTAAAAATTACTTAAGAACGTGAAATCAGTCAAATGTATTGTATTCTTTTGACTAGAGATATCTGTTTTCTCTTAATTTATGAAGGTGTTCATATGCATCTGCTGTGTCTTATTTGCAACTTGTATTTTTCAGAGGAAATCTGGTGGAATCCTGAATCTCTGAATCAAGATAGCCAAGACTACCTGCACCTCCTTTTGGGTCTGTTAGACCTACTTGTCTGTGGAGCTAGTGAGGGAAGCAGTGCTGCTCAGTACAGAGCACTGATGAATCTCCTGCTCAAGGTATTGTGTTGCATTTGTTGCTCTGACTATGAGAACTGTTATGAAGTTCTATAATTTTAAGGAAACTGAGTAAAATGGAGAACTGATCATGCGTTCGTACATCAGTGCTTGTGGCATGCTATAGTACTGTGAGCAGATCAAAGTCTAAGCTTCAGCTCATGAGCTAACCCTAGTTAAATGTTACAATGGAAAAGTAAAGTAAAAAAGAAAAATAGTAAATGGACTAGTTGAATCAAAAGCAACACTGATTTGCAGGACAAGGTCAAGAGCTTGAAGTTGTAGCTAAATGGAGTTTTGGTCCTATCTGAGAGCAAAGCAGACAGTAACTCTGTAAAACTTAATAGTTTTTAAATAAAAACTTGGAATATTTTAGAAGATACTGCATATTTCCAACTAATATCATCTCATGTTTTCTCACCCGCATTGAGTGATACATCTTTGTGAAGAGAATAAGGGATTTGAGCAGCCTGTGTTTTAGAAGATAGGAGTAGTAACTGTACATTCTGAGGAAAAGAGAGGCCAGTAATTGACACAAAGCTCCTCTTACGCAATTTGTTGTCATTTCATCAAGAACAGCACATGACAAACAGAGGAAGGAAAGAATAGCAACAATGTTGTAACAAAACTTGTTTCTGATGTTTATTCCTATGTATGTCTTTGTCTTACCGGTCACTCCAAGATGTAGTGAAATCCTGCTTACCCTGAGCTGTTAAAGATTGATTCAGTGTGTGGCTAGTTACAGACTGTCAGCAGGGAAGGGAAGATATTACTTTGATGGGATTTTTGATTAGGCAAGCTGGGACATACTGCAGAGAAGAAGAGGTTGGAGTGTTGTGGAATAGGTTTAGTAATGTCCTAAGGCCTAGTGAAGGCAACAGCTGCAGCAGTATTTTGTTTCTTTCACTTATGCAGTACTGCTGATCTCCGATTTTGAGGGTGTTTAATTTGAAAGGGAAAACAGTTATTTTTGCCTGCTCCAGAACCATTTGTATGACTAGAACCAAGATCTTGATGGACTTGTGGAAAAGCAAATAGGCAAGAGTGTGTCAGAAGCTGTATCAGTTGTTCTGGCAAGCTGTATTCATTCTGCAGGATGTTGAGTGAGCATTCCAGCTTGATGAACAAAGAGCTCCTAAGATACCAGAGAGCATCTTGCAGACAGGAAGCATGCTAGCTAGTGCCAGACCATGTAGTAATCAAGACCTATAAACTGATTTGGGGTACTATTAGGAAACAATGTGACTGCTTCAAAATTGGAGTTACTCTCATTAAATTTTGACAGAAAGGTTCTAAAGCAAAGTTGAGGTAATTGCATGTAGATGTGTGAAAAACTGCATTGAATCTTCTTGAATCTGTGTTATTACATGGGGGGTGAGAAGGCACTCTGACCTGTGTCTGCAGTGGTCAGTGATACATTTATGATTCAGACTTTGTTAGTTTTGGTCCATGCTCTACTGCTATAAAGCTGTATTGTTATAAAGCCTATACAGCCAACCCAGAACAAATTCTAAGATAAAGTTTAGTGTGAAAACTCAGCAGAGGAAGCTGTGCTGTACAAGGAAGTTGGATGCCCAGCTCCTCTGAGATGCTGGTTTATTTTGAAATCACTTTTTATTGATGAAAAAGAGATTACTTACAGCACTTGTAATATTAAGATTAGTGCTGGGCAAAATAGGAAATAGGTTTTTTTATTTTGCATGTAACAATTTTCTTGCACAGTTGACATACCATACAAATGTTTATATGGATGTGTTTTCAGTCTGTTACGATTCAAACAAAATCCTTTGTATTTACATGTCTATGGACTACAAGTTATCTATTAAACTGAATAAGCCAGCTCTTAAGCAACATGTGGACTTGTACAAGTATTATTTACTCAAAAGCATCTACTCAATAACTTTTTCTTCCCAAAAGACACTATTTCTGACTCATTAGTTCTCTTTCTGTGCACTCTTTCACTTCGGGTGGTTTATTAGATGTTGTGAGTAGTAGTTTGCTGAATAAGTTACAATTATTAAACAAGTGCTTTTCTCTTTTTTCTTTTTCCTTGTTTTATTTTAATGTTAAATTTAAGGTACATCTCAAAGATTCAGAAGTTCTCTTCAAGTTTCTTTCAATTTTGTGGACTTACAGTTACAACCTTTCAAATCAACTGAATTGTGAAGTCAGTGCAATGCTACAGACTCAAGCTTTGTATATTGGCTGTGCACTGCTTGAATCACAGGCATACCAAAAAAAGAAACAGCTGCTGTCACCATCGTCTCCAGGTAAAGTAAAATGGTATCCAACTCTCATCTTAACAATAAATCACAGTATTTTTAAATTTTGTGCCATTTTAGTATGTATTTTGTACCATGCAGTGTGTAGTTATGTTCAGCTGCACTAGCCTGAGAGAGCTCTCTTTCTTGGTGATTCACTGCTGCAGTTACTAGCCCAAGCTTAGAAGGACATGAAACCACTTCATTTTTTTTTAAATCTTAAAAGTGTTAAAGAAACATGCTGCAGTTCTGAAGAAGTCAGTTACTTCACCTTACTTTCTGGCAATATAAGGATGTGTCAGTCAGTAGCAATATATCATAGAATCATCTAGCTTGGAGAAGTCTTCCAAAATTGTCAAGTCCAACTGTCAACCCAACACCTCCATGGCCACTAAACTATGTTAGAAAGTGCCATGTTTACACGTTTTGTGAACACCTCCAGGGATGGTAACTCCCCCACTTCCCTGGGGCAGAAAGACTTTCTGAGCTTAAAAACAAATATAAGGACTGTGATGAGGAAGTTGAGACATAGGTCTATGAGATTGGTATTGGCTTTGTGTCATGACTTTTTAATTCCAGAGTAATGTTGATGCCTCTTCAGGGACAGGTATAGGAAAATTCTGAACACTCATTTGATTCTCTTGTCTTTTCCTCCTTCCTTCCCTCACTTTCTGCAGTGATGGTATCTTTGCTGATTAACCTGGGTAGTCCTGTGAGTGAAGTTCGAAGGGCTGCTCTCAGCTGTTTCTATTCCTTCAGAGGGATAAAGGAGTCTCTATTTCATCCTGTCCTTCAGCATTTGGAGAAAAAGACAGAAGAGATCATATCTGACCCTACATATATAACACAGGTATTGAAGTTATTGAAATTGCCATCATCCAGTTCACAAGTTTTGACTCCTGCTGTGAGGGCTCATCTTTTAGAAAAGAAGTCAAGTTAACTGAAAAGGTTCATTTTCTTTGGATACTGTGGTAGACTAATTTTTTAACATATTTTTAAAGGATTATAAAAACATTCAAGTGATTTATTGCATACAGAGAATTGAGACTATCATTCAAATAGGTATTAACTTGTGGTTATTTACAGATTAAGAATTCTGTTTGTATCTATATTGCATTATTGTGAAAACATGGAATAAACATTGTTCTAAGGCATTTTTATTGTAACAAAATAATGTAATTCACTTTATTAATGAACTAGATTATGGCAACTCTATTTGAGGAGCTTGAGACACAACCAAAACAGAAATCCCAGAAAAAGAGATTGTTGGAAGCTCTGGAAAGCATACTTAATTGTGTACAGAGCCCTGTTTTCCCATCATATATTGCAAGAAACTTAATGAAAATTCTTCATGAAGTCCATGGTGAGGTATGTGCCACCTTTCTAGTTGTTCTATGGATTCTAGGCTTGATTGAAATACTGAAATTCAATTTAATTTAGTAATAACACTGCTAAACATAAAATATTTGCATGCTCCATCCAGGAATGTAATGGCTGCAGAATTTTGCACTTGAGTTCTTAAGGAAACTCCCTTGACATTAGTAACAAAGACCTGTTTCAGAGGAAGATTGGTCCATAAGAAATGTATTACTTTGGTTAGATATCAGTGAATACAGAGTTTTCTGTACAGACTGTAATGTATTGGGTAGTAGTGTAAATTTTATTTTTATATATTAACATCATCTTATCTAGTTTGTTCCAAATTCTCTAATAGGTAGAAAATACATGAGCTCAGTGTTCAAAAAATGAATGACATGATGGATTTTCATGCTCTGTTCAGTTGTATGTGTCTTGAAAGGATTGTGAATTGTGTAGAGGGTGATTGTTCTTGCCTCACATAGGGGTTTTGTAGGAGAGAGTAGTCATAAATTGGTGAAAAACATTATCTTATTTCTGTACTTGAAAACCAGAAAATACTACTCTGCAAAGGAGAATAGCCAAGTAGCAGGTGAGCATGTACTCGTGCTAATCTCGCAGTAAGTCTTGTTTTTCCTCTTAATAGCTCTTGCATAAAATACTGTATACACTGTGTTACAAGAGACAAGATGTTGCAGTAAAATGAAGCTGTGCTACTGGAAGTTTGTTAAAATGAGTGTGGATAAACCGTGCTGTTACCCATTTTCTCTGTTTGCAGATGATTCTTTCTCACCTCTTGCCTGTGCTGGACCGGTTGCTAGAGAAGGTCTTCGAGAAACCTGAGGCAATGCTGAAAGATGAAGCTGTTCTCCTGCATCTTATCCTTGGAAAGTTTAATGAATATTCAGCACCTCTCTTGTGCAAGAATCAACAGAGTCTGGATTTATTTGTTAAAAGCCTTCATGCTGCCAAAAAAACCTATGAAGAAATTCCAGCATTTCAGATCACAGCCCTTGCGCAGGTATGGCTTTATGAAAGATCTCTTTTTTTATGCTTGTGCTTCAAGCAAATAGCAGTGTTTAGGATTGGGTTCACAAGCACTCTTCCTACGTGAAGCCATCCGTAGGTTTGATGTGTCTTTCTTTTAGGACAAGTTTTCAAGGTCACCGTAATGTCTTTGAAACAATTAGGCTGCAAAACTTAAACTTACCAGAAGGAGAAATTGCTGCTTGCTTTAATTTTGCATTTTGACAAGTACAGAATAGAAATATCATTATATTTGCATGCAGATGAATATCTGCATCGTTGCCTGTAGATACTGCTGTTCCACTGTCCTTAGTTCTTGTGAGTCAGACAGGAGCTTTAGTTCGTGTTTTCCTTCTGGGGAGAAATTGTCAAGAAAATACAGTAGGTGAGAAATAGTTTCATTTGAAGGAGACAACGAATTTAGGCTCCCTGTTAGCCAGGTGTTAGCAAATACTTAGCAAAGGCTGCCAACTGCAAGCTTATTCCCTCCAACAGGGAAACTCTGTGAAATACGTTGAGAATCAGTATGTCTTGATGGATATTTCAAGTTTGTGCTTTTTATCTCAGGAAAGATTCCTGAATATATGCAAACAAAGAGTTAAGATGCAAATTTTTATGATATAAATTCTTACTAACATGTGAGTGATTGGATACATCATGCCTAAGCTAACATATCTAAGTTCCATAGCATGTGATTTTTTTACCTCTTAGAGTAAACCTCTCTGTATCCTTTCTTTTTTGTCTATTGCAGATTAATAAGCCATTCTTTGCAGCTGTGTCAGATGGGATGGTGCAACAGAAGCTATTGAAAGTATTGTTTGACTTACTGTTAAACTGTAAGAACCCACTTTGTGCCCAGACAATTAGCAGTGTGTTTAAAGGGGTAAGTGGCAAACTCCAGAACACAGGAATATATTCAAACCAGTTGTGGTGGTTCTGTGTTGCTACATTCAGTAACACTTGTTGTTTTTATCATTCATAGCCTGAAAGGAATCAGAAGCTATTTGTCACATAGAATTTTGTTAATGGCATGAAAAGTTTGTTAAATGACTGCTTTTAGAAGGTATTTGTTTAAAAGCCATGCATCAGTCATTTATTGTACTGTGTGAATGAATTCAGCAGAAGTCAGTTTTCTCCTGCACTCATTCTAATTTTCTGGGAAATGACTTGGGATATGTGGATTATACACCCATGTGTGCAGAAAAGGGATGTGTTTCTCAAAACTGCAGAGCACATAGATGTGTGATATATGCCATCTTGTTCATTGCTACTTGCATTATTGTTCTTTGTTTCAGATTTCAGTGTATGCTGAGCAGATTGTCAGAGAACTGGAGCCTCCTGAGAAAACCAAAAGTCTGGCAACTGTTCAGCAAACTAGAAGGCAGAAAATGCTGCAACAGAGGTAAAAATAACTAGAAACCCAAACTTATTATCTGTACAGTTTGAAAATGCTGCTTGTTTTACTACATTGCATAATTTGTGTTGACAGCATAAGCATCTGTTTCTTGTTGCCTGCACAGTAAAGTAACTCAGAGCTGCTTATGGCAGGGGAAGACCAGTGCGTTGCTGTTTGGGAACTGGTGGAACTATTGTCAAAAAAAGCCCCAAAAAACGGAAACCTTCAGTAGTTCTAATGTTGACATTTGCTCTTAGTGATCCTGGCTTGACACAGTTGAACATGATTAATTTTGTAGGTATTCAAGTTGGTTATCAATAAAGATGTATGGACAAATTACATACAGATGACTGAAGTCATGTTCCTGTTAGTTGACTGAAAATCAGTATTTTCTTTCAGTTATAACACTAATAATAATCATTAATTGGGAGATTGCTTCATCTTGTTTCTTCTCTCAGTTCCCATAAGGAAGGAGATGTTTTGTCGACTGTACGTATTCTCTTCTTTAAGCATCAGCTATCAGCCATTGTTGAAGCAGTATAAAGAATTGGTTTCCTTGGTCTGACCTAGAATAGAATAGGAGTTCTTAGTTTCCTTCAGGTGACATTTTTCAAGAATCATCAGGCATTAGACTGATCCATCTGTAAAACGTGTCTGTCAGAGTTTATAAACAAACACACTTGCCTGCATAGTCAGTGGTTAAACCATAAGTATTTCTGAAGATGCGTGTTTTCTGGATGGCATTTGGGCAGTTAGTTGATAATATATATTCTTTTTTATTTCTGCTTTATTGTGTTGAATTTTTATATACACAGAAGGTGTGCTATACTTTTTTTTTCGAGTTCAATCTGAATTTTCTGTGGATTGTTTAAAATGTGTTGCTGCTTCAATCAAGAGCTCACAGACTGTCACCTCTCCCAGGAGAAGCTGTAATATTACTGTGTGAAAGAAAATTTGTCTATTTTTATTCGTGTATGTGTTTCCTGAACCACTGTGCTATTCTCTTTGCAAATGTATGTCCTGATTGTCTTTTTAGAAAGCCTCAAGATGCAGAACTGGCACAGGAAACAAGCCACTTCAGCTGGCAGAGGGTTATGCTTATTCTGGAATTACTGCAGCATAAGAAGAAGCTTCGACATCCGCAGGCCTTGGTCCCTGCTCTGTTTAACCTGCTGAGCAGGTAAGCATGCCTCTGGAACAGGAGTCCTTCAGCATTCCCTTCTGCTGCAGACATTGGAAAGCCTTCAAATAGGGGCTACTTTCTGTCTGCTTCATTGCCATGTTCTGTAGCTTAGCTTGCCTTTTTTACTTCAGCTTCTTTGAGGTAAATCAGATGAGGGGAATGGGAGGTTGTTATTGATGCCAAATTTCCTAGCAAATAGACACTCAGCAAGATATTACTGGAGAAGGATAGTTCCCTTTATTGGAAGCTTCTGTGATGCACGTGCCACTGCTCCCAATCGAAGGGGTTACAAGTTTTATATCCTTACAGCAATGAACATATATCTATAGCCAACCCTGGGCACTGATTTCTCTAACACCCCACTCATAGTGGTCTTCAGATCTGCCCCTTGGAGAGTGTCCAAGTGGTTCTTGGCCTTCTCCCTGTGTTTTTTCTTCAAGCTATCTGCAGGTGGTTCTTTCAAAACATCATGTCATGAGCAAGTGTGAAAACATGCCATAAGAAAGTGCCCATGAACAACTCAGGAAACCTTACATAATCCTAGAAGTTCTAAAAATCTACAAAATACACTAAATCTTTAGGCAGCATTATGACTTTTTTTTCCCTTTAAACAATGTGATGGACTTAAGACTTTTACCTGATACATAGCTTTTTATGTGAAGACTTTGTTTATTATGTGGAGGACTTGGGATTGCTGAGACAGATGACACTTGTGCTAAAACTAGCACAACTGGCAGAACTTGTGTCTTTTGCAGAGCTATCATAATAATACTCTAAGCTTTAAAATCCCTTCCAAAACATGATGAAGAGCCTTCATCCAGTGGAACCTAAGAAAACTTACTTTTCCTGCCAACCCTATCTCCAGGCACTTGGGAAAGTTTACATACAGATTGTATACTTACCTTTTGTCTTACAACTTGCCTTTATACAGATTGGCAATATTATTTCAGGTAATCATCTTATACTCCTGACAGCACGTTGATAAATGTCTTTTATTAGACCAGTTGATGTATTTGAAAACTAAAAAGAAGAGAGCTATTTAGCAAACACTTTCTAGAAGCTTCTCTTTAGAACTTCTGTACAATGAAGGTTGCAGTTTCTTACTTGTATCTTAATATAGAATCATGGAATCATAGAATCATTATGGTTGGAAAAGACCCCTGAGATCAAGTCCAACCATCCACCCAAAATTACCATGCTCACCACTAAGCAATGTCCCCAGGCACCACATCTACACCTTTTTTTTTAACACTTCCAGGGACAGTTAATTTCACCAGCTCCCCAGGTAGCCTCTTCCAGTGTCTGATAACCCTCTCAGTGAAGAAAGTCTTCCTAATATCTAGTATATGCAGTTCGGTCACTTACTTTTCTTTCTCCTTTTTCAATTTATAATTTTTTTCCTGAATGTATAGGTGTCTTGAACCTATGGCATCAGAAGAAGAAAATATGGAATATACAAAGCAGCTAATCCTCAGCTGCCTGCTAAGCATCTGTCAGAAACTGTCTTCAGATGGTAGCAAGATCCCAGCAGGTAAAAACTGCCAGTACAGCATTGAAAAAACAGCCTCTAACTTCTTTCTCTCTTGAGTGTATGTGGTATTGTTGAGGAGAGATTCCTTTATAGGATATACAAAGTTGCCTTATTAACCTTTTTTTGTAGATCCTTTAGGTATGTTCTGCAAATTAAAAGCAATGATTGAGTATGCTGTTAATCAGTGAATATTTTCTTTTTTATTTGCAGATGTCCTTGACAAAGAAAAATTCAATGTGGAAGTGATAGTTCAGTGCATCAGGATATCTAAAATGCCCCAGACACATCACCATGCGCTGCTTCTCCTTGGTGCTGTTGCTGGCATGTTTCCTGTAAGTAGGATCTGAAATTTATGTGTCAGCTCTTCAGGTTTCAAGTATTGGGAAGAGTGAATAGCATATAAACTACTCTATGGGGAGAAACCCCTTCCTCACCTTCCCACTGAGGTTAAAGTTCCCAGGCATTCATAGAATCATAGAACAGTTCCAGCTGGAAGAGACCTTGAAGATCATCAGTGCAGCCTTTGTCCTAGCTCAAATGCAACATCTCCCTGTCTCTTAAACCCCTCCAGGGATGGGGACTCCAGCACCTCCCTGGGCAGCCTGTTCCAATGGCTCACAACCCTTGCAGCAAAGAAATTCTTCCTAATATCTAACCCGAACCTCCCCTGGCGCAATTTGCATCCATTGTTGCTTCTTTACCCTGCTTTTCTACATACAAGAGAGAAAACATCTAGCTTGATAATATATGTATTCTGATTAGTTCCTGTCTTGTAAAACATTAAGAAATGTAGTTGCACTTGATGATATAAAACCAAGTTGGTCTGATTTTAATTGACCAGCCTTTTCTTCTGTGGATTGAAAACTGACTGTACACTCACTCTTCTAAGTAAG
This sequence comes from Bucco capensis, assembly GCA_013396975.1. NCBI lineage: Eukaryota > Metazoa > Chordata > Aves > Piciformes > Bucconidae > Bucco > Bucco capensis. Next base: position 114,496 of record VWZO01001802.1, on the reverse strand, counting down.
ATTCTTCTGCTTTGAAACTAGAAAAGCAGCAAAATGTATGTGGATATCTCAAACTCGGTTTGCATCTTTATCTTTACCTCAGTACTTTCTCCACACATTTGGAAAGAGAGCATTTTCCCAAAAGGCAAAACTGGAATGTTTTTGGCAAATTTCTGGAGGCTTTGGCTTTTTCATTGTTGAGGTTGTTTTTCTCTTTTGCCATCTTCCCATCACCTGCTATAGAACCGAGCTATTATTCTACATTAATAATTGTCTCTTACAATATTTTTAAGGAAATAATTTGTATGAGTCTCATCTCTCTTTTTAAATCTAAAACACTCCTTCAGTTCACTAAAATTGAATGAAAAACGTGCCCATAATCTTGCTTTAAGTTCTGGCAGAATCTAAGAAACTAGTTTGTGAGCTAGTGACAGCTCTAATCCAGCCCTCTTAAAACTAATTGCTAGGATCACAGTCTGGCTCCCAAAAAAGTCAAAAATCAAAAGGAACATGGTTGGTTTCTGTTGTATGATTTTAGATGCTGCAGATGTTTTACAGGGATAAAAGGAGTGGGTGGGAAAGGTGTGAAAATCACTGGAATCTGTGCCACATTCATATTTGTGCTTCTGCAGATCTCTCCATAGTTGATTTTGCTTTGTCATACTAGTGTGGCACTTAGTTAAAGAGTACAAGGTATTGCATCAGACTAAACTCTCCATTTCCACACTCTAATTACTTGCATATAAGTGTATATTGGTTTCTAAATAATATTTAGACCTCTTAACAGTCACAGAAGAAGTAACCTTAAGGGATGCTATACATTTAAAATTGGTGGAGATTTTGTGAGATGGTAATGATTCTCATGTTTTGTTACCAGAATCTAGTGGTATGTGTGGGAAGGAGAAATGGCTTAAGGTATAATATGCAGAGCAGCACAGTTCAAAAAATAAACTAATTGCATCTATCTTCTTTTCCAGGATAAAGTTCTCCATAACATTATGCCCATTTTTACGTTCATGGGAGCAAATGTCTTGCGCCTGGATGATACTTACACATTCCAAGTGATTAATAAGACAGTGCAGATGGTTATTCCTGCTCTTATACAGGTATATTTATCTGCTTAATGGAAAGGAGTAAAAAAAGTGTACAGTAAGATTATTAATTAAGGCGAGTAAATGGTTTAGAATATTAGTGGTTGAGTAAGTTGTAGCCTTTGCTAGGATTATAATATTAAATTATATGTAGTAACCGTATTTACAGACTGCTTCAAACTACTGCTGCTTTTTAATCTTAAGAGCTCCTGTACTTTAGATATGGTTTAGCCAAAACAGTATCACAACTGTACCTAAAGAGGACCTGAAACATACTTTTTAAGTTTTTCATACTAAAATTGGCAGGCAAGATCAGTAGAAGAACCACTGGAAATAAGATGGTCATTAGTTCTATAGTAATATGTCATGGTCATATCAGTAGTAGACATAGTCTGAAAGAAGTGGCAAAGTAAAAGATTTGACAAATGCTTTTATTCTTCCAGCTGATGTTTGTGTGAGGTTTCTTGACTTTGTTTGGACATCTTAGATAAATGGTTATAAACACAAGAAAAAAATCATTGTTTTTCAAAGCAGACATTTTTTACTTCAGTCAAGTTTCACTTGCACCTAATAAATCTTAGTTCTAGAGTCATTCACATACTTAAATATGAAAAATGCCATATAAATCCTTCTTACGTAATATTTATTTTTATATAAGGAATTAGATTTCTTATCTAAAAAGTAATTGGAAAAATATTTGTTTTTCTGACAATAGGGTGAGAATTTCCCAGTGTATTTTAATGATATATATATATACACATTGTGTATAATAATTAGTACGCATTTGCATCCTCTTGCAGATCTCTGTTAGAGAAATCAAGTTACTGTCTCTTATTGTTTTTTTATTTAAGATGTTTCATAGGAACTGTGTGATTGAAAATTTGGAGCACTTATATTTTGCTTGAGATTATACTTTTGGCAATGCACATAGTGCTTTCTCTCATTTTCTGAATTTACAAGAAAGGACTTTTTCTCATCCGTGATCATCTCTTTGATTTGCTGTGCCTGTTTGTGCATAGGCTGAAGACAGTGACTTGTTAGAGTGCTCAGGCAGTGTGGAAGAGGTTGTGACAAAGATCATCCGTGTGTTTGTGGATGCCTTGCCCCATGTGCCGGAGCACCGACGCCTGCCAATCCTGGCCCAGCTGATCACTACTGTGGGAGGAGACAAGTACCTCTGGGTTCTCCTGCTGCTGCTATTCGAGCAGTATGTCACCAAAACTGTGGCTGCAACATCAAGCACAGATAAGGTTAAAAGACTAGTGGGGTCAGCTTTAGCTTCAGTGGGCTAATTATGGTCTTCCTTTATGAAGGGGCAAGAGAAGCCCCTAGGTTATGCTAAAAATGTACTGAGCTCTGAGCTTGTGCTCTAGCAGAACTTGATGGTGATGTTGAATATCATTTGTATTGCAGATACAATACTGTTTTGTCATGGAGCCTGAACAATAAATCAGATCATATTGTACAGCAATCCTTGACCTGAATAGCTGATAATCTAATTAGGAAGTGCTTCAGTATTCTTTGAAGTTCTTTTTTATTTCTTTAACTGTGTTTCTGAAACACGATACTAGTTTTCCTGTACAGACCAAGATAAAAACTGTTGTGTTTTTTACGTAGGCAGACCCTTGGATTAGGTGAAGTCATAGTTTATGGGAAAAACTAAAAGAATTACTAAAGGAACATTGGTGAGAAGGTACAGCCTTTGCTGTAGTAATTTAATTTCTTTTCTACACCATCTGGAATTTTGTTCTTTCCGAAAACTTGCTGCTGTTGCCCTTGGTGTTAATCCTGGCAGTATCCAGCTCGCCATGGCATGAGGAGAGTTTGAGTCATTTTATCATTGAGGCTTGCCAGGGCTCTGGGCAAGCTGCTCTAGTTGGGGATGTCCCTGCCCACTGCAGGGGGTTGGACTAGATGAGCTCCAGAGCTCCTTTCCAACCCAAACCAGTCTAGGATTCTATGATCATTATTATTAATAAATTTTTTAACTCTTGGGTTTTTTTGTTTTTTACTTTCTAAACCATAAACAGGATGCAGTTCTGGAGGCAGATACTGAATTTTGGATTTCCATCTGTTGCGAATTTAATGTACATTCTCAGTTCCAGAGCATGATGAAAATAATCCAGTACTTGACAGAGCTGCCAGAGAATAAAGAAGGTAACCACAAAACACAGCCAGCAAATTCATGTAAACCTTCTTATTGCAAGGGATGAGGGTAATAGTTTTAAACTAAAAGAGGGCTACTGTTCATAGCAGACAATATCACAGGGACTACCAGTCATTTCTAGCATTTTTTAAGATTTCATTTCTTTCTACTACAATATAGTGGAGCAATAATTAGTATGGTTTAATACTTTTCCAGACTTATTTCAGGGTGTTGGGGAAGATGGGTGAGGGTTGTTTCTTTTTAAGTTAGGATCTGCTGTATTTTGTGTTTGAATACATTTTCTCATGCAGAAAGGACCAAGTAATGACACTGAGAGCAGTTTTGCCAAGTACGTGATACGCAGTGTAGATGGTGCTGCCTCACAAGTCTCTCGTGTTTGTAGCCAGTGGTGCCATAGTTTAGCATCGAGAGAAAGAAGAGTCTTCATGACAAAATGATCAGGTCAAATGGCACTACTTCTTTTAAGGCTCTTGAAATGAAAAAAATATCTCCTGTGATAGTTCAGAGCATATTTTTTGAAACTTTGGATACTGCAAAATGGCTATCCTTGATAGGCATCTGACTGTAAGTTTACATTGTTCCTGTAATCACAAGTTAAATGGCTTTTTTCCTCTTGGCTGCAAATTTATTTTGTCAATGTTTTGAACAGATGATCCTGGGCCAAAAAAGTCAAGAACATGCAAGACAAAGCTAAAACATCAGGATGGACAGCTCTTTAATGTGGAGTCTCACTCAGACAAACAACTGCGGCATTTCAAGTTCTTGTCAGTCTCCTTCATGTCACAACTTTTATCCTCTCAGAGCTTTGTGAAAAAGGTAATAATGGCACATTGCTTTTATACTGATCATGTTCAGTAATTGTCCCATACTGTAACAGATGAATTTTAATTTTGCTTTTTAATATGCCTTTGTATTCAAAGGGCATGAAAGAATACCCCGTCCAGTATATCTTGCTGACACCCAGTTTTGAAACCTCTCAATAATGTTAATTATTTTTTAGTTAGCCTTTTCCAGATAGACTCCATTTGTGTGACTGATGGATAGGTAACAAAGTGAAATTCTGGTCCCAGTGGATTCACACTGGCTTTCTGCAGGACCACTCTCCATCACATTTGGCAAGCCATGGAGGTCAGGTGAAGTCCCAGGGGACTGGAGGAAGGGTAACATCACACCCATTTTTAAAAAGGGTAGAAAGGAAGACCCAGGGAGCTATAGGCTGGTGAGTCTCACCTCTGTGCCTGGGAAGATCATGGAGCAGATAGTCATGGAAGCAATGTTAAGGCACTTGCAAGATAAAGAGGTGATTCTAAGAAGTCAGCATGGATTCACTAAGGGCAAATGGTGCCTGACCAGTCTGGTGGCCTACGATGGAGTGATCACAGCAGTTGATGAGGAAAGACCAACTGATGTCATCTACCTGGGCTTTTGTAAGGCCTTTGATTCAGTCCCTCATGACATCCTTATCTCAAAATTGGAGAGATGTGGATTTGGTGGGTGGACTGTTGGGTGGATAAGAAATTGGCTGGAAGGATGCAACCAGAGAGTTGTGGTTAACGGTTCTCTGTCTAGGTGGAGAGTGACGAGTGGTGACCCTCAGGGCTCTGTCTTGGGACTGGTGCTCTTCAGTGTCTTCATTAATGACCTAGACATGGGTATTGGGTGCACCCTCAGCAAGTTTGCAGATGACACGAAGCTGAGTGATGTGGTTGATGGTCCAGAAGGGCAGGATGCCATCCAGAGGGATCTGGATAAACTCAAAAAGTGGGCCCATGAGACTGAAATGAAGTTTAGTAAGTCAAAGTGTAAGGTCCTGCATCTGGGTAGGAGTAATCCCAGATATGATTACAGATTGAAAGCAGCTNGGATGTGGCCCTGGGCAACCTGGGCTAGTGATTGGCATCCCTGCCCATGGCAGAGGGGTTGGAACTTATATGATCTCTAAGGTCCCTTCCAACCTGAGCCATTCTATGATTTATGTAGTCTGGGATTTTACTCACAGTCTGTATAACTCCAAAGTTTGGTGTGGGATTCATACTATTAACTCTGAAAAGACAAAATCAATGTTACAAACTTTGTGCTGCAGCTGTAGCTGAAGTACTTCCCAGTTTTTCAACAGAACTTCATCCATGAAATGTATTTGCTACTGTGACTGCACTGCCTAAGATTCTCCAATTTTCTTCTAGAATGAGAGCTTATGTGCAAATGTGAGGAACTGATAATTACCATGATAGTGAACATTTCATTCAGAACAAATTGGATATGCTGTTACATAACTTAATGAGGGCACCTAGGTTTCACACTTTATCATTCTTCCTTTTTAACCAGATAGTTGAATGTGAAGAAACAGAAGAGCTGCAGAAGCTGGAACAGAGGTATGCTTAAAATCTGCTCCACTCTGAGGTTTCTAGCCCTTACTGCAACCTGGGAATATTTTTTGAATGTAGTTCCATCAGAATGTTTTTTTGCCTCAAGGATACTTTGAATGTTGTCCTCAGCAACTACATAACTATATAATTATTATATGCAAGTTGTTTAGCTTGGTTTTTTTTTTTTTTAGTATGGTGTGGAGATTTTTATTTCTGAAAGATTGCTCTACCCAGTATTCTGTATTTGTGATAGTGCTTATTTACATACTTGGCCATAACCATGATGTTATTGATGATGGAGTCTCTAAAAGAATTCCAGATTTTTAGTAAAAAATGTCTTCATTTGTACAAAAAAAAAAAATTATTCACATGTGCCTCTATATTGTGTGGGAAAATTACCAGAAATCACAGATCACAGTTGTAGTCATTGGGCTATAACAGCCACTGATGCAAAATTGAGGGTTTCTTGTGCAGAGGCTTAACTTTTATGTTTGTTCTAAGTGAAAAAGGGTATAGGATTTATTTTAAATTCTGTGCTCCTTAATGCTCATTTTTTAACATCTGTATCATCCTAGGTAGACTTTAATGTGCATGATTGTCCTTATGGCCATTACTATTTTGTTTATTTGTAGATGTGATCTACTAGTCTCTCCATTAGGTGTTTCATTTTCTTTTATTGTTGTTGTTTAGTGAAATTTTATGCTTTCCAGTAATAAAGTCAACATCTTGAGTATCTTTGTATACTTACTAAAAGATGCTTCCTTTCCATCTAGGTTATTAGAAGAAGTTCTTCATTATATAAACACAGTGGCATCTTCAGTGGAGGCAAATGTGGAGAAGCCAACAGCCAAATTTTGGAGGGTTCTGCTTAACAAGTCCTATGATATGCTGGATAAAGTATGTCTCATTAGCCCTCATGCTAGCAGTGGGATATTTATGCTTTTGCTTACTCACGATTATAACCTTGTAGGATTTTTTGTTTGGATTAGTCCTAATCTTTACTGGATAGTCTGCAACCTGGTGCATCATTTAAACACATCTAATAAGTTTAATAACTACAGCTAACAGCTTAGACAGAACAACTAGAAAAAAATTAGGAATGCTTATTTCTTCTAGTTAGTATTCTACTAGCTGGAAGCAGTCATTTCAGTGTCTGTCTGGTGGAGAAGAATGGCTTTTGGCAGTGTTTCTCCCTGTTAGCTCATAAACTGATCTAACTAATGCTACAGAAGTAGTCGTGTATTTCTACATGGAACTTAAATGGAGAAAAAAATCCTTATGCTTTTCTTTTTAATCTTTTTTTGATCAGAAGCATATGTGTAGAATTAGACTGGCTATCTCATTGCATGCTGTGGAACATATGCCTTTTCACAGCTTGGATTTCTTTTTTCTTGTGAAAAATATTCCAGTTTTCATGATGTACATGCATAGGGCACTATCAGAAGAATTTTGAGGTAAGGAGGAAAAGCTCACCAGCATAGACTAAAGAAATTGTTGAGGAAATCTTGAAGCTAGTGGGTAATAGCTGGTTAGCAGCCAGGGCACATACATTGTAACTGGAACCTGCTTTGTTGTTTTGCCTGCCTCAGATACAGCCTTGCTAGCCTGTCTCTCTTCTTCGACCCTGAAACCCATGTGGCAAGTGAAAGAGAGTCTGCCTGTCGTATTTGGAGGCTACTGTGTCACAGTGCCTGGAAGAGTATTTATGGTATTGAGTTTCTTGTGTTTCCTTGTAGGTCAATGCCTTGTTGCCAACAGAAACCTTCATCCCTGTAATTAAGGGACTAATGACAAATCATCTGCCATCTGTGAGACGTAAGGCAATGGACCTTTTGAACAATAAGGTGCAGCAGCGCACAAGGTGGCACAAGAGCCAGGTGAGGCAAAGTGATTAAACTCAGTTCCTTTAGCTGAAGTACCCAGAGAGAGATTGATGCAGAAGTGGTTTGCTTTCTGTAAACACATCAAGTACCAGTGCCAAATCTGGCAGGCAGCTCTTGAATAATGAGACGTAGGCTACCTGCCCATAGTTACCTTGCAGGTTATCAGTTTCTAATTACACATCTAATGTGTATGTTCTCTTGTCCTCTTAGATCCTGCAGCTCTTAGAGCTAGTTCCTGAGCTCACTGCTATTGTGCAGTGTAAAAGAAAGGAGGAAGAGCTGGAACAAGCTATCAACAGGCAGACTGCTTTGTTCAGCCTCAAGCTACTCTGCAAAGGTTTTGGCACAGAAAATCCAGTGCCATTTGTACCTGTTCTGAAAACTGCCATTGATCTAATTTCTTCAGACAAGGAGGAAAAGAATGTGACGGGAAGTGCTTTGCTCTGTATAGCTGAGGTCATCTGTACACTGAAAGCCCAAGCAATACCTCAGCTTCCAAGGTACTGTTGGGTTCTTCTTGTCAGAACCAACTGCAGCAGTAACTAGTTATACTAAAACGCATTACTGAAGAAATGCTGATAAAGGTTAAGTGGCAGTGTGTTTTGTGTAGATAAGTATAAAGGTATTCATAGAAAAGTCAGACCATATTCTGTATTTTTACTGTGGAACAGCTTGCATTTAAAAACATGACACACAGTACAGTTGGAAATCCTGCATGTTGCATTGTTTTATTCTTCCTGTTGAAGAAGAATTCAAGCATCTACCTTGTTTTCAAGACTGTTTTGTCTTATTACAAATACAAGTTTCTTATTGTAATTAAATCTTTAAACCAAAAATGGGGCTTTGAGCAACCTATCTAGTGACAGATGTCCCTGCCTGTGGCAGGGGGGTTGGACTAGATGATCTTTAAAGGTCCCTTCCGACCCAAACCATTCTATGATTCTGTGATTCTAAACCTAATATCCTTCATTAGCCTCAAAAAATGAAATACAGCAGGAGAGCCCAGAATACTGAGTCTTCTGAAACGTACATGTAAAAATTTTTGTGAAAACTGTCTCTGCAGCCTTAACAGATGGATTGATGTGATTGGAAATGCACCTTGATATGGTCAGTGTTTTCACCTTTCTCTCTTTATGCTTGCTTATTCACAGGCTGATGCCAGCACTCCTGAAGACTTTGAAAAATAAGAAAGAGCTGGTCTCCAATGAAATTTACTTGCTGAGTGGTGTCACTGCTCTGCTGAAGGTTGCAGAAACATTACCACACTTCCTTAGTCCTTATCTTTTGGATTTCTTGCTGCAGGTGAGCTATAGGAGTGTGTGCTAGCTCTGTGTAAGGTAGTAACGTGTTACTCTTCTACTGTTCTTCTTACACAGATAACTAAGATACAGAGCGTAAGAGCAACTCCTGCTCTGCCCTCTGACAGGTCTTAGTTTGCCTTGTTGTGAAGGGAGAAGAGTCCTGAAGGATCATTCTGTAATATCCATAATCTCATCAAATGCATATCTAACAGCTCTAGTTAAATTCTGCCACTGACAGGAGCAATTTTTTCAGTATTTTTCTTCTCAAGACAACAAAGCTCTGTACACAGACATCTTCATGTAAGCTGCTCCAAGTGGTGCAAATAGCCAAATTCTCATCTGACACTTGCAACACACAACTACTGTAAAATAAGTTCTTGAGTTGTTTTAACTAAAGTTATTTGCCTGACTTTTGTTGAATTTCCTGATAGGTTGTCCGCTTGGAAAAGATTGTGGTTGAGTTTGGTCCTTCGTCCCAGATAAGCTTACGTGTAGCATCATTGAAAACTATCCTAGCTACAAGACTTGCTCCCCGAATACTCTTGCCTGCACTTACAAAGTGTTACAGTGAGGTGGCAAATACCCGGAAGGTAAGGATCTTTTTCATTCTTTTGCATTGTGATTAGAAAGGAAAAAAAAAAAGGCAAGCAGTGCAAAATTTGGTTCAACTATCCTGGCTGTGTCCACTTCCAACCTCTTGCCTACCACCAGCCTATGCACTGGGGCAGCAGAGTGGGAAACCGAGAAACTCGTAATGCTGTTCAGCAATAGCTAAAACACTGGTGTGTTATCACTGGTGCAGTTTTGTTTTGGTCACAAATCTAAAACACAGCACCATAGGAGCTGTGTGAAGAAAAAGTAACTCCATCCTAGCCAAACCTGACACAGTCTTTATGTTATCTCTTGTTTTGTTTTGTACAACAATGGTGATTCTGGTGATCTGGGAGAAGTGCACCAGTTTATAGTCCTTAACATCTTAAATGAAGTGTGTTTGAGAGTTTTCCAATTCATAAAGTCCTTGATTTGTCTGCTAGGAACACAAGTTGAGTCTTAATTATTTCATCTGACCTTTGCTCTTGTCTCATAGGTGCAAACATTTCAGACTTAACTGGTATCTCCAGACTCTTTTCAGAAATCCTAATAACTTAAGGCCCCACAAAAGTACAGGAAAAAGTTTATTTTATCAACAGTATATAAATGACTAAATGCCTGAAGGGCAAAAATCCAATTCCGTTGTTCTGTTTCTGGGTTACTGCCAATCCCACAATTGCCTTTGCATTGCTTTGCTTTGTTTTGGCAGAAGTGCCTGGGTGCCCTTATGAACATTTTGAAGGAGCACATTGTTGGTCTGGAGAAGGAGCACCTGATGGCCCATCAGTCTGAGCTGACAGCATTTTTCATCAAAGCCCTGGACTTCCGAACAGAGCATGCCCAGGTAGCTTCTTTAGGGGTGTGAGCAGCAGCAGCTCAACCTCGACATGCTTACTGCATCAGTTGTTCTAAACAAATACTAGTACTTCCCATTGCACATTTGCTCTGAAATGCTGAGTGTCAAATATTCTGTTCCAGAATTGTTCTTGGGATAGAAAACACTATGGTTAGGTAGTTTTAGTCTGAAACAGACTCAAAAAAAGTTCAAATTCTTAGATTTCAAACTTGGAATTGTGTTTTCTAGGATGATTTAGAGGAAGTTGGTAAGACAGAAGCTTGCATTATCGATTGTCTATTAAGTATGGTTATGAAACTTTCCGAGGCTTCTTTCAGACCCCTCTTCTTCAAGGTAAGAAGTTGAAATATAATTTATCTGTGTATTTGTATTTTCCAGTGCACAGACAGGAAAGAGCTAATGTACTTCTCATTTTTTAGCTCTTTGATTGGTCCAAAACAGAGTCCACCCTAAAAGACAGACTGCTGACATTCCACCGAATAGCAGATTGCATTGCAGACAAGCTCAAGGGTCTCTTCACCCTGTTTGCTGGTCACTTAGTGAAGCCATTTGCTGAGACACTCAACCAGGTCAACACTTGTAAAACTGGTAAGTTTCCAGTCACTAACTACAGAGGGGCATTGGCAGGCTAGCTGTACTTGCTGAGGGATGTCCTCTATAATTGCTGAAAGCTTAGTCTTATAGGATGTGCTTCTCAGCACGTACCTCTGATTTCTGTCTTGCTTCTTTCTCTCATAAATAAGGCATCTTCCTTATTCTGATGGACATTTTTCATCCATGGGCTCTGGGCTGCCAGTACAAAATTGAGAACACATCAAAATTTTCAATGTCTATCCCAGTGAGTTCCATGAGAATGAAATTGTGTTTTAACTGGGTGACTTGGTTTTGTTTGGGATTTTTGTTTGGGTTTTGGTTTTGTTTTGTTTTTTTCTTTTCTTTTGTGGGGTTTTGGTTGTTTTTTTTCTGGGTCATTGACTTCTCTTGTATGCTACCTGGTGTATTTGGAGTCCTCTGCTTTCTGACAAAAATCGGTATTACTTTTGATATGGGAAAGTATTTGCCCATCCTATTTGTAGTGACCTGGAGAAACTCTCCATAACCACAGGTATGGTCAAGCACTTTTCCTATAGCCTGTGGCCATTCTGTTTTGTCCCCAGCTGCCTGTGAATGCCAGTGGCAGACCTGCTAGAGCATTAAGTAAAAGTCAGATAATATATTGCATCCACTTTACTGTTCTGTATAATGAGTTCATAACTGCTATGTAGTACATCCTTTAGCTGTATTCACAACCTAACAATGTTTTTGTCTTGTGAGGAAGTTTTTTCCCTTTTTTATGTTTGTTTGGTTTTTTTGTCTTCCCATTGATTGCTCTGTAGATGAAGCTTTCTTTGACTCTGAGAACAGCACAGAAAAGAGCTGTCTGCTGTTGCAGTTCACCATAGACTGTCTGCACAAGCTCTTCCTGTTTGACACCCAGAAGTTCATGAGTAAGGAAAGAGCAGAAACTCTGATGATGCCTCTGGTCGATCAGGTATTGACAAAGAGATAAAACCAATTAATAGCTGATTTTTCTTTTCCCCTCAGTCCTCTTTTTTAACAAAAAGGGAGGAATTAATTGTCTTTGGGCTACAGACAGTGTTAACTGCTTTGCCTATGGCTCTGAGTTACAAATTTTTTTATCTACTTTCTAAGCATCTGTCTTCTCTGGCCTCACCTGGAGTATTGTGTGCAGTTTTGGGCACCACAATACAAGAGGGATATGAAGTTGTTAGAGAGCATCCAGAGGAGGCCACAAAGATGGTGAAGGGATTGGAGGGGAAGTCATATGAGGAAAGGCTGAAATCACATGGTCTGTTCAACCTAGAGAAGAGGAGACTGAGGGGAGACCTCATTGTGGTTTATAACTTCCTCAGCAGAGAGGGAGGGGTGGGTGCTGACCTCTTCTCTCTGGTGACCAGCAACAGGAGCCAGGAGAATGGCATGAAGCCGTGCCAGGGAAGTTCAGGTTAGATGTTAGGAAGAGATTCTTTACCCAGAGAGTGGTGGAGCATTGGAACAGGCTCCCCAGGGAGGCACTCATGGCACCAACTCTCATGGAGTTTAAGAAGCACTTGGACAATGCTCTTAAGACACATAGTGTGACTTGGGTTTGTCCTGTGCCTAAATAGGAGATGGACTTGATCCTTGTGGGTCCCTTCCAACTCAGGATATTCTGTGGTTCTATTCCATAAGGTTCGTGCATGTTGTTGAGCTCTTGCAGACCACTGATGCTGTTTGACATCAAGTCTTGAGTACCCAAAAGCCAATGCTAGAAGTGCTTTTGGCTGAATTTATCTGAGCCTGGGTATGTTTGACAAGCTTTTTACTTCCACAGCTAGAAAACATGCTTGGAGGAGATGAGAAGTTCCAGGAAAGAGTGGCAGCACACCTGATACCCTGCATAGCTCAGTTTTCAGTGGCAATGGCAGATGATTCTCTTTGGAAACCACTGAACTACCACATCCTACTGAAAATGAGGCACACTTCTTCTAAGGTTGGGAGCTATCAGGATTTGAACTGGTTTTCTTTGTTGTATTAGAAAGTGGTAACAGTACCCTGAAAAACTAGGCTAGAAGTGGACTAGCCAAGTCATTGCTGAAACACTAGCCTAATATTCCATGTCAATATTCCATGTGTGGATGTCTTCCATACTGTGTGGGCTTGGGTTTTTTAAGGATTTGGTTGCTGTTGGAATAAGAGCTTACCTGTTTATGTATGATGAAAGAGACACTTATTTATCAACTCTCAGACTTGTTTATTATATAGAGTTTTGTAAGGACTCTCCTATTTNTTGCCCAGGGAGGTGGTTGAGTTGCCATCCCTGGAGGCATTGCAGGTGAGGCTTGCCAGGGCTCTGGGCAAGCTGCTGTAGTTGGGGATGTCCCTGCCCACTGCAGGGGGGTTGGACTAGATGAGCTCCAGAGGTCCCTTCCAACCCAAACCAGTCTAGGATTCTATGTATTCAGGCGGAGTACTTGTTGGGTTTTTTTTTCATTTTCCTGAGCTAAGTCCTTCTGATAACAGTGGAACAGAGTGGCATTGTACTAGGGAGTTACAGACTGTTATATTAGATAATTTCCAGCAAGATACCTGCTTCTTGTTACCTATTTTTCCTTTGACATTATCTTAACCCAAAACTGGTTCCCTTCAGGAGGGAAAGCTAGTTCACAAATTTAATATAGAAAGACAACAGGAGAAAACAGGGACCTATACTGTAATGTTTTTCTTAATAAAGATTATTGTTTTGGTTTAGGTCAGATTTGCTGCTCTACTTGCTTTGGTAGAAGTTGCACAAAAACTGAAGGAGAACTACCTGATCCTGCTACCAGAATCTATTCCATTCTTAGCTGAGCTCATGGAAGGTAATGTTCTACAGGGGCATTAATAAGTGCAGACAACTGGTCTATGACAAAAAAGAATAAGGGCCACTTATTTCAGAGATTTGGACAGGATGATTGCTATAAATCTTATGAATTGGTATACAGTAGCTTAAACTATGAAGCATCCAAACTGAAATGGATTGTATCCAACACACTCAAGTTCAGTTAAATTACAGCAGTTTCTTCACTGTTACTGCCATACTCCCTAGCTGCATGTTTTAGATCACTGTTACAGTAGAAATAATTTGCCCAAGTTCTGAGTCAGTGACAAAATATTTTTTAATAACTGTTTCATACCTGATGGTTGGAGACTGTTCTAGCCTTGACAAGTGATGGGGTAGCTTTATAATCACTGCTCTACTTAATTCCTGCTTACTTTCTTTTTCTAGATGAATGTGAAGAAGTCGAACAGCAGTGTCAGAAGACAATTCAACAACTAGAAGTCATTTTGGGAGAACCACTCCAAAGCTACTTCTGAGTCCATCCCCTTTGTTTTCAGATTTTATCTGACTCATGTTAGCGTCACACATGGAAGTTACTGGCATATTGTCATAGTGATTTTTCTCAGAGCTAAGATCTTAACTTTTTTATAAAATATTGTAAGAATCTGGCTTTATCATTTCTGGGTGGTCTGGGGACTTTCCATATGACTTCTCCTTAACTGCTCTTTAAGCATGGGAAACTGGAGCCAGCTATAAGCAAGTTCTGATAGCTAGGTACAAAGTGACAACATTTGAGATTCACTGAGTTCCACTCTCCTTGGTTTTGCTATGCAGTTACTGTCCCCATCAAGGGACTGTCATGCTGCAGTGTAGCATGGTACTGACTAGACCCATGCACTCCAATCCTGAGAATTTGCCTTTCTGTGATTTTTAGGGAAGTAAAAAGTAAACCCACTGAAGAGACTGAAAAGGAAGTTACAAGAAACTGGGATTCGTATAGGAGCTAAAGCCAGTTTTTTAGACTTTACAGACTGCTACTGGTTAGCTTCTTACTCACCTGAAGATCCAAGAATAAACTGCTTGTTATGTTAATGAATTAACCAAAAAACTCACCACCTGTTTTGCACCAGGGCTGGTTCATTACACTGCTAGTAAGAAAGGCCCTCAGACTCCAAAGTATGGTTTAAAATACAACTGGCTAGAAGTGACACTACAAAGAGGATCATTTACATTCCATCAGGTGCTGGAAATGGGCCTGTTCACCTAAGTTCACCCTGCAGCCAAAGGGTAGCTCCAGCATGACACCATCCTGAGGGTGCCAGCAGCACAGCCAAGGCCTAGGCCTAACTCATCCTAACTGGGCTGGGGATTGCTAACTCCTCCTATGCCAAAACAGTCCTCCAGTCAGGATTACTAGGTCACCTTTGAGACACTGGTAAAGATAGTAATCCAAACAAGACAGAATATAGACCAAAAAGGGATCATAGCTACTTAGCTATACTTGGAGAAAAGCAGAGTTCACAAATGGTTTTATTTTTGCTTTTTATACAGTAAATCTGGTAATTTTCTGAAACAGTCTTTTAGAGTACATCTTATTATTGAAATTGCTTCACTCAACAGCTGTCAAGATAAATAGGAAAATTCCTCAGGCTCGTACTGACAGCCATTAGCAACTTAGTTTTTACATCCTTAAAAATAAGACTGACATTTGTACGAAAAACTGGGTAGGAACAGCTTGTTTCAGATAGATTGTATTTTAATACAGGACTGAAAAAGGATTGATTCTCTATTCCATTGATGAGCATCCAAGTCTCACCTCAGCTGAAACTTTGCCTGTAGTACCAGGGTTCACACATTTTTAAAAATGAAAACCACAAGCATCTGCAGAAGTTGCTGAGCAATCTCAACTCGGAGCAACTTGAGATCAAACAAGCTTTCAAAAGTTCATGCAATTGGAATGATCTAAATCATTTTCATTTGTTTCACTTTGGAAAACTAAAAGCTAGAAATGCTGCTCTATGTTTGATTTAAGCCACTTACAAGCAGGAAATGATACAACCAAGAGTCAGAGTTAGTACTACTCTTACCTAAGAAGTAAGATCAAATTCCTCCTTGCCTTTTGTTGGAGCTGATGAGTCAGTTGTTTGCTTAATCCAGCCTCAGTAAAAAGGTTATATTTGTTAATATAGCAGCAGAAGAGTATATTTCATAGTTTTATTTTAAGTGAATTATCAGTGTTCCTTTTAGGGTGTATGATTGTATCTTCAGATCCTATTTCAGTCTCATTTCTACTTCACAATATTGAATGTATACTATCAAGGAATGAAAAGTAGTTTAACTTAAACATACCAAGAGCAATTGTTAGACACGATGTGATGCATCATTTTCATATTGGTATGTTCAGTATAACAAGAGATTTATCTAAGCAAGCACTTATTTAGCTTGCCAGGACACTGTAAACTAGAGGAGGATTTAATATTGCAGTTAGCAGTTCTGGTACTCCCCTAACTCAGAGAGGCAGACACAGAAGCCTAGATAGTTAATGCATGCTCAGCACAAGTCAGCACCTGCTTGTACTTGACAAGGAGGCACTGTCATTAGAAGAGGTTTAATACTTCCAGTGCTGTTTGACAAGAACTACCAGCTCCTCACATCTAGCAACTGAACATCTCCTGTGATTTCCACTACATTGATCTTTTCAAGCTTTTTAAAGCGATGCTTGTACTCCAGAGTGTGAACACCATTGACAGCAACTTTGAATTGGTGTGCATCGCAGAAAATGATCAGCTGAAAGACAAGCAGAGAAACAAGTGTTAAGCTCAGGCAAGACATGACAAACAACCTGCTGATCTAGCCTAGACTTGGGCAATCCCTGCTTGTTACAAAGAACGTTTCATGCAAAAGAAGTGTTTTTAAAAGTTAAATTTCAATAAAATTCTTAGATTCATAGAATAACCTCAAGTTGGAAGGGACCCATAAGGATCATCATGCAAGCTCAATTCAGTTAAAATTCATTCTGAGCACACTTTCAATTCTTTCAACTATTAAAAAAAACTAACTGTCATTAATCCATTATTTAATCCTAAATATTCTCAATACACTGAAATACAAGAATGGCAGTTTTATTTAAACCTTTGTTAGTGACATGACATTTAAGGCAGAATTACTAGTTTGATGCTATGTTTCAGTTATTCTTACCTCAAAGTACATCCCTGGACTGAAAGGGAAGTCGGCAACTTCCTTTTCTTCTTCTCCCCAGCTGTCATGAAGGTATGAGTTTCTTACAAAAACTTGATTTTTCACTCGGGGATTCAAATGTAATGCAATGTCCTTTGAGTCACTTGATTTCAGATTTATTGCAAAGCTGGAAGATATTTTTTTAACGTTTACTACACCAAGGGTTTATAAACATGGTGGAGTAGTCCATGCTATTTACCAAGCCCTTAGTCAATACTCAGAGCTGTTCTGGAGCCAGAGCCATGATTCCCTTGGAGAACCAAGCAGGTAGTTGACACGCATTTGTCTTCTTCACACAGAAACCTTTCCTGGAGGTAGCAAATGTAGGACTTTGCCCTGCTAGATCTGCTTTATCACTCATGGCTCTCTGTCCATGTCTCAGCAAGGAGGTATTGATCCAAGTGGGCCAAGTGCTGCCCCCCTACAGCACTAGGAAGCAGTGTTTTCACAGAAACATACTGTGCTGCCTGCTCCCCTATCTCTCAACTCACAGTGGAGAGTGGGAGGCTTTGTTTTACCTAAAGACATACTCTGTCAACAAACTGGTTAGCCTGTAAGGAAAACGATGAGAATTCTCTTTGTACCTTTAAGCATGGTGGGACACCATGCATACAAAATGTTAACTCTGTAGGGCAGAACAGCCCAGGCTGAATGAATACTGCAATCCCAGACACACCATACCACACAGGGTTCCTAAAGGGGAGCTCTGAAGAAGAGTGGTCAGAGGAAAGAGTCGTCTGAGTTCAAATGAATGCTTCAACCTCTGGCAAAGACTTCACTGCATTTGAAGAAGAAATATTGCTTGCCCTAAATTAGCTCCAGCTGTCAGCTTACTGCCATCCTTTGAGAAGCCTAGAATTGCTTACTCCAGATAAGAAATATAGTAGCAGCCACACTCATAAGCTGTGAAGTCCTCTTTTTCAACGACAAAAAGGAACATCAACAACTCTCTGAACTGAGTGAAAGATATTAAATAACTTACAACCTCTATAAAAGCATAAACAAAGAGCAGACAATCTGTAATGCTTTAGCCAACATCCAAAAGCCTCTTCACACTTAAAAGCAGTCATTCAGCATTTGAAATGTGCTAATAAGCATTTCAAGCCAAAGGCAGGAAAAAGAAATGCTACCATCTAAGCATTACCTATCCTGTCCAATAACATCAATCCAAACTTTGTTGGTGAGATTTCTAGACCTTGGGTTCCAGTATTAACATCAACTCTTGAGTGCTATTCAGCTGCAGGAAAGGTAAGTGCTCTGAAGAAGCAGTAGTGCAATGCATGCACACAGTGTAAAAAACATGCTTCTCATCACTTGCACTAATTGCTTCATATTTAGGCATGTTTCTGTAGAGCCAAAACGACCCTTCAAGCAAAGAGCATGCTGAAGCACAGACATCATCTCAGCTCCACTCTGACTGTGTTGTGCTCCCCGTTTTTTCCTCCCTCTTTAAACCATTGGGAAAATGTCTTCTGTGCAACTCGTTGTTCCTAATTTGCTACCCAAATTATAGTTTATGTTCCCCAACCAGCTTTAATCACTCAGTTATTATCAGCTAAGCACCTTCACGCTTAGACAGTCCCTGAGGAGGGCATCAGAGAAGTACCAAGAGAAAACACTGTAATAATGCAGCATTTGAGCATACCAGCAACCCATCTAATTCACTCCTTTTCCCCTCTGCTTCTGCCAGTTCCCCTACTCTTGGATCTCTTTAGAACAGCAGTTCTCTTTGCACAGTATGTGCGTTCACATGCCTTGCGTAACGGAAACCTTGAACAGACACACAACCTTGTGAATGATGCAGATGCCAGATTTAGTAGCTATAACTCTCAGGTTTTGCCTTCACTTTTCACAATGGAGCTGTATCCTGCAGGTTCCTGAGGAAACTATTGTAGTTTCAGATTATTTCAGATACAAAGTTGCAAGTGAGAAAGGATATACTGAGGCAATGAAAAACCTACTTACTCTCAAGAGTAGCTTAGTTCAGTAGTTGAAAAAAAATGCAGTAACACTTACCTCTTTGGGTTTTTATTCACTTCTCCTCTAATGGCAACTGTGCATCCTGGACGAAGTGGAGTATCAAGTTTTCCAACATAAGGAACTCCCTGGAAGTACACCACTAGTAAACATTTTGACTGTGACTTTTTCAACATACAAGGTGAGCTTTACTACAGCAGGAAGAAATTTGGCCTACAATTGCAAATTTGCACTTGCAACTAAAATTAGTCTATAAATGTCTTCTGGGATGCTAATACCATGGTGGACAAATTACACTGAGATAAATCTATCAATGTCTTGGGTTTTTTTTCTTTAGACTACCACCTTGGTTTCAAGATAAACTATTTACAACTACTAACAGAGGAAGCAGGGGAAGAAAAAGTAACCAAGAAACTCACTGCACTAATGTAAATTTGTATCACATAATTACTGAGATACAGACGTCCTGACCTCTCCTCTCTGAAAGCCTCAGTTATGCTTTAAAGAGTAAGACTTGTGCTAGGTCTGTACTCCTGCAGTTGCAAAGTACTAGAAGCAGGGTCACTGAGTATTCTGTCCTCCTCACATCAGCTCATAATGACAGACAGTGCAGGTATTTTACCTGCCTTTTTTTGTTGTTGTTGTGTTACAAGACACTCTGATCAGGGAACAGGAATGAACAGCTAAGTACTTCACCTTTTTTTTTTTGTTGAAGTCCACCACTTGCAAACAACAATATTGCATATTATTTGGTTTTGAAAAGAATGAAGGCAGACTGTCACATGACAAGGCAATTAAAATCATGGCACTCATTGTAACTTCACCTTCTCCACAAATCCTATTTGTATATATTCTTGGCTTCCAATCCCTTTTCAAAAGTTTGAGCATAGTCCTTACTCCAGTCTGGACACAGTCCACGTGTGCAGCTTTTGGCAAGAAGATGAGCACTCAGCTCTGTCTGTGCTCCATGCCAGCTGGGTGCAAGTGCCAAGCCAGCCCCTTGAAGTGTATACAGGGTAAGCATGGATCTGTCAGCCAAAGGAAGATGTAGCCAGACAGGTTCCCAGTTATGCACCTTAATGTAAGGCCATTTGGTCTCCTATGACTGCAGAATACTTGCATTTTGCAGGTATTCCCTGAGGGAGAAAAAACTAAGTATACATCTTTAAAATAAGTTTTTAATGTGATTTGATCCTTTAAAACTTGAGGTATCTCACTTTTTATTTCTCTGCTTATGGCTGTGGATGCTGTGTTTATCTTTTGAGATTTCTAAATGGTTTAACAAATAGCCTCGCTTTTATTAGCAGCAGAAAAAAGGATTACTCTCTACAAATCTCTCTGACAACCATCTCCCAGGAGATTCTCAATTCCCTTGCTGTATGCATGTTTTTCATTAATAACTGAGATGTTTTCATTTTGATTCTTTTTACTCTTCATATTTGCCACAAGTCTACATGAGACACAAATTGTGAACCATCTGGTCTATCCCCCAGAAGAGAAAACAAACAGCATTGACTAATTTATCAGACAAATAGATTCATTCAATCCTTTACAAACATACGTACATTTTCTGAGCTTATCTTTGTTACTCCTACAGATGATAGTTGAGAGCCTTGTAAAGACTGGAGAAAGAAAGAGAGATATTTAGATTTCATTGCTAATATCACATAACTACTTTAACATAAAGTTGGTTTACAGCCATAATAAAGAACTGTGCTGCTTTGAGGGGTACACTGTTAAAATGGAAATCTGGGGTGATGGTAAAGAAAAAGATAGCCAAACCCCTATAAACCAAGGAAAAGTCCTGAAGATCAACTGTTGAAGCCAAACTGAGTACTTCTAAAGACTACCTCATTGCAGTTTATTTTTATATATATGTTTGGGGGGGGGTTTAATTTTTTTTTTTACAGTCAGAGCACTGTTAACCCTTTAGCATCTTAGCATACCCCACTGAGCTTTCCTCCAGGGAGTGGTAATACCAGCAGGGCACGATCATGCAGGGGACCTTGGAATTCAAAGCAACCCCCTGCATCCCTGTCCCTTCCCATGAGAAGGAGAGATGAGCAACATAGCCATGCAGAGATACAGTTTCAGCCTAGCTCTGGTAGAGAGTGTCTTCAGCTTGATTTTTTTCCAGTACAAGTCTCCACTTTCCTCCTCAGAAGAGTTAATTAGCAGCAAAGACAAAAAGGAAACAATCACCTCACTCCATTTCTTTCTTCCCCAAAGCACATAGCATCAGGAACCACAGGCTAAGCAACTGTGATCACTTTTGTGCTTCAGATAGAAACCAGCCTATAGCATCTGCTTGTTTCCAAGCTCTTTGTGGAGTCAGTCCCCCAAGATCAGGACTCAGACAGCTTTGAAATAATATTAATCTAGCAACACACCCAAGGCCAGGTGATGGGGTCCATATAAGTCTACACACAGCTTTGCAAATGATCAGTGAGTAGACATACCTTTAAAGCTTAGAACTCATTTTATTCAGGCCCACATCTCCACCTTCTATCAATATAGTTACTAGTCTCTAGACCTGAGTTAGATGTGACATTTGGCAGTGAAAGGCCCAAGTTTTGCCCACAGAATGGAGGATGGGGCAGAAGAGACCCACATTATTATTACACAAGGGTAGGCAGGCTGCCATGGTGAGTGGCAGAAAGGGAAAAGGCATTCACCTTCTGTATCTCCCTGGAATTTATCACCCTCTGTTTCTGCTCTAAAAGTCTCACCCTTCCCAGAGCAGAAGGCTCTCTCATTCTGCACAGAACAAGAGGTGTTCAGCTGCTCCCTTTCTCTAGCAGGGCTGGCAGCTGAGAGGAAGCACAGCACTGCCTTCAATTTAAATTCACTGCAGTTTGGTCCAAGTGCAAGTCAAGCCACAAAGTCTTTGAAGAAGGATACCTCTTCCCCCTGAAATAAACATACACTCCTGCTTATTTCATTCACCAATTCAGTAATTTTATCAGGAAAATCAGGGTTATGTGCACATGCAGTTCCAGCTGTGGCTGAACTTGGCATTTAGAAGCCAATCAACAAGTTACAACTGTGGCTGAACTTGTCACTTAAAAGCACTGAATACTGAGAGTTCATTCTAGAGTTCCTGCAGTTTATGGTAAGCCCAATCCACTCCAAGATCCAGTATCCAATCAACTATTATACCATCTGTTGGCATACCATCTTTTGGTTGCTACAAAAGCTGTAAACTCTGTCACCCTTTTGCCCCTCAAGATTAAAATAGGAAATCAGAGAGCCTCACATGAGGCTCACATGTTGAAATGCAGGCAAACAAAAAATCTCATTACTGACTCAGTAGCTGCTTTACTTTACTTCCTCTTCACCAAATCCTACTCTGTACTTTAGCAAGACAGAGAAAAGAAATCTAACAAGTCAGTTGTCTATATAACTTACATTAGAAACAAAATCTATAGTTTTGATCTGCACTTTGCCATATATTCCAAGAGTATCTATTCTTTCAAGACTAATTCTGTGGTTGTAGAGCAGCAAGTGCTTCTTGTTTACAGTCACCTAAAGAGACAGGAAATAAAAAAGGCAAACTGTATTAAACATACATTACACCAGCCATGTATCAAATTGTATATATGTATGTCTGTTTTACATTAGTTTGGGACTGAAGCAGGTAGTGTCCTAGAAAATGTCAGGGCAACCAAGTTCAGTTCATCCATAATTCAGTCTCTCTTGAGGGAGATTTGCCTACACTAAAATTTGCCTTCCACACCTTTCATTTCTATCACTTGAGCATTTACCAATGTGCTATTAGATANAGGAGACCACAAGGGATTGTCAGACTGTGCCTGAATGTGCTCTTACCAATCTAATAGAATCTATTACTGTAGTCTAACAGAGCAAGACAAATACATATCACGTTTCCTCTAAGAGGACTGTCCTACACTAGTCACAAAACAAGTCAGCCCTTTTCACCGTAAGGAAAGGGTGGAGTCACCATTAGCCATGGCAGGAAAGGGAAGCAATACAAAATTAAAGGTCTGATTTGCTTAGCAGCTCTTTAAAGAAAAGCTTCTAGACTTTTCTGTAGTTAGACTATATCTAGGTAACAAAGAAACCAAGGCTTCTAACTATTTATTGTAAGTATACTAAATAACTCTTTTTTATTGGCCTGACAACTGGCTACAGATAAAAGAACTGACCCAGACTTACCTGGAATTTATCCTTTAAAATCATGATGACAATCTCAAACAACTTCCCTTTTTGAAAGGGCATCTGGTAAGTGATCTCCTCCCAGCCCCATTTTTCCCTCTCCAGTGTGTTGCAAACAATGCAGCCAGACCTTTTGAAGCGGGGGTTGAAATGAAATGCCACATCAGCTCGAGGTTTTATGCTGCTCCCACACTGTAAATCCACCTGGAACCTAATCATAAAAATAAAACAAACCACATTCAGCTCAGTCTGTCAAGAAATCACCTAAAAGTTCAATATACTTGTGTTTCACTGAGGAGCCTGAGAACAGGTAGACACAATGAATGGCTTTGGATATAGAAAAAACCCAACCATGTATTTGTCCAATTCCTAAACATTTGTGAAAGGTCCTGCCAGGTATTATTGCAATGAATTTAAATATTTGTGTGTTTATGTAATGGTCATCATTTATATCATGTAAGCTCCTCACTTACTGTGTTCACCATCTTCCCTCTTATCATATTCAGCAGAGTAACCAAACAAACCTTGAGCAGTCAGGGTACAGAACCCCCTACTGGGCACGTGCACTAGTCCATACCTCCTTTATCCCAGTTTAAGCTAATTTCTTCAAGCAATACATTCAATTATCAAATTTGTTAGTCTCAGGTCACCTCTTTAACAAGCACACATACGCTGACAGGGAAAAAAACTGCCAAAGCAGGCAAAACAAGAAGAGTGAAGAGAGGATCAGCAGAAAGCAAAAAAATAAGTTCATCCTCCACTTCTCGTAACAAAGCTTTTGCTAACCCACTTAAGTCTGTATTCACAAGGATTTGGATCAAAGCTTTGTGTGCCATCTTAAGTAGGACCCCTGGAAACATTTTATCCACTACATTCTTGTTCACATGGTGACACCACAAAAAGTGACTCTGTAGCCACTACCTGTCTGCATCCTCAGGAACAGTCCCATGTATCACAATCAGCTTTCCAGGAGCAAGACCACCAAGTATTGTTCCAACATATGGAATGATCTAGAAAGGGGGAGAGAGGAGCAAATAAAAGAAAGATTTAAATAGCATTTTGTGATGGAGGCAAAAAAAACCCTACAATAGCTCTAAAAATAATGGTCTAAAGCACCCAGCAGATCTTCACCTATGAAACAGGCTTCTCAGATAAAATTAAAACAAAAGTTTCCAGTGTCCATTCCTAGTTCTCAAATGAAGAGTGGTAATATTTTATTGCCTTACTTATGACAAAGAGGATTCACTTCAAATTAGGTCATTGCCAGGCAGTGACTATTATCAGTCCTTTGCTGGTAGCAGGGGCACCCTCCACAACCCTTCCAACTAGAGCAGCTGCCTTTTTGCTTGTTCTTGCTCCATTGTGGAGAACAGTGATGGCAAAAGATTATGTCACAGAGCACTTTCTTAGTAAAAACTATACGATGGAGACAACAAAATACCTCATCTTAGTGAGCTAAGAAATGCAGGCTGCACTGAAATAGCCTTGTGCAGGAGTCTTGGTCTTGATGGTATCTACAGCACACAGTCTGGCTCAGAGCCTGCCCCATTTTTCGTCCATACCAATAGCTGCAGAAGGTAACATATGCACGTTATGCTGAACTGAAATGGCAACATGGTAGGAGTTGTTAAGCCATATGAGGGGACATGCAAGTTCAAATAAAAGCCCCAAACACCCCAGAACAGCTCTCTGGCAAAGGTCCAGACAGAAGCAAACCCTAGGGCACCCAGCACTTCAGGGAGGGACTGGGAGCACTTTACAGAAAAGTGTGGTTCACAGAAGAGTCATCTGAAAGCAAAGCTGTAAGTCTGCCACTCACCACACACACTTTAGATTGAAGAAGAAAGTAAACAGTAGCAAATGTTGCATTTGTTCTGGCTAAGAGACAAAAATTTCTGCCAAGGTTAGTGTTGGTTTTGGTTTTGTTTTGTTGGTTTTGGTTTTGGTTTGTTGTTTGTTGTTTTTTTTTTCAAAAACAAAATATCCCTGATATATGGAACATTTTACAACATCTTTGAAATGAAATATCAACTGCAAACAGAAGTTCCAGTAATTTAACAAAAAACAATGAACAGATAGGAAATACTACACTTGAATGGAATGTTAAACTACAAAAGGACAAGTTGAGGGTTTTTTTTTAATATACACACTGTCATGCAAAACAGGAAGATATGAAAAAATGCTGTGCTTGCTGACACCTATTCTTGTGAATAGGGGGAAATGACAGCAAAAGTTACCAAAATCCAGAGTGTTGATCTTTTCTGCCACAAGATAAACATCCTTTTCCACCCTCTCTCCACTTCCCTTCTCAGCTACTCACAGGTTACACAAAACCTAATTTGCAGTCACCTTCTACATCAGGCAGAACAGACTTGAAGAATTTGCTTCTCAAGCATAAACTCACAAATGGTCAAGTTGTTTTTAGCCTTGTGTATTTTCATGGGCTTAAGCAGGTGAAGTAGAGGAGGACCAAAATGTGAATTTGTGTTAAAAGTGAAAGAACAAATAGGCAGAAATTCCTTTGCTTACTGGTAGTACCTTTGTTCTTTAATATATGAGGCTCATTTTTATTCAAAGAATAAGATCAGTAATACCTAACAAGAAAAACTATTATGTTCTTTTTTTGTTTGTTTGTTTGTTTAGTTTTACACACTGCTCCTGAGAGGTAGTAGCTCTAAGTAATGCAGCAGAGCAATGAATTTCTGGTTCAGACTCCAAAGACAAACCAGAGAGAGATACAGACACAGGCCAGGGATGCTGGCACTTAACCATGCTAGTGGGTCAAAGTTATTTATCCCTGGAAGAGAAGCTGTGGCAAAACCACTTCTTTACATTCAAAAGGACTCATTTATTTAAGAGAAAAGAAGGCTGGCCCATCAACTCTTCAGAAGCTCTGACACAGAATCTGCCAGGCCATAACATTTCTTGGGTTCAATATTACAGACTTAATGAGGTCTTGTCATCACAGAATGTCTCAAGGCATTCTTCTAAAAAATTTTCCCATTTATTATGAGTAATGTTTGTGACATCATGAGATGTCACATGCCAGCTGTCTTCCAGACCTCAGAAAATTAACTCTGAAGCCAACTAGTCAATGTCAACGGAGTTTGAGTGGTCTCACAGATCAAGTTCTTTCTGATATCTGCCAGTTTTCATAAAACAAGAGGACAGATTATGGTTTTACAGCAGAAAGCACTGTGGTAACACACTTGGATCCAGCTTGCTTAGTAGTGGACAGCTGCCCTATCAGATGAGGCATGACAGATGGGTGGAATAAAGGGCATTAAGAAGAAAGCAGGATTTTTTTGGATGCTTCAGAACAGTAAAGTAGTGAATACATCTCAGACTCAAACCTGTACCAAAGCTCTTAAGTTTTGCTGCTCATGGAACAATTCACCAAAACAGTGAAATCTTCATAGCCTGCCTTCCTCCACTCCTACTAACCTACACACACCTACACACACCTAACCTCCCACACCTACACAGGTGATAGAATCACAGAAGGGCTAGGGTTGGAAGACACCTCTGGTGCCTCTAGCACAATGCCATGATCAAAGCAAGGTCAGATAGAGCAGGTTGCTCGTGGCCTTGTCTGGAGGTTGTCCTGAGGTCATTTGTAGTTCACAAAGGAACTACCTTTTCAAAGATACAATGAAAAACACAGCTTCAGTCCACCCCTTTAGCCACATGCCAATGTTAGGCCACTGATCAAGAGAATGGTGAGGTCCCAGATCATGAGACTATTCAAGCTTTTCAGAGAAAGTCTCCAGACTCTAAGCCAGGCAAACAACATTCCATCAAATCCACCCTCTGCAATTGCTGAATCACGTTAGCTCAAGTCTTCCCTACAAAACAGGATTTATTGTAAGGTAAGATACCAACAAGTTTAATTGTTCAGAACATGGACTGCAAAAAATACATTTAACAAGGACTGCCAGGCACCACCTGCGTTTACAGAGCATTAGGTGTGAAAACACTTCTTACCAGATTTTCACCTTCAATCCAGCATATTCTGCAAAAATGCCAGATACCCACATAAGCTATGTATGAGAAAGGATTACACTCAAAAGCTAACAGAACTTCCTTCCTGTTTTGGAAGTCCTGTGCATTAAGTGTCCATTTGCTTACAGCATAATTTCTAAACACCAGCTCCTAGGGTCACTTGTGACATTTCTCTCTCCAATACCAGAGTGATGCAAAGAGTTCTCAGTAACACCTCTCACTGTGCAAAACAGTACAAGTACTAACTATTGACATAAGACAGCAAAGTCCCGTTTCCCAAGGGAGAAGTTATCATGACAGAGGAGTTACCGGGTTACTGATTGTCTTCTGTCGTCCATCCAAGGACATCATCTTCCCTCCTCCAATTTAAGTTTGTCAGTTCTGTGTGACCAATGCTGAAGCAGATTCACTGGTCAGGCAGCATCAAAGGAGGGATCCCTTCAAAAAAATCAAGACTTCTGATTAGAAAGAAACAAGTGACACCACATGAAGTGAAACCCTCCAAGATAAGAAATAATGTAAACATCTTTCGAATAAATTTGCTGGAGTTTTGAAATACAAAAATTAAAGGCTTGCTTAAAGAAACAAGGTGCCACTCTAACAAGGGGCAGTGTACACAGTGTCAGCAGCAGCTTCCTGATATTCAGTGTACTGAGACAGAAGCCCACATAAAAACATAGTTGTACAGGAGAAGACTGATAACTAGGTGCCCCTCTGCTGAGCCCTGATAGCTCTACACTTGCAGCTAACTCCTGCCCGCAGACAGGCAAAAGGTACACAGCACAGCAGCATTTCTTCCAAGACAACCAACCTACCAACCATTCCTGTTTTATTTAACACTTTCTGTGCTATCCCCAGATTTCCCAAGACAGACAAGCTCTAGGGACTGAATTTGGTTTTTTTCAGTTTTATCTTACATAAAGTTAAGAGATACCAGGCAAAGACACAGCAGGGAAGCAAAGGGTGTTTTATGTTTCTTCCTCCAACACATACAATCCCTTAACTTCATAAATAACTATAGGAGTTTGTAAAACTTGCATTAAATGCACAGCATTAATAAGTGAAACAAGAGCTTGTGAGTACAGCTACACTGTAATTTCTTTAGCAAATCTACCAATGAAGTGACCAAAATTCAGGGCCCAATTGAAACTACTAAGTAATTATTTCTTGCACATTCTGGAGAAACAACTTAAGGTAGAATGCAAACTATGTGGTGATGACAGGCAAATAGGTAAAAAGTCAAAGGTGAGGGTTCTAGCATCATTACTGTATGACAACTGCTAGCAACAACAGAAGGAAAAAACAGAACAAAAAAAACCCCAAACCAACAAACAAAAAGAATCCTCAAACCAAAATATTCACAACCAAATCCAAAACCAAAGGTCTGTGAGCGGTTTCACAGTGCCCTGGGCTTAATGATTCAACAAGAAGGTGGCCCACTGCAACAACTGGTTTATCTTGTGGGACATTTGGGCCACACCAGTATTAATTCATGTGGCATAATTGTTTTGCTCCTTTGATCTTCCCATGGCTTATCGACATCAAATTACAACAGGAATATGCAACAGCAGGCAGATTTCACTTGTTTTCACTTGAAAAAGGAGGAAATCAAGAACAAGGCAAATAATAATTCTGCCTTTACCACCAGCAAGTCCAATAGCAAACCTCAAAAAATGAAACCCAGACCTACCCAGGTCCTAATGAAAGAGGATCCTGGATTAGAACTGTCAGTCTTGGCAGACCAGGTAGCACGAAGGCAAAGTGATGAGTTGAGGAGGATTTAGTTTGATTATTAGGTTTTTTTACTGAAAATGTCACAATAATGAGGGAAATCTGCAAATCAGGATCTGTTCAACAAAACAAAGGGCACACAACTATGAGGTTCTCCTGTAAACCTTCTGTCAGAGGAATCACTGTCAGTACACGTTACACCAAGTCTTAAGTCTGCAACACTGTAAGTTGTTTCTTGACTATACTTTCAGAACTGGAAAAGATACTTATGCTTTCCTCTTATCTCACACACTGTGAAGCAGCTACAAACCTCTTTGATAAAAAAAAACAAAACAGGAAAACAGAAAGGCCAACAACCAGCTATTACACTGCCCCACTATGACACGAAAACGTCTTTGACGAGGGTAATTCAGGTTAGACTTTATAACCAAAGCTAGACTTTACACCACGGCAAACAAGATTACTGCAAAGGGAATAAGCGAAGTCTTTTCTGGATATTTGCAAGCAATTGAAGTACAGAACATCAGCGGTGTGCGCCGTCCCACAACACAACACACCACACCAGAAAGACACAAAGCAGCCCCAGCTCCACTGAGTGCCTCCTTCAGCCGGGCCGCCGCCGCCCCTCCAGGGACAAGCTCCTACTCCCCGACAGGCAGACACACGCAGGGAGAGAGTTACTACTACTTTTGCCCTCCGGTTCCCTCTAATGGTACGCTCCCTTTTTATCTGCACAACGTACCTCCGTGACTAGCAGCGCCTGGAGAACCGCGGGCTGACAGCTGCCAGCACTGTCATCGCCCACCACCGCCTCCAACTACCCTGGGCCTGGCCCCGCCCCGCGCCTTCCGGCCGCTCCAACGGGAGCGCGCTCGGGGAGGCCCGTGCGCCTGCCCAGGGCCCGGCTGGGCTGGCAGCCGCCAAGCGGCGAGACGGTGCTCCGTGCGTGCAGCCGCGCCTGGCCCCAACCGAAGGAAGACGGCTGCCTCCTGGGACAGAGGGGTCAGCTGCCCCGGGAGGCCACTCGACATCGCGGGCCTGTTTGAGGCTGCGCAGGACTGCGCCATGGCTTGGCCTGCTTCCGAACCATGGCATGGACCTAGCCGAGAGTGCTGCTGGGTCCAGGTCAAGCCATGCCAGAGGCTCCTGACCCACTGCTTGGGAACATTCACTGTGGGCTTGCATTGACAAGCCTAGAGCTTGGTCATGAAGTTAATTAAGCCCTGTAATTCTTTGGTTTTCCTCTGTAGGTCCCCTGTTACAGCCTAACCCCCAGCAAGACACATTTCCTCTGACCAGACCCAAATGCAGTTTTCAAAGCCAAATGGGTCACGTTATCTCTTGCTTCAGGACTGTGGAGTTTCTGAAACCTGGAAAAGTTATACCCACCCCGAGTCTGACATCCATTGCTCCAAGACTACGCTTTTACCCTCCTGTTCTCTCACAGACTTCACTGGGTATGATTTTGGCCATTTCAGTCTACCAAGCAGATAAGGCAGTGAAATCCCTAGTAGTTTCACTGTTTGTAATGTGTAGCAGCAATCTGCTTTAAGAATCATAGAAGCAGTACTTAAAGCTCCCCCTGTTCATAAGCTTGATGGGAGGAAAATGATCACAAAAATAGAGGTTGTAAATGGAAAGGCTCACAAAATTACATTAGCATATCTTATTGAGTTACAGACATTACAGTAGTTCTATGCTTTGCAGGAGGCAAACCACTGCTAGAGCTCTGCCTGACCAGCACATCCCCTGAGCTAACAGCAGAGCTGGCACAACATCCCACAAACATCACAGGCTTGTTCCCTACGAGCCAGGTTTTCCCCCCTCCCCCCTTCAAATCTAGTTTAAAGCACGGTTAATGAGCCCAGGCAACACCCCTGATAAAATCCTTCTCCCCCTTTGAGACAGATGCACCCCATCTGCTGCCAGTAGGCCTGGCATCCTGTAAGTTGACCCATGGTCAAAAACACAAAGTGCTGCTGATGACACCAGGCTTGAAGCCAAGAATTGAAAGGCCTTAGACTGAAAGTGGACATGAGTCACCACATCTTAGTGGACAAACATTAAAAGTTCAGTTGACAGACCATCTGGTTCAGCTCTTATTTAGTTACAAGTTAATTGGTGGCCTTCCATATCTCTTCCTTGATATGTCAACACTTAGCTCCAGTGATCACTCAGATCTTCCAGTTTTCAGTTTAAAGCCTAAATGCATGCATCTTACAAATCACAGGGAACAAAATTTAAAGGCTGTGGGGTTTTGTTTTGTTTGTTTTTTATTGGGCTTACCCATGCAAAAGCTTAAAATGCTATTCCTACTTCACAAACTAGTAGGTAGTCTATATTTTCGTTACAATGCTTGCTTTTTAAAGCAAACTGTTGAATAAAAGCATAAAAGCAAACAAGATACAGATTAGGCTAAAGGACAAATAACCTACAGAGAAGTCACTGGTCTTTTTGAAAACCAATTATAGGCCATATAACCCTAAAAACAAACTCACCTCTTCTTTTTTTAAAATCAGTGAAACAACATTCTAGGATTCTGGAAGTAGTCGGCATCACTTCTTCGTTTGCATTGCAATAGATACTAGAGCAAACCTGTGCCAATGCCTGCCCTCTCTGCCCTCCAGAAGATGATCGTGCCATAGTCTACACAAACATAATGCCTCAGTCCCTACCTTCCTAGGGAGATAAAAAACAAGAAACATCACACATACGTGCAAAACAAAGAACTGTGTGACGTTCTCCAAACTAGAGACTGCGACCAAATCCAAGATCCCTAGGACTACACCATCATCCTCATTGCAGTTGCCTTTGGATCTCCCTGGTGGCTCTCTGCAGTTGCAGATGGTGTCACTTGCCCTCAGCATTGCTGCATTTTCAAGGGAGGAATGGGAAAGCTGTAGTATCACCTCTCACCACGAGATGGTAGGTGTTCTCTGATGGTTAGAGGGGAAGAGGTTTTTACAGACCTTTGAGTCGGTGAACTCTTCAGCTGGCGAGAAATTAAGAGACAAAGCTAAGTTAGGACAAAAAGTTTCTAGATAAACATCTTTGATCATCATCTTACCAAAATTAACTCATTTTTCATATGGAAAAGACTTTAAAAGTGCATTTTCCTTTCTTGAGCAGCAGTATCTGTTGCAAACACAGGTGCTTTAAGATGCTGTGAATCTTGTATATACACAGCACAACCAGTTGAAAGTTCAGTGGTTCCAAGGTGACGTGAGAACAAAACAAGTTGTTTTCCTAGCTATAATAAAAACAAATACAATAAAGTCAAACACTGTCTATCTATATTTCTTATAAAAAAAAGTATACATTATAACAGAAGATATAAGAATAAACTGAATACTCAGACCCAGTATCTTTTAAACAGTTATAAAACTAAAAAAGAAGTGTGTACATCTCAATTCATGCCATACAAAGAGGGAAAAAATATTTCAAGTACACTAATGAGTAGTCCAGTGTATGATGAAGTTTAAGGCTAACATTTTCAACCTTCAGTACTGAATACATACAGAGTTCACCTATAAACTCTGGGAAGCAGCTTTATTTACATCAAACGTGAATCCTTGCTGCTGACATTGACTTTCCAAGCACTTCAAAGAATCAGAACTCATTTCCACATGACAAGGGTGTTTCTTCAGAATTTTAGACGTTTTAGTCAGAAAACAAGCAAAGGGGTAGGTTTCAGATGAGCATCTCGATTCAGAAATGCTGCTGCATCATTTCCTGTTCCAACTGTCAGCCTTAGGTGAGGGCTCCAGCTCCTTGCAGGACTGCATCTACAGAAGCAGCTGTGGTGTGGTATGTTATCAGAGTGAAAAGCTGCTGACACACATGATGCAACTCAGAAGAACAACTTAACACACAGACACATGATCCTAAATCAGGCATATAGTAGGCCTAAGGTATGGGGATTATGTTGGACAAGCTGCATTATGAGCTATTTACATGTACAAAGTGGCTGCCTCTGTAGGAACTGAACAGCAGGCAGCCCACCACAGCAGCAGTCCTCAAAGCTGATTCTAGAGTTCCTAACTAAAGACAGAAGATTATTTGCAAAAGTTAGAGTTGACAGACATCTATTGGGAAATCCCTGTTCCTAGAAAAGAAACATAAAACATTTGAACTGCAGCCCCAACAAGACACAGCAGTACAATTTCCTCTTAAAAATATGGCTAGAAAACTACTGTTCTGAAGAGTAGCAGCTTTTTTGAAGAATCATAAAAAAAAAGTTAGTCAAAATTCCAGTCTTCCATAAGCTTTTAAAAAGAGAAAAAAAACAAACCTCAAATTTAGGTCAGCCTTTTCACCTTGAAACTGGATCTTCAGCTTCTTGAAGTCACTAAAATAAAGCTTATTTATCTCACTCCAGAACTACTGCCTGACATTGAAAATGTTAGTCTTTACTTCTAGCTCCTCTGTAACCACATCACTCAGAATCTATACTATAGTATAATGAGAGGTCCCTTTTCATTCTCTTACAGTAGAAAATCAGTATACAACATCATAGACTTCCCTCAGCTTTGCTACTAATTCTTAGTCTTTTCCACTTGAGAAAAGTAAAGAGTCATCAGCCTGCACCCCATTCTAGTTTGGCCCCACATCTTAACACAGGATTGTTCAGCAGTGCTTTGCTATATACACCTGTGTACATATTACAATTGTCTGTGATGCTTTTAGTAAGGGCAACAACTACAAGTATCTTTAAGTCACAATATTTGTGTGTGGTGTTATAGCTATAACTGATTTTTCAAGAGTTTTTTTAAAACAGAACATAGAAGAACAGTAGGAAAACTTTAAAACATTAAATATTTTCGAACTTTATATGTAAACATTGTAATTCAGAGTACAACAACTCTTTGAGAAACAGCAGTCTAAACCACCATAAGTGCTTTAATAACCATTACCTGGACTGTAGATGAATTTACCTGTTAATTTTCCCATTAGAGTGGCTTTAACTTGTGCTAGTTTCACAACAGTGCAACTGCTTCCACGTGGGACAGTAAGTAGGTCAACTCACAGGACTGTAAGGAAAACCACAGCCTGTGAAAAAGGAAGTTATACTCGATACTAGGGATATATTGTGAGTGAGGCATTAGCTGTCACCTCACACTGCAAAGCAAGAGGCATTTGAGATAAACACAAAAGTGCACTCGGAGTGTGCATCATCTTCAAAACTTTGTTAATTCATTTTAAGTATTAACAATTTTTTGGGTCCCTAGAGGTTATGGGCTGGAAAGTCTTTCTGAATTGCATGATTTCTGCTATAGCTAATATATCTCCTATGATGTAGAAGTATGCAAATAGTTTTGTTTAACATCTCTTCTTGTCTATTAAAGATATTTAAAGCTTAATTTGCCTGAATGTGATGTTGAAACACTGAATTAATTTTAACATGCAACTCCAAACTGCTGCTTCTAACACTTAGGCATTCCTGTCCTAAAACCAATGTCATAAAGCTTAAAAAAATTATATAAAAAAAGGAAAGAAGAAAGAAAATAACCTCTCATCTTCTACTAGGTAGAACATACACAATTGTGGAAGGCCAAGAGAGTTGACTTCTAATACTGGCTTTCCCAATAGCAACAGCACACAATTGACATGGTTCACAACTGCTGCAGTAAAGTTTTTACAGAGGCCTTTTCATTCCTCTTCTGCTTAGAAAGCCTTCAAACAGTAGCAAGACACTGAAGGCATCTGTAGATTCAAGAACATGACCTGCATGATTCCATCCCTTTTTGGAAGGTTACTTCTGCAGTCCTGAGGGCACAGAGCATATGTATGTGTATACAGTACATAAAGCCTACACAGCGTACAGACTCTCTCTTGCAAGGGAAGCATCCCACACACTGGTGGCAGCTAGTCCCATCGTTTAATGTATACAGACTAATATTCTTTGACCTAGAAGTCATTCTGGTAGGTTCTGTTCCCTCTCTTGGGCCACTCCTCTTCCACCCATTTCAACAGAACTTTCACAACATCAATTCTCTTATAAAATTTACAGAGATCAATCAGCTGCTCCACAGTCCGGTCACTATTCCGTAGCAAGAACTCCAAGGTGGGACTTTGGGGCTTCTGTTCAAGGAAACACAATTCATCATAAGTCATTCCCCACTTGCTTGCTAAATTTCTCCAGTTTTTCACTGTTGGGTGGCAGGGATCCAGCTTTAGCCTCATTGTGTACAACAAGTCCTCATCATTGAGCATATCACTGATGGTTGGTGCACGGAATAAGCACAAAGAGCAGGTGCCATTTTCCTTGCAGGTTTTCTTGAGATCTGCAGTGAAAACCATCACATGGGGAGAAGTTAGGATCTATTGCTGTGGTTTCATCAGAAACAAAAAATTAAAAGCACAAAGGGTTGAGAAGTGTTATGTTCCTCTGAATCATTTAAAAAAAAAGTCAGAATAGTGACCTGTAATGCCTTTCCTTATGAAGAACTCATACAATTAACTTGCTATGACTTCTCTCTTCACTTCTCTTTCACTTTGAAAGCACCATGTTTATACTTTTAAAGACAAGGCATGTAATTCAATCCGGTGTGTGAGCTGGGATATTCACCAGCTTTGGTTTTGGGAACTATAGCACTTCCTCAAATCTGCCATAACTCCTGCTTACATTACCAACAGGATGACGTGCATCTTGTATACACGTGCTGTTGGATGAAGGAAAAGCCTTTGCACTTTTGAGCTGCTGCTTCCACAACAGCATGAAATATTTGCACCAGAAGAACCTCTGCTGACAGGTGCAAACACAACCAATATCAAGTACTATAACGCAATGGAAAAGTGGAAATGTTCCCTTGCTTTGTAAGGGCACTTACAATATAAACTGTCCCTGTTCTACCAAGCAAGCCTATTTTAGAAGTACATTATGGAAAAGAATAAAGTACACACACCTCCACGTGTCAGAAAAATAAAAATATCTAGTTGCTGGAAATAGGTGGTGATATGTTCTAAAATCTGCATCAAATATCAAAAATTGCCATTTAGAGGTCTCTCACACACACCAGTCTGTGTCTCCCCAGGATTGTGAACAATGTGGTGTCATCAGACTATATTATATATAAATAACCCATAAAAGTATGTAGAAAGCAGTTCTAGTTATACTTCTAGTTAAACACTAACACCAAGACCTTTAACACTGCATTGGTGTAGGGCATTGTTTGAGCATTTTGTCTCCAAACATGACCTTAACTCTCCCTGCTTCTTTCTGGCATAGAGAATTTGGTATCTCCAAACAGAAGTAGATAATGGACACAGCCTAGAAGCACTCTGTAAAGCTTCTGCCCTCCAGTCTCACTGCATGACTTCAAATACAGAAGTAACTGGTCCTACTTGGGATAAAACTCTTTGAAAAAGGGACAGTAGACTATGAAAACTGATATTAAACAGAAGATTGATTAAAAACACCAATGGAAAGGAGTAACACAATTTACAAGTGCTGGATCAGTGCTGGTCTAAGAGATCTGAACTGTCAAGATACTTTTGCCTGACTCAAGGGACGGCGAGTACAAAGAGTCACTCTTGGAATGTTTTTACACCAATGCACGCAACACGAGGAAGGAGCAAGAGAAGCGTGAAGTACTGGCCCAGTCTCAGAGTTATGATGTTATTGGTCTAAGTGAAACATGATGGGATGAGTCCTGTGAGTGCTGTATCATGATGGATGGTTATAAGGTCTTCAGGAAAGACAGGCAGGGCAGAAGAGGCGGGGCTGTGGCACTGTATGTAACAGAGGGACTGCAATGCACCCAACTTGCTACTGGTAGTGACAAGGTTGAGAGTCTCTGGGTAAGGATTAAGGGACAAACAAATAAAGCCAACGTGATTGTGGGAGTCTACTATAGGTCACTCAGTCAAGGTGAAGACACAGATGAATTATTCTTTGAGGAGTTAAGGGTTGCTTGTAAATCATCTGCCCTTGTCCTTATGGGGGACTTCAACTTGCCAGATGTTAACTGGGAATACCACACTGCTGGCACAAATAGGTCCAGAAGATTTCTAAAACACCTAAGATGATAGCTTCCTGGTACAGGTACTAAGAGAACTGACAAGGAAAGGTGCCCTCCTTGATTTGTTACTCATCAACAGAGAGGGTCTTGTGAGTGACGTGGTCATAGGTGAACATCTTGGCAAGAGTGACCACAAAGTGATTGAGTTTAAAATCTCTGGAGACAGGAGGAAACCTGCCAGCAAAACTTCTACTTTGGATCTAAGGAGAGCTGACTTTGGGCAGCTCAGGGAACTACTTAGTGTGGTCCCCTGAGAAAAAACTTTTGAAGGTGCTAGGGTCCATCAGAGCTGGTCAGATTTTAAATACCATCTCCTGAGAGCACAGGAGCAGATGATCCCTAAGTGTTGGAAGTCAAGCAGGCGAGAGAGAAGGCTAGCTTGGTTGAGCAGGGAGCTTCTTCTGGAGATAAGGCAAAAAAAAGTATGTATATAGCCAGTGGAACCAGAGTCTGGTAACGTGGGAGGTCTACAGAGAAGCTGTTCACCACTGTAGAGAGAAAATCCATGCAGCTAAAGCCCAATTAGAGTTGAAGCTGGCCGGTACCATGGGAGACCGTCAGGGATGGTCACCTCACAAGCAGAGATATTGACAAAGCAGAGACATTTAATGCTTTCTTTGCCTCTGTCTTTAACACAAAAGATGGGATCTGGAGTGCCCAGCACCACGAGCCAGTGACCAATGACAGCGAGTTTGTTAATGCTCTCATTGATCCTGAACTAGTGAGGGACTTGCTCCTCCAACGAGACCCCTATAAGTCTATGGGGCCTGATGGAATCTGCCAAGAACTGGCAGATGTCATAGCAAGTCCTCTCTCAATGATTTTTCAACGCTCTTGGGAATCTGGGGAGGTTCCAACTAACTGGAAGTGGGCAAATGTTGCTCTGATTCTCAAGAAGGGCAACGGAAATGAGNACCACAAAGTGATTGAGTTTAAAATCTCTGGAGACAGGAGGAAACCTGCCAGCAAAACTTCTACTTTGGATCTAAGGAGAGCTGACTTTGGGCAGCTCAGGGAACTACTTAGTGTGGTCCCCTGAGAAAAAACTTTTGAAGGTGCTAGGGTCCATCAGAGCTGGTCAGATTTTAAATACCATCTCCTGAGAGCACAGGAGCAGATGATCCCTAAGTGTTGGAAGTCAAGCAGGCGAGAGAGAAGGCTAGCTTGGTTGAGCAGGGAGCTTCTTCTGGAGATAAGGCAAAAAAAAGTATGTATATGGCCAGTGGAACCAGAGTCTGGTAACGTGGGAGGTCTACAGAGAAGCTGTTCACCACTGTAGAGAGAAAATCCATGCAGCTAAAGCCCAATTAGAGTTGAAGCTGGCCGGTACCATGGGAGACCGTCAGGGATGGTCACCTCACAAGCAGAGATATTGACAAAGCAGAGACATTTAATGCTTTCTTTGCCTCTGTCTTTAACACAAAAGATGGGATCTGGAGTGCCCAGCACCACGAGCCAGTGACCAATGACAGCGAGTTTGTTAATGCTCTCATTGATCCTGAACTAGTGAGGGACTTGCTCCTCCAACGAGACCCCTATAAGTCTATGGGGCCTGATGGAATCTGCCAAGAACTGGCAGATGTCATAGCAAGTCCTCTCTCAATGATTTTTCAACGCTCTTGGGAATCTGGGGAGGTTCCAACTAACTGGAAGTGGGCAAATGTTGCTCTGATTCTCAAGAAGGGCAACGGAAATGAGCCTGGTAACTACAGGCCTGTCAGTCTCACTTCTGTGCCTGGTAAAATTATGGAGAAGATTATTCTGGGAGCTATCCACAAGCATCTGACAGACAATGCAGTCATCAGTCATAGCCTGCACAGGTTTATGAAGGGAAAGTCATGCTTAACAAACTTGATTTCCTTTTATGACAAGATTACCTATCTAGTTGACCAAGGGAGATCATCTGATGTTGTCTTCTTGGACTTCAGTAAGGCTTTTGATACTGTCTCCCACAGCATCCTAATTGACAAAATATCAAGTATACAGTTCGATAAGAACATCACGAGGTGGGTACACAACTAGCTGACGGGTAGAGCTTAAAAGGTTATAGTAAATGGAGTTACATCAGGCTGGTGACAGGTGATGAATGGGGTCCCACAGGGATCCATTNTACCATGGGAGACCGTCAGGGATGGTCACCTCACAAGCAGAGATATTGACAAAGCAGAGACATTTAATGCTTTCTTTGCCTCTGTCTTTAACACAAAAGATGGGATCTGGAGTGCCCAGCACCACGAGCCAGTGACCAATGACAGCGAGTTTGTTAATGCTCTCATTGATCCTGAACTAGTGAGGGACTTGCTCCTCCAACGAGACCCCTATAAGTCTATGGGGCCTGATGGAATCTGCCAAGAACTGGCAGATGTCATAGCAAGTCCTCTCTCAATGATTTTTCAACGCTCTTGGGAATCTGGGGAGGTTCCAACTAACTGGAAGTGGGCAAATGTTGCTCTGATTCTCAAGAAGGGCAACGGAAATGAGCCTGGTAACTACAGGCCTGTCAGTCTCACTTCTGTGCCTGGTAAAATTATGGAGAAGATTATTCTGGGAGC
Source organism: Bucco capensis (assembly GCA_013396975.1). Taxonomy (NCBI): domain Eukaryota; kingdom Metazoa; phylum Chordata; class Aves; order Piciformes; family Bucconidae; genus Bucco; species Bucco capensis. The sequence goes on along the minus strand of VWZO01001802.1, from coordinate 75,205 downwards.
TATCCACAAGCATCTGACAGACAATGCAGTCATCAGTCATAGCCTGCACAGGTTTATGAAGGGAAAGTCATGCTTAACAAACTTGATTTCCTTTTATGACAAGATTACCTATCTAGTTGACCAAGGGAGATCATCTGATGTTGTCTTCTTGGACTTCAGTAAGGCTTTTGATACTGTCTCCCACAGCATCCTAATTGACAAAATATCAAGTATACAGTTCGATAAGAACATCACGAGGTGGGTACACAACTAGCTGACGGGTAGAGCTTAAAAGGTTATAGTAAATGGAGTTACATCAGGCTGGTGACAGGTGATGAATGGGGTCCCACAGGGATCCATTTAGGCCCAGTACTGTTTAACATCTTTATAAACGACTTGGATGTAAGATGTGAAGGCCTAATAAGTAAGTTTGCAGAGAGGCACTGCAGAGAGATCTAGATAGATTGGAGGACTGGATGGTCACAAAACATCTGAAGCTTAACAAGTGCAAGTACTGGGTTCTGTACATGGGAAGGGGCAACCTGGAAACAACCTACCCACTGGGGAATGAGGGACTGGAAAGTAGCACTGGGGAGAGGGATCTGGGAATTTTGATAGTAAGTTAAATATGAGTCAGCAGTGTGCCCTGGCAGCCAAGAGAGCCAAATGGGTCCTGGGGTGCATCCATTACTAGCTGAGCGAGAGAGGTGAGAGTCCCACTTTACTCAGCACTGGTGCGCTCTCACCTGGAGTATTGTGTGCAGCTTTGGGCACCACAATACAAGAGGGATATGAAGTTAGACAGCGTCCAGAGGAGGCCACAAAGATGGTGAGGGGATTGGAGGGGAAGTCATATGAGGAAAGGCTGAAATCACATGGTCTGTTCAACCTAGAGAAGAGGAAACTGAGGGGAGACCTCATTGCAGTTTATAACTTCCTCACCAGAGAAGGAGGGGTGGGTGCTGACCTCTTCTTGCTGGTGACCAGCAACAGGACCCAGGAGAATGGCATGAAGCTGTTCCGAGGGAGGTTCAGGTTGGATGTTAGGAAGAGGTTCTTTACCCAGAGAGTGGTGGAGCATTGGAACAGGCTCCCCAGGGAGGCACTCATGGCACCAGCTCTCATGGAATGGCTTAGGTTGGAAGGGATCTTAAAGGTCATCAGGTTCCAAGCCCTCTGCCATGGGCAGGGATGCCACCCACTAGACCAGGCTGCCCAGGGCAACATCCAGCCTGGCCTTGAACACTGCTAGGATGGGGCATCCACAACCTCTCTGGGCAACCTGTTCCTGTGCCTCACCACTCTCTGAGTGAAGAATTTCTCCTAACATTGAATCTAAATCTCCCCTCCTTCTGCTTGTAACCTTCATCATAATGACGCTATGTTTCTATAAAGGGCAAATCTGGTACGTAGTGCCACCTACAGACAACACCATCTGTTAAGGTTGAGGATTTTTTTGCATGTTTTTTGTTTTGTTTTTTTGTTTCTTTTCGTTTTGCAGCAATTATTGTCAAATTGTGTGAAAATTCCACAAGGGCTACCAAATTGTGAGCTGAATGTAGCTTCTGCATGCAGTTTTTATTTTTAAGGGAAGAACATGCTGTTGTTATTTTTGTAATACTGCTCATCAGCTTGCCTTTTTAGCAGGCCAAAGAAAACTTCTGAAGTTTTCAACAAGTTAGTGCATGCAACAACAACATTGCTGCAGACATATAACTTCATTTAAATGATTATATTTGCTGTTAAGTGGAATCAAGGGATTCCACAGCCTTGCAGCCATTCTCTACAGTTCCTGCTATGTTAACTATGCTGTTCTTCTTCTGCACCCTAAACTCTTGCTGAAGGGACACAAAACTTACTTGCTTCACTCATACCAAGATTTAGTTATACAAACAAGGCAAAATGAATATAATCCAGTCAAAGTTCTAGCTAAGCACAAAAGGCAGGAGAGCACCCGATCTGAATTTCATCTTATTTTGCTTTGCAAGGATGCCAGAATAAGTTTTAACCTCCAACAGAAGCAAGGAACAAGGGGTAAAGAAAACACAGGGCACAGTTACAGGTAAAACAAAACTAAACCAACCTACTTCTTGTGCTATACCATGTGCAGACTATCAAAAGCATTATAAAGAATCCTGCTTTTCTAAGATACTAGCAAGCAAATCATGACCTACCCACCTAACTGCATGATCCTAGTGCTACATGACAGGACAAGCTTCTTTGCTAACAGGAAATACCTAGTAGTTCACTGTGAAGATTAAGAGGGCTGTATATCATGCACACAGACCCCACCCTCAGCAGAGCTCACACAGTTAAGAGATAAGGTGATGTACTAAACAACTTGCATGCTTTGTATGGTCTGCATTACTGATCCCCATCCCTACAGAACAAAGAGGAAGCTGTAAATGACACTGAAAATGAAGTGACCTCCACAAGCATTGATTACCTAGGCAGTTTTGGTTATGACAAATAGCAGTTTTAAATAAAGTACTTTCACAGAAAGTCTAGGAATAAACTATGTAGACAAGTAAAGCTGACATATTACCTGGAAGAGAATCCCCAGTATGGTTTTGCATGTCTTTGTCTTCTGGCTACAAAGCAGAAAACAAATATAAAAAATATTAATTTAAGAACCAACGTATTTGAACCAGAATAACTATTTGGCTAATTTACAAGTGGCAGGAGGTTACTTTAAAGAGCTACTTGAAAAGTCAAATGGAATATATCTGGTTTTGAAGAATTACTGACAATGGGCAGTCTCTTTAGGCAGTATTTCCATGCTTTGGCTTACAAAAGTGCCCTGTTGGTTGTACCCACTGAGCAATGTCATCTTTATTAATGATAGGCTGTGGGGTTACAGCTTTTGAATAATTTGTTCTTAAAACCTCAACAGCTGTTGAACAGTTCATATGGTTTGATTAAAAAGATTTTTAAATGCTTTGTAATGAAAAAATCCAGTAATTTTGCCTGTAACATTCAGCAGTAAGAGACTGTTTCATTGATCTAGGAAAAGTGGAGGAGATTTTTTACAAACTTTCTTACATACATTGGAAGGTTTTCTAGACAACAGGTGGACTCATGTCTAACCTCCCTCCTGTTTGAAGTAAACATTCTCTTAGTGGCTTTTTGCCTGTTAATTAAACATAATGAAATTACTCAGCATCTTGAGACTGCAACATGTAACATTTCAATTCTACTATTTGGAGAACAAATCTAAAAACTGGAAGGACTGCAAGGAAACTGCAGCTGCCATTTAACTGCACAGGTGTGGAGCCAGGTGAAATAGCTTTCTTCTGTTGAGGATTTAAAGATGAAAGCAATGGGGGATTTTCCCCTTACATAGCTGCAATAAATTATAGTTCATTTTTTTCTATTGCATCATTCTTCCAAAACTATCACAGCAGGCTTCTTAACATTTTGCAAGCTGTGCATGCAAACATCAGTCAACTGGGTAAGAATACAGCGTAATAAGATACTCTCTCCAAACCTGCTACACCTTCTTTACTAAGAAATCCTCTACAAACAGAATATAAGCAGTTTCAGTTAATGTGGTAAACATGCATACATTCACAGTCCAATTAGAAAGGTGAACTATCACCAAAATATTTAAAGACTGTAAGGAAAGGAAAAAAACTGAATGCTCTCTTCAGCATTTCTTTATTGCCTGAAAACCACAAGATCACACATGCAACATCAATTCACCCCACAAACTGTCTGCTCCTTGCCTAAGAAAGATCTAACACTGCACATGCCACTTGCAGCAGAATAATCCTTGCCATTATCTTCAGGTAGTTTACTTTTCCACTGGCACCACATAAACTTTCTCAGGGCAGAGCTTTTTAAACATGAACTTGGCCTTCTTAGCAACATGTGAGCACTCAAAGTTTAAGAAAAACTAAATCTGGAGATCTTAATTACATTCATTGTCTCCACTCCCACAAATTCTTTAAAAAGGTAGAAATTATGACTGAGCCCTGAGAAGCAAATCCCCATTGGGAGAATGAGGAGCTGCCCATCACAGCTCAGCCTTCCCAAAGATCTGTTTCAAGAGAAACAAACAAGTAAATAAAAACAAAAAAGGGGGGAAAAAAGAAAAAATACTATTCACTAGTTTGTAATAGCTAAATTGCTGTCCTGAGCTTCAGTAATATTTCCCAGACTTTATGAATTCATGAAAGTTCAAACCATACTGTGAAAGCTAAATTCCTTTAAGAGATCTCATTATATTCCTGTATTAAGATAAAAAAAAAAAAGAAGAATGGCTAGTAGTGAAAAAAGTACAAAGAAAAACAGGGATACTTACCTGTGCCATACACCTGTTTTCAAAATTCACATTTTTACTGATCAGTTATTATTCACTTCCATCAAGTTAGATGCACTTAGATTTAATCTTTAGTCAAGATCACGTAATGTAATTGCAATAAGACAATGTAGTGTTATTTCTCATGAAATGAAGGCATTAAGAGAGAATATTTTTTTTTACACACAACTGAAGTCCAATCAGCCTCTACAGGTCTAATCAAAGCCATAAACCTAAGCACAGTCTGAAGACAAGCAGAAAGTTTTCCATCTCTGTAGAACCATTAACACCCTAATACACTGAAATATCTTTGTAGTGATTCTAAGCTGGCAATAAATGCTGTCTTCTTGATGAGGGGAATGAGCCCATTGCTTCCATCCTCTGTTAAATGCATACCAAACCCATGTTTGTTTCTGATGAAGTTCCAGCTGGAACTCTGCCATAAGGAACTCCTTTTAATTCTTCATCTTGCTGGAAAATGCTCGTTCATTTTTCCTTTCCAGTTTTCTGCCCAACCCAAAGAGAATTTGAAATTCAGCAAATAATATTCACTTGAAAGATAGGAACCATGGAGCATGGGAGTCACTCAGCATTGCCAACTGTGGCAACATAAGAATGCACAAACAGTGGAGAGTGTTTCCACTACATGAGAAGCAGTGTCCTGAAGTCAAAGCAGAACAGTCAAATGCCTCCCCAAGGACTAAACACAAGGAGCCTAAAACCTAGGATTCTTTACTACTTCACTTATTCTCTGCCTTGTCTCTACGTACAGCAGGAAACAGGGAGAGCATGTATGACAAAGCTTTAACTCTGTCAGCTCTTCTTCAGAGCACATACACACTAATCAAAACCTGCAAAGTACATGTTAATGATTAAAACCTTCCTTTTGCCTTTTCCCTTCACTGAACTCTTGAAAAATGAGCCTATTTCTGGTCTGTTTTACTCAGTAATTCCGTGCTCTCCAGATACACTCTGAAAATATATTTATTTGTTAACATACTTATTTTATGAATAGCAATAAATTAGTTCACATTCAGATATCATTTTTCTTACCTGCTGGATTAGGCCAGAATCTGATGTAAGGGTCTTGATGTTCACAGATGCAATTTCCAATGTAACTTGATCTGTTAGGTATTCCTCATCTAAGACAAAGACTGTGAAACACTAGTCTTCCACCCAAACACAAATTTAAATAGCAAGACTATCAAATAATTTATAAGTGTCTAGCACACAAAACGTAACTCTGTGTCATTATCACTCACTGGGAAATGCTGGATTCAAAACACAAAACTTTAAATTGGCAGAGATTGCAACAATCATGCAGAGCATGACTGTGCGAAGAAAAATAATCCTTGCAGAGATTCTGTGTTAGTGTAGCTGTTGTTTTTTAAACACACACCACACTGGTTTTGAAGCAAGTCATATTCTTCTTTCACAAAGCTGACCAGAGAATATTTACTGAACCAATACACCAAAGTAGATTGAAGACAACTGTCACAAGTCACTATAATTTTTGCTTTGCTTTTCTCATCACACTTACAATGGTAATTGTTGAGCTATGTACTACACAAATATTTACTTTTTATTTTGCCACTTCGTGAACTAAGTTCATCCTACTTATCTCTACTACACAGAAGTTTTTTGAACCACCAAAATAATCCATTAGAAAGTGTGTTTATCAACTGTCCTGGGAGTCCACTGAAAAACACATCATTCCCCAGTACAGCACAAACTCTATTTACGTTGCAAGCTTCAGTGCCACCCTCAGAATGGGCTTCCATAAGGTCTTTGTGAGCATCGTGCAAACAAATTTCATTCTGCATGATTAATAAGGTCCTCATCATCAAACCATGTGCATAATTCCCCTAGGTCAGATGCTGACCAACCATCACCACGAGCTTAAAAGAGATTATATTCTCCTTTTTCTTTTTTTACACATAAGAACTCTCCATGGTGTTGTCTACATTTGTAGTGCTGGTACATTTCCATTTGCTGTTTAGTGAAAAGATCTCACTAAAGAACAGCTGTTATCTTTATGAATCATCAGATAACAGAAAGAAAACATATTTCCTTATCCCACTCAAGAAATTAATCTGAATCAAAGAATGCATCTTTACACTTGTAAAGAAAAAAGAAATCATTATTTTTTTTTGGTTGGTTGCGTTTGTTGCATTTTGTTGTTGTTGTTTTTTATAGGACTGTGGAAACTTAAAGCCAAATAGTATTACACCCCCAGCAGGGTACATGTTTAACATGGAACAGCTGACTGTAGGTCCAGAGACAACAACAACAACAACAAAATCAAAAAAAGTGTGGCTGAAAATTCAGAATATGGGCATCAAAATTCCACCTCATTTGTGTGGAAATATTATTTGTGAAATTTGTTCTATATTTCAGAGAAGGCAGAATTTTTATACTCAAAACATGATATAAACATTAAGCCTAGTCCTGCAAGATGAAAAGTTACCTCAAATCACCTTTAACTCATAATTGGTAAGGGGTGTTAAGAACTTTAGTAAGTTATGGCCCAAAATGGCCTAGTCACTAATTGGCCTATAAAAGTCACCCCTGCCCAAACCAAACCAAGGTACTGTATATTCAAACATTAAATCTGAAGCAAACATAATTCTGTATTACACAGAATCAGACCTGCACATTTGTACATTTTCAAGCTCACAGATTCTTTTTCTAAGTCTGTTTTTTATAGAAATAGTTATGGAAAGTCATTCTCAGAAAAAAAATCTAAATCATGGAAATGAACAGAATATTAAGAAGTGTTTGTATCATTTGCAAGGTCAAATGTCAAACTATATTAGTATTTATACCTTTTTATACTTGCAAGTGGAAGTAGAAACCAAAATTAAAAATAAACCAAGCTCACTTCCTTTCCACAGCAAGTGCTGAAATATCTGCTTCCTCTCAGCTTTTTGTTTTAAATTAAATGTATTTAAAAGATGCAGTTCCAGATTTCAAACAACTTTGACAAATTTGTAATTTAGGAATTTATCTATGGAGGAGGACCTAATATCACAGGTGAAATAAAAATCAGGACACAGAAAAGAATGTTACAGAGAAATTGCTTTAGTGTTAATAAACAATTTTAAAGGAACAAACCACCTGCCTGCAAAGAAACAGAAAGTGGTTTATGATTTCAAATCGTTTTCATCCCATATTGTTTTTCCCTAAAGAGCAAGACTTCTCAGAAGATGCTCATTTCATTTTGCTGGCTCCCTTAAACCTCCAAGAGCATGTCTACCCTTTCTTTAAGCCTAGTGGTATAGCGGTCACGCTCCTCAGCACAGGCTTCCCTTGTGACTAGCCTCAGCATAGTTTCCCGTGGCTGTAGACCTGCTGTGCAACACAGGATGGAGAAGACTATTTGCAGAGTACTCCTGAAGTGAGCCCCTGCCAGTGCATTCCCTGGACAAAAGCCAGCAGTGAAACCTTGGATGAAACAAAACAACACCCCATGTGTCAAGAAAACCTTTATGGGGATATTCACACTGTGCAAGGCAACTACTTGACTATGGTAGAAGGCAGAATCTGCACTCCCTCACTCCATTTTCAGTGAGCAGAAGCAGGAACTTCTGCTGAGTAGACCTATATTAGGTTCCCAAGTAGATGGTATTAATATCTGCTGAGGGTAAAAGATAGCATGTAGAGTTAATTAGTTGTAGGGCTGAGAATACAACCAGAGCCAGGAGACCTGGAAGGTATTTCTGGATTATATTTCTGATAATCTGAAGGCACAGGTAATCTCTCACAAAACACCTCCTAACAATATTAGGTCTCTGTTCTCTGAACATTGTTTTTTGATGGCATTACTGCATTTTCCTTCCAAATTGAGAACCAAGATCTTCTGATAACAGTTTGAGTCTGACTTTTAGATCAAAACTAAACTTTGGAAGGAAGTTTTATGTATACACCAAACTGACCTTAAAAATACAGAAGATGATACTACATTTAAAACATAAACATCTAGGAAAAAGGAAGAGTATTTCAAGCTGTTGCCTAACATCAATGGCTTTACTGCATAAAACAACAACAGATCTGTGACACCTGAACAGACAGGATTCACAATACTTACCTTTAGGTACTCCTGTGTCTTGGACAGGATATTTTTCAGCCTGTCACAAAAAGGCAAGAGACAGAGATGTTATTTTGAGTGTAACTGTACTGGAGAAAGAGTATATAAAACTGCCTAATTACACTTGCATCTCTTAAATTGCTATTAGTTGACCTGTCTACAACGAGATACAGTAACACTCTTCCATGGGATTTGGATGCTACTAACAGAACTGATTAGCACACGCAAAAGTAATAGATATTGCTGCTGCAGTATTTTTAAAGGTATTACTTTTTAGTGAAAAAGCAGAGATTGGGGAACACATTTTTCATTTAAGTAGCAAGATAATCTAGAATAGCATATACCAAGAGGGAACACAGATGACCTTAAAAAACTATTTTAGCAGATATAAGCTTTTATTAAAATGTTACTGTACTGAAAGAAAAAAATATTTTTCCCTTCTGCTGCAAAGCTTGTACCAAGCAAACAGATTCAAGACATCTTAATTTAAGGGAGTAGAGGAAGATAAACAAACTTTCGTTCATCTCATATATAGCAACTTCCCCTCACCTTTTAAAAAAACTCCCCTTAGCAAAACACAGCATGTAATTTAGTCAGTCCACTAAAACAATGACAAAGTCTATTATCCTTTATTAAAACATGCTAGCACAAATGCACGTACACAGACTGCAACAATGGATCCCAGGGAAGGATCAGCATTTAAAGTACTAGCAGCATTTTCAGAGTTTCCTGCTGATTCCTTGTTGCAAAGCTTCAAAATTGGGAAAAAAACACCAAGGCAAAGCAAGAGCTTGATCACTTGTCATGTGTAAAATAAACCAATGAATTTCTATGTGTTTATGTAACTACAGCACACAACAGCATTCTCTGGGCTACAGGGCAGTTTAACTTTTCCCCACAGCAAACAATCCATAGCAACATCAGAAAGAAAATCTATTAAAGGATTTCAAAGAACTTCATATTAATTTTACCTGATACACTCCTTGTCCATGCACAAGACTGGCACATTTAATACCCTTTTTATTTGTTCATGACAAAAACTTGTCATAAATGGTGTTACTCTGTTTGCCAGCAAGCAGTGGAGAGCACTGGTTGGTCTCTGCCCAGGTTTACCCATAAGGAACTGCTTTTTGGTCTTACCTTTTCATGACTTCAACTCATCAGAAAAAATGTGTACAGGAAGGAATAATAATTTAATATAATTGAAATTTAAAGCCTTAGGTGGGTTTTCTTATCCCTCGTACTGAAAGAGCACCAATCTTTCTTGGTTGGTTTTTTTTGTTTGTTTGTCTTTTAATAAAAGAAGTAATACTGTCATAGCCACTAGAGGCTGACCCAACAACAGCTTCAGTTGGTAACATCCAATTCAGCTTAAGTACCTACTGGTATTTTTATTCACATTTTAATTTCATAGCCTAGGAGAGGGACAACTCTGATTCCAAACCCGGGCAGATGGAGCTCCTTTAGCCCTGGAAGGCCTTCCAGCTAAGAGGTTAAACCTCCATCCTAAGGACCTCGCTGCCAGTGTCCAAGCTTGCTAGGCCCTGGCAGATGAACCTTAGGACTAAAGGGTGGGTCCAGCTCTGTGCATGCTGTGTCTCACCTAAAAAAATCCCTAGTGCAGGCTCGAGGGTGCTATCTGCTATCCTCTTTTTATCAGCACGCTTGGAAAAGGCGCTGAGGAGAAGCGTGGATGGAGCCCTCCCTGGAGCTTCATTCCGGAAGCCTAGCCATACAAAATTTCATAGGGTCACTAAATTAAAATTTGTTTACACAATTATATGGATAAGCAAACCCATATATATATGCCCAATTTGAATTATCATTCTTGAATGTTTTACTTCATTTCTGCACTACTCAACTGTAGAGAGCTATAATGATTTTAACTGTGTTAGACCAGAAATACATACCATTGTTAAGGAAAGAGTGCTTGGATCTGTATCCTCCACTGGCTCTTTTGCTGCATGGTCTGTTGGAAATAAGAAAGCTTTATCACTGCATAATCCTCAAGATATTTCTGTCTGGCAATCTGTATTTTGCCTCTTTGTCTGACCAAGAAAAAGCACAACTACACAGCCATTATATGTGTTAGGTCAAATTACATTTCCACAAGAAAACATGACAAACTCAAAAATGTCAAACCTACTAACACATAGATGAGAAACAAACTCTAAGCTAACAAGAGGTACACTTAAATGAAAATTCTAAATTACTTTTCGTAAAAAAGTCCAGAAAATATGTCAAAAGGTAAGTTTTATTCTCTTAGTGACAGCATTCCATTTCTTCCCCAAAGTAATAATTCAAACAGTAAACATACCCACCCACTACAACAAAAAAACCCCCTGTAATAAACAGCATATTGAAGTACAAAACCTAATAAAACATATTTGAGGTAAACATTCATTTTTTGTATACAACAGAGTCAATTATACTTCAATTATATTAACATCAAAAGGATACAAAAGTAAACCTTCAAAGTACTTGCAGGTGAATCATTTAATGTCAACCTCTGCATCCATGGCTAAACTGACAAATAATACCATGCAACTGACCAAAAGCACACAAAGAATCTGTAACAGTTCTCTGCCCCTGTAATTCAACATCAACCTGCCACTTCCTCAAGGAATCTCTTCTGTTTGTAAATATCACACTTTCAAAAACTGAAAAGCATTTAAAATTAGTAGGATTTTCATTCCGTTCTTGTTACTCTCATTCTAAACGTCCTTATAGTTACCAGAATTACACATTACATATCTTAAGCCACAGCCAATGAGAGGTGATTGGAATCAATGTTTCTGTATTACCTTCACCCAAATACAGAAATCACTGCATTTAAAACACAGTCACAGAAATGAAGTATGACATGAACAGTATAAAAACTGCACCCCAAAATAGCACAGAAGTTACACAGACAGTATTCTAATGAACTCAAATTATTTTGGGACCCAATCCTACAAATCTACTCAATACAATAGAACAATAAGCTAACAGATGATAAGGCCCAGCCTGCATGGCTTTATGAAAGGCAGGTCCTGCTTGACTAACCTGACCTCCTTCCATGACAAGGTGACCCACTTAATGGATGAGGGAAAGGCTGTGGATGTAGTCCACCTGGACTTTAGTAAACCCTTTGACACTCTCCCACAGCATTTTCTTGGAGAATCTGGCTACTCATGGTTTGGGGAGTGTACTCTTCACTGTGTAAAGAACTGGCTGGAAGGCCAAGCCCAGAAAGAGGTGGTGAATGAAGTTAAATCCAGTTGGCAGCAGGTGACAAGCAGTGTTCCCCAGGGCTCAGTACTGGGGCCTATGCTGTTTAATGTCTTTACCAACGATCTGGACGAGGGGATCAAGTGCACCTTTAGTAAGTTTCCAGACACTACCAAGTTGGGCAGGAGTGTTGATCCGTTTGAGGACAGAAAGGCTCTACGGAGGGATCTGCACAGGACAGATATGATGGGCCAGGCCAGCTGTATAAGATTCAACAAGGTGAAGTGCCAGGTTCTGCACCTGGGTCATAACAACCCTATGCAACACTATAGGCTTGGGGAAGAATGGCTAGAAAGCTGCCCGGAGGAAATGGACCTGACGGTATTGGTCAACAGCCAGCTGAACACGAGCCAGCAGTGTGCCCAGGTGGCCAAGAAGGCCAACAGCATCCTGGCTTGTATCAGAAACAGTGTGACCAGCAAGACTAGGGAAGTGATCATCCCCCTGTACTCAGCACTGGTTAGGCCACACCTCAAATATTGTGTTCAGTTTTGGACCCCTCAATACAAGACAGACACTGAAGTGATAGAGCATGTCCAAAGAAGAACAACAAAGCTGGTGAAGGGTCTAGAGAACAAGTCTTAAGAGGAGTGGCTGAAGGAACTGGGGTTGCTTAGTCTGGAGAAGAGAAGGCTCAGGGGTGACCTTATCTCTTTCTACAACCACCTCAAAGGAAGTTGTAGCAAAATGCGTGTTGGTTTCTTCTCCCAAGTAACAAGTGACAGAACAAGAGGAAATGGCCTCAAGTTGTGCCAGGGGAGGTTTAGATTGGATATTAGGGAAAATTTCTTCACCAAAAGGGTTGTTAAGCATTGTAACAGGCCGCCCAGGGAAGTGGTTGAGTCACCATTCTGGAGGTATTTAAAAGACCCATAGATATGGCACTTAGGGACATGGTTTAGTGGTGGACTTGGCAGTGCTGAGTTAAATGGCTGGACTTGATGATCTTAAAGGTCTTTTCCAACATAAAAAATTCTATATTCTAAAGCATAAGACAAAGCAGGACAGTAAAGTATACAGGCCTGAAAACAAAAATGATGGTAGCAGTGGGACAGAAGCATTCCCAGAGCACCAGGACAGAGTAATCCTCCCTCCTGCTTCTGCGAGGTAGCCCCATCAGCAGCAGCTCCTGAGCGTCTGGTATGGTGCCCAACCCTTCTCTGCCATGCCAGGTAGAGCTTGTCTCAGTGGTGCTGCCCACATTAAAACCACACACACATTGTCCAAGCAGGAGCAGGNAACCTCTCTGGCTCTGCTGGCCACGCTCCTCTTAATACATCCTTGGATGCCACTGGCCTCTTGGCCACAAGGGCACATTGCTGCCTCATGGGCATCTTCCCATCCACCAGGACTCCTAGATCTTTTTCCCCAGGGCTGTTTTCCAACAGATCAGTTCCCAGTCTGTACTGATCCATGGGGTTGTTCTTTCCCAGATGCAGTACTTTACATTTACCCTCGTTAAATTGCATTAAGTTTCTCCCTGCCCATATTCAGTGCAGATCATCTGATTTCATAGTTACTTGGACAGACAGCTTGATAACACTATCACCATACTCTCCAATAACAACATACAGCCACTGCCTTACATTTACTTCCCCACACTTTTGCCAGGAACTACACATGAGCTGACTCAGGTGGACATAAACCAGCATGTGCACACTGACTTGGACAGACATAAGTGAGGTTTGATGGTTCCTTCCAATGTTCCTTTCTGCCACCCAACACCTGCATACTGGAACAGCAGACTTGTGCCTGTCTCCACGACCTCTCTCCTCAAAACTGCTATTCTAAAGGGGATGCAATCTTATGCGCTTACCAGTGTGAACAGTTAGTCAATTTTACATATACGCAGATGTTTATATACATTCAAATTTATAATCCTACATCTGCTCTTCCATCTTCTTGGAAGGGGCTCTGAAGGTTAAGTTTTGGAGACCTCAGCATTTTGACCATTAAGCAGCAGTGGGTTCACAAAGCACCATGTAGCATGGATGGTATTCCCCTCATATTTTTTTTTCACTGCGACGTAGCCTTGACCTCACGAATAGTTGAGTGAAGCACAGAAGATTTACTGTAGTTATGCAGTTCAGCCATACACATAGTAAGATAAGACCTCTTTCACACCAAGGCTGGCGGCCATATACATTAACAGCACAAATTCATACAACTCAAAGTTATCACCATAATATTAATGTTGTTCACAGAGATGAACCCTTTGATTAAATCCAAATCAGCAATGGTGCCTTGACTAGAGGAACATGAATTTCAGATTTGAACAGGAGGAAATACAGCAAATTCTATCAGAATATGCAGTTCTCTGAAAAATCTGAGTCCATCAGCATATGTGCATTTTTGTTTACTGCTGACTACTCAAAACTTTGTCACTGCCTGAGCAGATAGGTAGGAAAAACCAATGATACTAGCACACCTGTGATGATGTATTCAAAATTCTTTTGCACCATTAGCCATGTAAGTTAAAGAGCAGGAGCTTCCTAAGCACCTGGCGTCTAGGATTTTAAGGAACTGGCTTTTTAACGTGCTGTTAGCAAGCACAAGCAAACTTACACGCCAAACACTGGCGCAGGCTTGACAAGACAAGTTGCACGAAATCACATCAGCAGAGCACATGATAAATTATTACCATGCTTAATTAGCATGGACGGAGGGGGGAGGGAACAACTAACAAACCCTTTTAATCTCAGCCGAGGTTAGGCTTCTCACCTGGCTCCCGTGAGCAAGGGCCGCAGATCACCTCCGCCCGACGAGGGGAGCGGGGTGGCAGGGCGCCGAGGGCCGCATCCTGCGCAGCGTCTGCCCCGGACCCGCGGGGAGGGCTGAGAGCAGCCACCACCCCTCCTGCCACCCCGCCAGCCCGGCTCCCCGCGACTGCGTCCTCCTTACCTGGGGGCAGCGGGTCCAGCGGAGCGGCCATGGGGCCAGCAGCGGCGGCAGAGTCCCCTCGCGAGGAACGAGCGGCACCCGCCGATGTGCCTGTTACCGCCGCCCCGCCTCCTTTCTTCCGGAGCACCGCCGCAGGTAGAGCCGGCGCGGGGCCTCGCCTCACGCTCCGCGGGAGGGACGTCCCAGCCCCGGCGAGACGCTTGCTGGGGGAGGAGAGCGCATCGGCCGGGAGTTTTCCCGCGGACACGTGGGGTTAACTCCTCCGGGCCGGCGGTGCAGCGGCGTTCATTAACGGCACAGACAGGCGGCATATGATGATGGCACGTCAAGTTTGGAACTAAAGGAAGTGACTTCTGCAGTTGCTCTCTTGCTCTTACAGATAGTTACGCACTTAAGTAACTTCAGGCAAAGTGGGGTGGTCTCGATTCGAATTTGAGGTACATTTACAGGTGGCTCAGTGCACAGATGGAGTTTAAGAATGCAAGTATTGCAGAGCAACAATCATAAACTGCACACTTTTTTCCCTGAAATACTTGCAACCCATCCTCTTATGCCACAGGCACTTCCAGTACCATGATGATGTCAAATTTCTGTATGCAATTGCTTTGGGCCTCCATTGTGGTCTCTGGAAAATGCTTTCACTTAAGATTTCAATAAAAGTAATACAGACTTCTTAAGTGAGGTCCATGCATGAAATCTGTTTCTATATAAGAAATATCATGTATTGCTATTTATTGTACAATACAAGCAAAAGAAACCAGCATAAAGGAATTTGTCATTATGAAGGTTGCATTACAAACTCTACTGTTACACTGGGAGAGCTCCAGTTTAGACAACTGGCTTACAGTAACTAAAAATAGCATTTGGTCCATAAAGAATTAAACATTGAGTATTTTTCCACAGATTATTTTCCATCTCTCATGCATGTTACAAATCTTTAAAAAAAAAAAAGATTCGATTGCTCTTATTTTCAGAATTTAGACTGAATGCAGTGGCTCATCCTGCTATGTTGCTTTTCATGAATACCAATATTATTAATGTTTTTCAATGATTCTATGACTGAATTTGTGAATTCTTGTAAAAGAGCAGGTCTTTCTGAGGTGAACTCTTATGGTATACCTCTAAATCCTACCAGTGAAATACTGACATGGTGTTGAGGAGATTGAGAGCATCACCCTTATTTTGCCTGAAATAAATGGAGGTTTTGCCATTGGGTTACATACACACAAACATATGCATATATCTCTATATATCTTAATCTCCAGGATATGGCTAACAGATCACTAACATTTCTGTAATTTATGATGTGTAAAAACCAAAGAAGTGTTTTCATAGGCATATCCTTGGAGTCTGGATCGTTCGAGCTATGGATTGACTCTGCTTGTTTCCACATTAATATTTAAACTTGTTCTCAAAGAGCAGAGGCATTTCTTAGTTTAAAAAGGTAATACTAAGTCTTACTAGAAATAAAATTGCTGATTCTGTATGTTGCCCTAGATTTCCTTAAAAGCACGTTTTCAGTAATGGATAAGCAGGCTGAAAGCTAAGAGTGTGGAGAAAGAATATTTTTACCAACACAGATTTGCACAAATGCTAGAGTGATAACTGGAGCCTCTCCTATAACTATAAGGAAAGACAAAGCCACAGTAGAGCTAAGAATTTTCTGGATTTTAAACCTGCCAAATTTATGCCTTGATAAAATGAATGCTGCATCTGCCCTGAGGATCTGCATGCATGTATTGCCCCTTCAAGCTGTTTGAAGACTTCTGGTTTTAACCCAAGTAGTAGATACAGTCAGTGACTACAAAAACTTCAGATAAATATATGTATAATCTATATAAAAATATACTCATAGACATCCTTCAAAATATCCCTAGTATAGTATTGTAACACACATGGCTTTAAACTACAGAAACACAAAGCATTGGTGTTGGGGCTAAGCCAGGTTTTACCATCAGTGTGGCATTTACTCTTTTGACATCTTTTGGCATCTTTTTAAATTAGGATTAAAAAAATAATTTAGTAAACAATAACGAAATCATTTTACAGAATCTGGAGCTCATCTAGTCCAACCCCCCTGCAGTGGCCAGGGACATCCCCAACTAGAGCAGCTTGCCCAGAGCCCTGGCAAGCCTCACCTGCAATGCCTCCAGGGATGGGAACTCAACCACCTCCCTGGGCAACCTGGGCCAGTGTTCCACCACCCTCGTGGGGAGGAACTTTTTCCTAGTATCAAGTCTAAATCGACTCATCTCCAATTTAAAACCATTGCCCCTTGTCCTTTCACTTACAGGCCTTTGTAAATAGGTCATCTCCAGCCTTCTGGTAAGTTCCCTTTAGGCACTGGAAAGTCACTAGTAGGTTCCCCCGAAGCCTTCTCTTCTCCAGGCTGAACAATCCCAGCTGCCTCAGCCTGTCTTCATAGGAGAGCTGTTCCAGCCCCTGAGCATTTTCATGGCCCTTCTCTGGATCTGCTCCATCAGCTCCATGTCCTTTCTGTGGAACAACATTTGTGCCAGCAGTTGAAACTGGTTAATATTGTTAAAAATCATGTGTTTTTAGAAGTGTATCTGTAAATTACATTGGCTTTTCAATTTGAAGCACGTTTTTTTTAGAACAGGTTATTCTTAAAGAATTATTTAAAATAATGGAATTTAAAAGTAGAAGCAAATAGTCCAGATAACATTACTGCCTCAAAACTTAGGTTAGTCATCATAATTTAACAATTTTTTCCTAGTACTGAAGGAAGAGCCTGCAATTACATATAAATATCTCCAGAGCACTGTCAACTGTTGTACAGATTCATTTAGCTGTTGCATGCCTGTTTTTGTGTCAGTCTTCAATGAGTGACATAGAAATCTTTGTTCCTTACTTAACTGACCAGTCCAGAAAGTCAGTAATTATTTTGGAAAAACTAAATATAACTGCAGAAAAATTAAATCCAGAACAAGATCACTTTAAGCAATGGCATTCTCTAGAACAGTGGCCTTTCTCACCAAATTTATATATTTAGACACAATCTGTATCTTATCTTGCTGTAATATTGCAAGCTGCTAAATTCAGTGTAAAGATAATATGAAGAGCTCAAATTTTTGTAGATTTCTACTTAGCTACAGAAGTATTATTTTTAATAGTCTTCATAAATCAAGTCTAAACATGCTTCTTTTCAACCCTTCCCTGGCCCCATCATAAAACCAGCCATCTTTTCTGAGGACAGAGACTTTTCCCAAAGATCTACAAACTATGTGGAAATGCATAACCAGTTTGTTTGAAACAGCAATTAACCCACAGTCTCAAGGGGTTTCCTTCCTTCTGAGCACAAGGCTGCAGATGAAACTTCTTCCTCCCATAGACAATGTATTCCTGTCCAGCAAAATATTATTGCTATCTCCCCACAAAAAACAAAACAAACACAAAATCCAAACTTTTTTCTAACTAATCCTCTATGGCTTTTCACCATCACAAATGCCACTAACACAGCAGAACAATGATCTTCCACTCCTTGACAGGGGTTGCTAATAGTCATGGTAACTGTGGGCCTGCCAGTATCGGAATGCAACCTTGTTTGTTTGATTTGTACATTTCAAACATCTTTAAGGAAGTTAGTATTGAGTAAAATACTTCTGTGTAAATATAAGCTCTTCACTTCTAATGTATTTCAGTTGAGTTAGGAAATACTCCCCTGCATTTTCTTTCCCAGGTAACCTATAGATAAAATTTCAACTGTCAGCAGCTTCAGTGTGTTGCCAGACCAGTTATTTAGAATTCTGAAAATGTTTTGGAGTAGCAATAATTAACCAGCAGCTAAAACTACTTTCTTTGCCAATAATGATTGGTCTGTTCTTTTACAGCTGTACAGGAATGTCACAATTTTGACATTTGACAGAAACATTATATGGAGAAATACAAGAAATGACAAACACCTCAACCATCTTACGTAAGCCTGTGGATAATTTGTTTGCTTTATACAACTGCATGATTTGGAATGTTCCCACCACTCTGGGAGCTGTGCTGTGTCCAAGTCAAACATGTGCCACGGAAACAGTGAAATGTTGCTTTCTCTAGATTGATATATTGAAACTGAGCCTAATACAATTGGTTTCAGGCTGCAGTTTATCCCTCTGCAAGGGCAGTAGTAGGGTCCCTCTGCCTGGCTGCTTTTTACCATAAACGTATAATAATTTAGTTGAGATCTCTACCTCTCCATCAGATTCGTTGACAGATAAGCACACAAAGTGTAGGTGCATAAATCTTGGGGTTTTCTTTAAAAAAGATTTATGTTCATCTGCACCTGCTACGTTCAAAAGTTTGACAGAATTGGTAGACTCATTTCTTTGTTAGCATTCCTTCTTCAAAAATTACAGGTACTACAGGAATGACAGTAAGACTCCAGAGGTTATTCTGTACTTTTAACTCAGACCATACAGTCATACACTACACAGTGCAGTTTGTTAACACACAGACGTGAAACACAGAAATGAGGATTCCAGTGTAAGATTTTTAATTAATTTTTCACCACCTACAAAAAACTTGTTTAAAAAATGTGTTGCCTACTTGTACTTTGTCGTTCTTCGTTTTTACTGCATTCACTCTGTTTCTTTTTCCTCATATTCATTGTGAAGATACTGCTGTATGCAATTTTTGTATTGAAAGGCGATACTCTTGCCATTTCTCTGGTTTATCTAGAGATCCATGGGTACTTTTCAAAAGTTATTTGCAATAGCTCCCTCAGGCTTGAGCATATCTTCTGGTTTTTAGGTAGGTGAGAACAGGACGTCAGTGAAGCGTTAACGTGTGAAGAAACATAACTTGTATCCAGCCTAATGACAGCTGGATAAAACAGGAGTTTGGGCATACAAGTTCTTCTGTTATAGCAGGCCTGATAGAGTACAAAACTCATATGCCCCACTTCTTGTCTGCTTTTTGTACTTCCATCAGGTGGTTTACTAAAATTTCTTACCCACAGCTTTGCCTCACTGTATCATGAAATCTTCATAACTAGGCTACCATAAGATGTTCCATTGTTCAACAGGTGCTGCACTCCCACCACTGCTGTTTGCCAGACTTAAACAGACATCTGTGATGTATTGATTCCTCTGGTTTACTCTCCTATGTTTAGAAAGGGCTCATACAAATGTTAATTTGGAAAAATAAATAAAGGCAAAAGTTGCAAGGGCAAAAAATTCCCAAAAATCCACATTTCAGATTACTGAAATCTAGCTCATGACTTTCACAAAGTAGCTGGGATTTACCCAGCTTCTCCTAACATGAAATATGAAGCCACCCTGTGTTGCCTGTTTTTTCACTTAAATTAGTCTGTAATAATTTCTAAGATGCATTTTTACACAGTTGATGACCACAGAGTACAACCAGAGTGCATAAGCTCAATTCTGGCAAATAGCTGACTAACAAGCACTGAAGGAGCTAATACAAGAGAAGTAGCAGGACTTTATCAGTTTCAGTTCCCACTGTGTCTTCTCTGCAGGCCAGAGGCAAGTTTGGTATTTCCATTAAAAGACCATCTGTGACTCTCCTGTGCACTCAGATCTCTGTCAGCTCTATAAAACAATGGGGAAGAGGAGACTCTGATGCACATCGTTTAACTCTTATTTACTAATACAGAATCATGGTTTTAGTTCCCATTTTCAAGGCTTTCTTTGCTTGCATAAAGAAAGAAAATGTTAGAGCTTGCAAATAAAATTGACATTTTTAACAGCAATGCATATTATGAAATCACAGAAGATAGTTCTTATGCCAAGCATGTACATTGTTCAATGTACATTGAAAAACTAAATATATATGCCAGACTTTTCATGAGCCCAATAAGCTGTAAACTATGATTATCCCTCTCCCCAGCAAACGCTTGTCCTCAGCCCCTGATAAAAATATTATAACATCACGGCAAATTTCTCCAGAAGAAATGTGTATAGTAGATACTCCCAGCTTTGTAACATGCTTTTAGGTTTTGTTTGCAATTGTAAGAGTGTTTATTCTGCAGCTATTTCCTGAAATCAATTTTGCAAAGAATTCTGTATTAGGATTTTTAAGTTTTTTCAAAACATTTTTATACCACTACCAAGGAAGCATTCGTAAGATCAAAATCAACACTAAAACATAAAGTAAGATTGAGAGTACCCTAGGGTTTAGAAAATGGTATTAAGCTAAATTAAGCTTTGCTACAGTAGATAATACTTACATATATAAGGAATTACTTAAACAGCCTTAGAACTGTTCATTATACATTTCTATAGCCAATTCCTTATGCTTCTAACGTGGCACTAAAAAACTAAACTGCTACTGACTTTGATGCAAGCAGGATAAAACCCCGCCAGAGGTGAAGAAATAAAGTACTTTCTTAACATAAAACGTTCCAAACTAACAATTGAATGAACAAGATGACTTAGGTAATATGATAGTTTTACATCTAATTTGCATAGTGCTTTATGCAGCGTGCAAGTGTTTGATTCTTCCATTTTGGGCTTTTAAAATACTTGTGATAGAAACTTTGCTCCAGAATCAAACCTATAAAATGCAAACAAATACAATGAATTCATTTGAATTTGCTGAACAGAAACAGTTCCTTTGTGAGAAGCACAAACCACTTGCAATAAAGTATGGAGTACTGACAATGACAGCAAACCATGGCAATGTAAACATTAACATCAGCTGTTCTGCCATTTTTTCTCAAATATCTTGCAAATTCATTGGTCTGCTGATGCTAAAGTAGGAACAGATTCTCACTTAATCATCCTCAAATGATAGGTGCACTGCCTGCTCTGCCATTTTCAGCAATGCAAAACCTGTGATATACTGACACTTAAGGACAAATATGATGCAAAACTAACTTGAATTATTTCGTAAGTACCAATGGCCAATTTAAAAACTTTTAATCTCTCTGAAATACTTATCCCAACCTTGAAGCTTGTCTCCATACTCCAGTAAAGGAGTATTCCCCTCCAACTGAAAGGGTATAAGACGAATCTGGGTTTGCAAAAAATCATAATTCCAGGAACCCTGCACATGAAATCAGTGCAATACTTAGGCTTTCCCACAGGAATATGAATTTTTGCAATTCTGCAAGTAAATTACAGCTATACATTCGACTGTTGGGAACAAAAGGTTGCTTCTGAGCTGTTTTGTTTTTGGTTTGGTTTTTTTCCAAGAGTTTGAAAGGAATTGAAAAGAAGCAGCAGTAACAGACAGTTTCAATAGCTATTGACAAAGCACAGCTAGACAAACTCAGTTGATGTCATACCATAACTTTAAACCTCTCAAGTACCAAACAGTCTCCCTAAGGGAGTTAGTAAAAAAATAGTAAATAATAAAATTACTTGTAGCTAAACTGATCTAACAGTAAGCAGTCACTGGAAGGGATGGTCCTACCTTCTATTTTTCCTACCAGGATATGTACCCTTCCCTCTTTCCTGGATTGGGGAGATGAAGCAGATGCAAGAGTCAGTTCAGCTGGCTGCTCTGGCAGAAAATTTTCCCTAGGAGGGAAAGAAAAAATTGCTCAAATAGGTGAATTAACATGCAACTTCAGGACTCCTAGCTTGGATACACGAGATGGCTAACCTGAGGAAGGAGGAGAGGGAAAACCAGGACTGCTGCTTTCCACACAACTCACTATTTCATTATCTTAGCTGTAATGTGAAACCACTTTCTGAAAGCACCTTCTTCCCGTCTTGTAGGCTTCAGTTTGCTGCACAGTAGCCTGTGCTGTTGAAAT
Source organism: Bucco capensis (assembly GCA_013396975.1). NCBI lineage: Eukaryota > Metazoa > Chordata > Aves > Piciformes > Bucconidae > Bucco > Bucco capensis. The sequence goes on along the minus strand of VWZO01001802.1, from coordinate 52,939 downwards.
AAAAGGTGTGCCCATCTTCATATAAAGAGCCTCTCATAAAAGAAGCTGTTGCTGAGAGAAAAGGGTAGTTTAACCTAAAAGAAAAAAAGCCACTTCTAAACACACAACACAATTAACCTCTAGGGCACTTCCCAGGACTTTGTAGCAGCAACGAAGACGAGAAATCTCTAGGATCTTTTGTCTCTGCGAGACACCCGGCAGAAGGCTGGACGGGTGCAGGTAAACACCAGACATTCCTAATTCCCGCCAGTGGCTCCCGCTTGGCCAATGGCGGGGCAAGGTGCGGTGGGACAACGTGAGGCCTGCGGCCCTACCCAACGCCACTGCACGTTACATGCAGCTGGCACGCTGCTGACAGTCACCTCCCACTGGACGCCGCCACCGCGCGGCTCGTGCCGCCCCGTCAGACGTTGGCGCAGGGGTACGGCCCTCCCCGCCGCGCGCACGCGCCTACGCTGTCCCTCTCTCGCTACTTGTTTTGGAGGTGCGCGTGGTCCTCTCCGATTGGGCTCCGCGTAGTGCCGTGCTACGCCCTCGCTCTGCGCGCGCGCTCGGACTACATTTCCCGGGATGCCGCGCGCCGGCCGGAGGAGCGGGCGGACGGCAGGGCGGCAGCGGTCGTGTGCGCGGACCGTGTGCGCGCGTCGGTGCTGTGGCAGCGGCAGTGCGCGGGCAGGTTGAGGTGAGCGCGGCGCCCCCGCCCGACGGCTCCCGTCGCAGGCAGGAGCAGCAGCGCCGGGAGTAGACACTGTCACCGCCGCCAGCCCCCGGTTCGTCCGTCTCCTTCCTGTGGCGGCGGCGGCGGCTGCTGCGCGGTGGGGCGAAGGCCGCCCTCCCCCGTCAGCTGCGGCGGGCGGAGCGGCGGCGGCAGCAGCATGAGCGGCGGCCGTAGCGTGCGGAGCACAGCGGCGAGGGTACGGTTGCCAGCACGGCTGCTGGCAGTGCTCGGCTGCGTCCTGACAGCGGAGGCCCAGGTAGGAACCAGCGGCGAATGGGGCGATGCGGCGGGGTCCCCATATGGCGGGGAGGAAGCAGCGTGGTCGGGCAGGGATGTCCCCCCGGCTTTGGATAGGGCAGCGGATGTTTGCCTGAGGAGAAGAGCAGAGCTCCTCCTTGTCGCGAGCTAGAGGAGACGGCGACGGCGCTTCGGAGGGTCGTGTGAGGATGGTGAGGGTGGCTTTGGGCCATGTCTTGTGCAGCCTCCCCGGCAGAGAAGTGTGGGGATGCCGCTCTGAAGCCTGTAGCTCACGTCACGTATTCGATACCTTGCGGATGCTACTTGCTGGGATCCCCCAGGGGCTGGGCAGTCGGGTGCCTCTGAGCAGTGATGCCCCGCTGCAACAGTGAGGGAAGAGCTTGTTTCACCTGGGTATCTCGGGCACTACCCTTATATAATGGTCCAGCTACACAAAGGGGTTGTTTAATCCAAGTAACACTGCTTACTGTCTGTGGGGTGTTGTATTGAGAAGCTCTGGGTTGGATCGTACCCTTGGCTTTTGACAGAAACTTTGGCGTCTTTGTGAAGTCGATGAGAAGCCATATGTTTGAATGGTAGTGTTAGTGCCTGGACTTGACTTGTGTTTAGGTCGTGTCTGCTTGCAGACATTACAGAGGGATGAGAATGCTCCTTCTTTCTGTAAGCTGCCTTCACAGCTTCGGAAGGACAAGTGTCTGTAATTGGGAGTTTACTATTCATCAGCAGTATGACCATGACTGAAGTAACAGCTGGTATCAAGTGGAGAAGGATTTCATCCGGGCCAAAGGCATTAGAATGAGCTTATATGGAAATATGATGCCCATGTGGAGCAAAGTTTGTCTTCTATATCTGATTTTTTTCTTAGTATTCTCTAAATCTCTGCTTTGTTTACCATACTGTATTGTAAATGACTATGCTAGGCAGTGACTAGTCTAGCATAGATAGCTTTTATTGCAGGGTTTTTTTGTGGTAAGTTGAGATTTTCTCAGGTTTAAAAAAGCCCTTATTTTAGTAGCAGGTTTAGGGTAACTTAAATGCTAATTGAATTGGGCTTCTTAAAGAAGCCTTTAACAAACTGGCATGGTTTCCTTGTGATATTTGGCAGAGACATTGGTTGTTACAATTTTATAAAATTGCTAGCATGTTGTATTAAGGGTTTAATACCTAGAGTTTGACTTTCACAGGGAAGAGATAAGCTAGCTGTTAATTTTTGGCGTCAGGTTACCTATAGCTTTTTCTCTTTCTGTACCTATGGCAAAGTAAAATGTTAAAGAACAAAACAAGGTGTCCCAGGTGGTCTTCTAGCTGTTGGAGCAATTAAAGTACAACAACCTGATAACACTAATAAGGTTGTTTGTATTAATAGACTATTTGTTAGTATGTGCATTTATTCAGGTTTTTCTTTGTCTTGAAGTGCTGCATATGTTTCCGGATTTCATATGGAGAAATCAATGCAGGTTGGACGTTGACCTTTTCTGAAAGGTTAGTTTATCATAGAGAAGATGTTAGAAGTTTAACATCTCCAGTACAGCTCCGATATCTGCACAAGAACTAAACTAGGTTTGTTGATACATGGAAATAATTTAATGAGCATACTGGAAAGAAATCGCAGCTGTTCAGTGCCAGACAACTTCTTAAACACAAATTGTAAGAGGCTAATGCTTTTAGAGTTTATCATAGAGTTCAAAGTAATTAACAGATGAGAAGAAAGGTTGATACTTGGCCACTGTAATAAAAGTTGTGATAACTTACAGTACAGTTTGTCTCTATATTTGTAGACTAAGTTAACTAGTACAGTTCAATTTAAAAAAGGCAACATACCAATTGCTTGAATAGCAAAACAGGTCTTGCAATACATAATTTTAACTGTGTAATACACTGTTCTTATTTTCATGTCTCCATTTTGAAAAAGAACTCCCTGGGAAATCCAGGTGTTGACAAAAATGAAACAATTTTTTCTGTCATTACAAAAGTGAGAGCAATGAAGACTACACCTGGACTAATAAAATCTCCTCTATCTAGGGTGCTTGAAACCTCTTGCTGTTGTATTGGTGTGCTATGAACTGACACCACTGATGTGCAGTATTGGTGTTTCATATATGCTGTCAAACCATTTTATAAATTGTGGTTTGGTAGAGATACAGGATAATTTAATTTTAGAGCATGCCTTCCAAGGAAAGATTGATTTGGCTATTTTATGTACGCAGGGAGCTAACTGTTCCAGTATTGAGAAAGAAATGGAGCGTTTCATTTCCTTGCTTTTGCTACTCTTAAGTCATTTTTTCTCTTAATTTCTTAGAGCAGTTCTAGCTTTTTGGTGAGGGTTTATTTCTGCTCTAAGTAAACTGTACTGCACTTGGAAAGGTGTTCTTGGAATCAAAATTATGTCAGAGACACCTGGCAAAGGTATGATCTCCATTAGTTTGCCATCTTAGTTGAATAAAAACACTGCAGGTTTCTTTTTTTCCATGGGGATTTGACAGTGAGTGCAATTACTGCATGTTTATTTGGAACATTTTCCCCTGAAAAGGCATTTTTGGTTTTGCATACATGGTACACTGTAAGCAGTGGATAGCTTCATGAGGTGGTCATCAAACTGGCTTCCTACTATTTGTCTTCTGAATCCAAAGATTTCTTGGATCTTTCCTACCACTTTCACCTTAGTAAATTATTGCCCTTCACATAAGGTTTACCTGATTATACAGTTTAGTAACATTTGATCAAATATTCAGAGTTATTGTTTTGCCTTTTTATAATGTAAATGAAATGTACTGCTGTTTGTTTTGTAGCATGGTGTCACATGCAAAGACTGAAAAATTAATTTCTGCCTGTGTGGCAGAAAATTTGTGTGCCAGTCAGAAAATTTGAAACTTTTAGTGAAATCGTGCATTAGGGCTTTATTTCTGTAAGTATCAATAATAAGAAATTTCTTCTTCTGACTTTGAAGTTGATAGTCATGTGGGCTGTGAGCAACCTGTAATGGTTGTAACAGCACATTAGCTGTTTCATAGGTATTCACCCTGGTTTGAAGTTAGATAACATTAACAAGACAAACATTACAGCATGGAAGACTTTGGGTAAAATCACTTCCCTTAAATGAGTTTTACTTCACTACCATATCTGCTCTGCAGAATTGTGACAGCCTATTTAGTGCCTCAGGAAAAGCAGGATTTAGATACTGTGAATTTTCTGCTTAAATACTTTATTGCCATACCCTCACCTCTTTATTCTCACAGAGGGTTTGGAGAAATTTGTTTTCCAGGCCTCCTTTGTGCTTCATAAAAGAGCAGAAGCCTACAGTTGGATTTCTAGTGATGCTCTTACATCAAGCTTGATTATATAAGGGTATCTGTTCTGTAAAGTAGTGGAGTGATTTATCGTGCATAAAAGAGATTAGATGATTTCATAATCTCATCTGTGTGAAATCTGTGTGTGGGGGGGGAAAGCCACAAAATATTTTTTTGTCTCCTTTTGCACCTAAACTTTTAATAGAAGTTCTTCTAAGGCCATGCAAGATATCAGATGTGTGGGCTTTCCTATTCTATGTACTTCTGGGCCATCACGTATGTCGATGACTGTCCTTCCTCTACTGTGCTGGCAGCAGCACCTCTGCACTTCTGTGTACTCCTTTTTGTACAGGTGGTCTTAAGCTAGTGCAGTACTTTGAAGCAGCTTGCTGTCCTGAAAAGAGGAAGGATGAGACCTGGGAAGTTTAGGCTTTGTTTCACAATAGATTTACAGCCTTACAATATAGGTGCCTACACCTGTTTTCCCTAGTATTTATTTGTAGAATTTAACGGTGAAGTTACTAACTCCTTGGGCACAAAAGCACTTATTCCCCTTTCTCCCACGCCTCTAAAGAAACCAGCTGGAGTGTTCTCACACTTTGAGAAAAATTATAGAACTAAGATGACAGTGCATGATTTTGGGGTTTTCAGGCAATTCATCTAGTGAGCATTTGGTAGCAGAATACTTGGTACGCAGCTCTGATGTGCTAATATACCATGTGCTTGTAGTTTGGGAAGTCTTGCTGCTCATTCTGCAGGAAGTTCTATACGCTGAATCTGTCAACAGATACCAGGGCTGAAAGTTGTAATCTTCAACTTAAGTTCAAAAGAAGTGCTGTTTTTCTAATCTGACTCTGTAAGGTACATTGTCATTTAATGACGAGAAAAAAATTACTTCCCATGAAACTGCATTTCACTAGTATTTCTTTTGACTGCCATCTTTTTCTCTTTAGAGGATTTTTCTATAGTTAATATTGTATTTCTTGATTAAAAATAAATTTTATTGTATTTTTAATAGCTCACAGGAGTCCTAGATGACTGTTTATGTGACATAGAAAGCATTGATGACTTCAATACTTTCAAGATCTTCCCCAAAATACAGAAACTGCAAGAACGTGATTACTTCAGATATTACAAGGTAAAATTGGAATGTTATTTTCCTGAATAATTTAAATAAAATCCAGAAAATACAGGGAGGATTACATATCCAATAGACATGAAATCAACAAATCCATCTCAACATAAAGAGGAACTTTTTTCCTTTGAGGGTGGTGGAGCACTGGCCCAGGCTGCCCAGGGAGGTGGTGGAGTCTCCATCTCTGGAGACGTTCCAAACCCAGCTGGACACATCCTGTGCAAGCTGCTCTAAGGTCTGCTCTTGCCAGGGGATTGGACTAGACAATCTCCAGAGGTCCCTTCCAACCCCTAACATTCTGATTCTGTGAAGCTGTCTTCTAGAAGCCCACAGCTCTTTGATTGTGGCAGGTTTTCAGTCCCTGACAGTTATGTTGGTAGTAAGTAATGTTTGCTGTGTTAATCCTGGAGTCAGTGACAGTAAATCGTGGCTGTTTTCATTCAGATCTTAAGTGGTAGTTTTAGAGGTAATATCTTTGTACTGCTGCATCTATAAAAGGATTGTGTATTAGCAGCTTTCTGACAGCTAGCATCAGTAGTTTTCTGCCTTAAGATTTATAGATTTAAATAATTTTTAAAAGCACATTTTTAATTCTTAGTTTTTTTTGTGTTTAAACTGCTTTAGGGCCTGATGCTGTCAGTGGAATATTAGGCTTAATTTTTATGGTGTTTTCTATAGAACTCTCGCTGTGTCAGACTACAGAATCAAATCCAGTATTTGCAGTAGCTTCAAATAAGAAGTGATACATCAAATCATTTAACATATACTTTGTTAGATATTAGCAGTGATTTCAGTTGAATATCATCTTGAAAGGTATTGATCAACTGAAGAAAGTGCAAGCTGTGCTAATGGAAAACAAAGAATAGAAGTAATTTTTGGTTTATGTGGTTAGATTTCTTTTTATTTACTTTGAAAGTTCTAAAACTCATTTTATTTGGAAAATAGTGGTTGCTACTGAGATTAAATGCTTTGTTTTTTATTTCTGAAATTAGTTTTCAAAGCTGGTGTACTTTGGCAGTGTTTCTGGTTGATCATGCAGGAAAACCTTTAGTCTGTGGTCTTCAGTTTAGGAGTGGTGAGGTCAAAGTGTATTCTATTTACTAATGCTTGGTAGTATGTATAAGGATACTGTAAAGGCAAGCTGTGATTTTAATTTGCCTTCTTCATTGACTTTCACATTGACAATCCAAGTGAATTGTAGTAAAGTGTTTTAATGTCTTGCTGTGTAGTATATACTAATATGTGGTACTCCTTGCCTTTATTGTGCTATTTGATGATGAATAGGAACACTAATCATCACAGCATTTGCAGGTAATGTTTGTGAAGTGGTTTCTCTTCATTATTTATATTTGTAAAACATCAGCTGTCTTAATTTGAGATCACTATGATACTTATTCTTCCTTGAATAAAAATTGCTTTTTTTTTATTGCTTGAAATCATCCAAGCAGGTATTTGAATTAGTAAAATTGTGCACTAGTCTGTTATCCATCAAATGTATTTTCTTGATCAGTGTAGTACAACTACAACTGTTTCAGAGCTGCCTATGTCTGATTTACCTTCTTTTTAGTAGTTTACTTACTGTTTTGAAGTTATATTAGTGGTGAGAGATTTCATTTGTGCTTTAACAGACTATATTTGTGTCCACTGGAGACCATTATCACTAACAATTCCACTGTAGCAAGCTTCAGTTTGTATACTCAGAGGGAAAGTACTTAAAATCGCCAACCAACTGACCAAACCCCAGCAAACCCCCCCAAACTTGAAGTATTAAATTTAACCCTTTTTTCTTGTATCCTCTCCTTTAATTTGAAAGGATTTTCTGATACTGAGACTTTCTTTTAAAGTTGTTTTACACAAGTGTTGATTATAAACTTTTTTTTGTATGTTTAGGTCAACCTGAAGAGACCATGCCCATTTTGGGCTGATGATGGTCATTGTTCTATAAAAGATTGTCATGTAGAGCCTTGTCCTGAGGTATGGATCAAATAATACAAAATAGAAAACAGTTTATTTGGCTAAAAAGTTTGCTGATTTGCAGTGCCTAATGCCATACTAACAATGCTTACTAATGAGATCTTAAATAAGAGTGACAATAACATTATTTTCCATTTCAAAAGCAGAAATACAACCAAAGTATTCTAAGGTCTTAGTCATTTTACCAATGAAACAAATAACTTCAAGAATAAGTCTCTTCTGATCTCTAGCACCGTTTTGGATAGAACATGTTGACAAGATAAGCGAGCAAGTTAATTATTTAAAAACAAATTTGCTTTGACCTCTGTGGGATTTATATTTAATTTGTAAATTTTAATCAAGCATAATGATTTTGGTGAAAAAAATGTGGTTTAATTTTTGTTTTCAGAGCAAAATCCCTGTTGGGATTAAGGCCGGGAGCTCTAATAAGGTGAGTTGTCATTAATTTTCTAAGTTCTTTCTGATTTAAAAAAAAAAAAATAATTCTTCACATTACAGTAGCTGTGTGACTTTTTATTACAAACCTTCAGTCTTGGCATAGTGATGAAATGGGTAACATAACTGATCAGTTTTTGTCTGTGTGGCTTTCTGTTCTGACTTTCATGTAGAATAGTATTTCTGACATAGCTGATACTGTCTTGTCATGCTGAGGCTGTTGTCCTAGCTAGAGAACTGGCACAGGCTGAATCAGTGAATGACCAGCAACAGCAGTCCCTGACCACAGAATACATGAGGCAAAATTCTGTGTTCATTTGTGAGTACAGGCCACCTTTTATAAAGCCAAAGACACATTTCACTGCATATTCTGCAGTGGTGAATTTCACAGAATGAAATTGTCCTGATGAAATTAAGTGAAGAAAAACAGAGTTAAGAAGTGTTCCAGAATTGATTACTGCTGCTAGAACCTGAAGCTTTTTCTCTAATAGTAGCTAATCCACTGCTAAACCTAGAAACACCTTTCACAGCACCTGTTGTCAGAGAATTTTAGATAATTAATTTGTATATTAAATATGAACTTTATTACAGTATTCAAAAGCAGTGAATAATTCCAAAGAATTGGAAGACTGTGAACAAGCTAACAAACTGGGAGCAGTTAACAGTACCCTAAGGTATGCTGTGATTTACAACAGTAGTATGAAAATTGTAACAAAGGAGCCTTTCATTTTTTGTCTGTCTTGTTTTTGCAATGTGCTGGATTTTGTTCTTCATTCTTTCCATAGTCCATTAGAAAGTAAATGTGAAATGATGCAAGAACATCTGATGGTTAAGGTATTACGTAGACTTTAAAAAAAACCCAAGAAAACCACTTTGATATCATTTGAAAGAGGTATCTTAGAGCATCAAGAGTCAGAGAAGATTTGCAAATAAACCCACTGTTTTTTCTACTTTCTGCCAGTGTCAGTCTTTGTTCTTGAGGACTGTGCTGGATTATGGGATTGTGCCCTGCTCTGTCTCTCTGTTACACTGATGGGCCTGTTTGTGATCATTCAGTGAACCAGATCAGAGAACTTGTGAGTTACTTCTGTTGTTGGCAAAGTTATTTTTAGCTTGGATCAATTCCCTAATCTTGCTTCCTGCACGTCACAGTCATGGTTAGATGGGAGATAATTCTGCAGGATGGTGTTGCCCCTGAGTAAGAAGGTGTGTGGAATAGCTCTTAGGAAAACTTGCATTCTGCTAGATTCCCCACTTAAGAACCAGTTTTTCAGTGTTGATAGAGAGGTGTGGTGTCTTTTACAATAGATTTCAGCAGCTGTACCTGATAGAGATATTGAAACTCTTTGCTGTCATCTGACGGAATGGGACTGCCATGAAAAAGCAACTGCTGCTGCCTGGTGTAGGTTGTTATAAACCAAACTGGATAGAGCCCTTATCCAAAGGGTTGTTTGTTGTTTTCTTTTTAGGGGAAATAGGAAACTATTAACTTCCTTCTGCTTTTGTAGGGCAAGAGAATGTGAGATTGAGAACACATGTGGTGAGCTGAAGAGAATGCCTTTTGTGAGAGTAGGCTATCTCAATTAAAGTTGGGAGAGAGCACAGAATGGATCCTGCAAGTGCAAGAAGAGTTTGTGCTTTGTAGACAGACCTCCATGTTCTCCACCTAGTAGTGCATCATCCTTATAGTTTTGGGTTACTTTATCAACTGTGTTTCAAGATTATCAAATCTTGCCTGCTAGTGATTACTGGAGAAGTTCCTCCCCTAATGCCAAGTATAGAGTCTTCTATTGTGATTTGGCAGAAGGTTAGAGATGTATCTTGTTACGGAATTGCCTCTCTTTGTAGAATTGAGCTAGAACTAATTTGATAAAATGGAATAGGTTGTTTTCATTATTTCAGGGCACTTTACTGCACCCTGGAGCACAGTTCCCAATCTTTGCTTATGTTTTGCTGTCAGTAATGTGCATCAGTCGTTCTGTGCTGCACGTACGAGTAGAAGAAACTGTTCAGCTTTTGGCACTGTTTGTTTCATAGTGTGGGAACTTCAGAGTACTTGTATCTCTGGTACAGTATACCTTTGAAAATGCTAGAGTTGCTTATCATTAATAGTTAAAAAGCTTAAAACAAATGATATTAACAGAGTAATTTAGCTTGGAAGGAGTATTTAGACATCCAGTCTCCCACTAAAAAGCAACATGATGATTCCTGCATCCTTGAAGTGACAGCTACTGAAGTAGTGCTTTGAAAAGTGTTAAACAGGTATGCTATGAAAAAATACTTTCATAGTATTTTCCAAGCTCTCAATGAAGGATGAGAAATCACTGCTGCTGCACACTTTGTTCAAATAAAGATGGTGACCTTTCTTTCTGTCTTAACATTAATATGACTTTTTAAAGTGTTGCAGTTGATGACTTCTTGAATCTCTGTGCAGCTAATAACTGGCAACTATATATTCTTAAGTTTCAGATAAAGGAATTCAGTTCTAAGTTAAATACTTTACGTGGATTGTGTTTCTTTCAGTAGTTCTTATTGATTTTGCTTATTTAAAAATTTAAAATAAAATGTATTTTTTTCCCCCCAGTAACCAAAGTAAGGAGGCTTTCATTGACTGGGCAAGATACGATGATTCACAGGATCATTTTTGTGAACTTGATGGTAAAATGTTTAAGCTTTTTCAGAGCGTTTGTTTTATTTGCTGTCTCTTAAAAAACACAGAAGATTATAGTTTCTCTGCAAATAGCCATTGAAAAGAAGTTTTACTTTTGTGCTAAACAGAGATGTGACAGTTCATATTATCTTACATTGCAAAGAATGCAATTTTTTACAAGGAGCATTTGGCAGTCTACACACTGCACATTCACTGTTGCCACCTGCTAGTATAGTTAACAGAAGAATTTTGTGGAAATAAAGAAGGTAAATGCAAGTGGGTTAGCATCCTTTTTTTTAATAAGCTTCCTCTCACAAAGGAGTTGCATCTAGCACAAATACAAGAAATTACTTGCAGCTGATTCAGTTTCTTACTATATATTGGGTTTGTTGCTTTTCTACTGTTTATACGTGGACTGAGTTTGTTCTTCTTTCAGCCTTGCTATGTTTCTAAATGATCTCTGCACTAAGTTCACCTTTATTTGTAAAGACTTCCTTTATTGTTAAAACATTACGAGACTAGATTGTGTCTTCGTTCTGCTCTGCATTTGTGAGTCCTTTTATTTGCTTGTAACATTCAAAGCTCAGAGGAATGTTTTTTATATAAAATACGAGAATTGCCAAGTTGAGGAATGACTGCTAAAGGCCTTTTTAATAAACACCTTAGAAAGCTTCCTATGCTAGGAAGCCTGCATAATGCAAGATGTTTTAATGTGCCTTTAGGCTATTGTTTGGCATCACCTGAGAATGTAGTAGCTGTAATGGACTTACCAACTGCAGCTTTGTTTCAGCATTTCTGCTACGTCTTGTCTGTAAAAAAATGTCCTATATCAGCTGTTTCTGTAATAAATAGTTGATGAACGTTGCTGTAGAGCTGAACTGTTCTATGTAATAAGCTGCTGTTGTTTCTGCTGTCTTCAGCCTGCCTACTTTACATTTTTAAGATGACTCAATTGGGAAAAGTGTAATTTAGGAACATTTCTTTTTAGAAGTAATACTAACTTAAGTAGATCCTGATTCTACTTCCATCTCTTCTTACATCATGCACTGCTGAAGGAGGATGTACTGCTCCCAGCTGTGTTCTTCCAGTACTTTTTTTGCACTGGCTCTGGCGTGCATCTTTCTGCATGGTAAGCTAATTCAGCTTACTTGAATAGCAGGAAAGTAAGTTGACATAAACTTATAAAGTTAGTTGACATAAATGGCCATAGCACCCTGAGAAGGCCTGATCCTGGAAGTCAAGCAGGGTTGGGCCAGGTTAGTACTTGGATGGGAGGCCACCTGGGAATCCTGGGTTGCCGTAGGGTTTAGTTGGGGATGTCCCTGCCCACTGCAGGGGGGGTGGACTAGATGACCTCCAGAGGTCCCTTCCAACCAAAACCATTCTGTGATTCTGTGACATCTCCCTCCCATGTCTTCCTGGTGGTGAGAAGCTCTTAATTCACTCAAAACTGTATCATCAGTTTTACTTTTTGCTAGCTTTTTGTTGGGTTTTATGCTAAACTAGATAAGGGAATTGATCTAGCTGAAAAAAAACCCTTCACAATCCAGGTCAGCTTTCCATCTTTCTGGTGTGCTGCCCCACAGACTTAGTTGTATGTGGATAATGAGAAGAAAAAATGAAGTCCTGAAGTGGCCAGGAAGTGTAGGAACTGCTTAGGTTAGCCATGCTGGCAAAGAAATAAAAAAGCTGTGATTTGACTTTGTCTCATCTGGCACTGTGTTGTTGTGTGTCTTGTGTCTGTCTCTTTTCTTTGTTTGTTTGTTTGTTTTTTGCTGCTGCTACTGAAGCAATGCTTAACTGCTCACACTCTTTTTAGGGCAGTTTTCACTTTTTCTGTTTCTGTGGCTTTTTTTGACATCTGAGAAAATACTGAGTGGCACTGCTTGGCCTATTCTTATGAACAAGTCTCTGGACTACTGGCTTATAATATATGTGGGGGGTTTTTAAGCATGACTTGCTCTTGACCTAGAATTTCAAAGTGGAGGGAATTCTTCCTGCTTTTTCTAGTTGGTGTTTGAAACTTAAGTTTCTATTCATGCAGAGTTTTTAGGCAGAGAGTGTACTGTTTCACAATTTCCTTTTGGATATGGTTCCTGAATTTGTAGTTAACTTTAGAGATGAGGGTATAACTTATAGAAATGCTGCTTAAATAATGTTTTCTCACATAATTAACAGAGCATTCTGCAGTATGCTGAAATTTGTTTAGTTATGCAGACTTTCTGCTAGTATTCAGGGGCATCTGGGAAGAAGAGATTTAGCTAATAAATAAACAGTATGTACCAACTATAAGATGTACTTCTTTGACCTTGACTTTATTCAGAATTCCCTGTAGTAGTATACCCATTTTAAAACAGCAACCCTGCCAATCAAATACTGCCAGACAAATAAACCTTGAATTCGAGACCTGTTTAAAACAAAGCACATCTGAGCACAGGGTGAGAGAACACATTGCATGGCAAGTGCTTATGGCAGGGTTGAAGAAGCCACATACAAAGTGTTCAAACAGTGTAGAAATTATGGCCACAAAAGAGACTTTGGAATAAATTGTATGCTTTTGAGCTTTCTATTTATTGTGTATATTGCTATACTTTAATGTACAAGGCATTTATGTACAAGTGGAAGACAGAATGGTATTATATGAGACCTATTATTTTTGTTTAATTCTATATGGTTATTTTTTAATTAAATGTTTTTAAACTGATCAGTTAGAGTGTATAACAAGAGGTTTTTTATTTAGATGAGAGATCTCCAGATGCACAGTATGTGGATTTGCTGCTAAATCCAGAACGATACACTGGATACAAGGGGCCTTCTGCTTGGAGAGTGTGGAACAGCATCTATGAAGAAAACTGCTTCAAGTAATTGAGAGGGAGAGGAAGCCTATTTTTACATTTGCTCTTCAGTTTAGCTTAAAACTGATTTTTGTGTTCTCTAACTTATTTTCTAGGCCTCGATCTGTCTATCGTCCTTTAAATCCACTGGCGCCTAGTAGGGGTGGGTCTTGCCTGTTTTATTTTCTAATGCAGTTCTTTTAACATACTGGCTATTGCAGTAGAAGATACAAATAGTAATCTTCAGTCTGTAGGTATGCTTTCTGCTTTTTTAATTTCCTCTGTAGAAGTAGCTGTCCATTTTCAATATTTCAATGTTTAGACCAAGGTTTGTGCTATAAGATTGTGTACGTGCTTAATTTTAAGCATATGAATAAGCTTATTAATATCAGGGGAGCTGATGTGAAAACTAAAGTCTCAAACTGTTTAGGAAGTGTCACAGTAATTTTCCAGTGTCATTGGGAAGGAGTTAAAGTTCAAAAAAAAAATTTGACCAATCTTGTATTCTTCCCTTGCTGTTTTCTCCTAGAGCATTTAATTTAATCACTTTAGCTCATAGTCATCCTAATGTAGTGTAGCTGTACATTTTCCATCCATAATGTTTAGTGTACAAATAAATCCATTATTTGAAGAAAGAGTGGATACTTATGAGGATTCAGTTATCTGCAAGAAAGCTAGAAGAAAAAACAGCATGCCAATGACTTGGGTTTAAGTTCTCGAATTTCAATTGTTGTTCCAAATAGATCAGCTTTCCCCTGTGAACGTGCCTTATTTTTCTTAAAAATTAACTGTTGGCCAATAGATTGAGTTAGAAAAATCACAGCACATGAGAAAATCAAGATAGCTTTTAATAATTATAAATATTGCAGTAATTTATTGTGGGTATACACAAAATGAATTGTAGGAGCAGTTGAACTCAGAGATCAGAATTTCAGAAAGGAACACTGGTCAGATTGTTGAATAATGTGAACTGAAGAAGACTACTTCCTAACTGTCTTCCTGAAGCTAGAACGTAGTGTTCAAGAATGTATAAATCATCTGCAACTAACATTTCAGTTCCTAGTGACTTTCATTATTATAATGTGTTTAGTCTCAGGTGGTCTTGAGGAGGAGGAAGAGGATGGAAAGTCACTTTTTTTGTTTAGTTTTTTTTTTTAAGACAAGTTTCCTTACCCTTTTTCAGTGTTTGTAGTACAGTCTGTGTTTTATTACTACTCTGCTGTGGAAATTACCTTTTTAATGCTTATGGATTCTTTCCTTCCCCTCCCCCCCTCCAAGGAGGAGATGATGGTAAGTCATCTTATTTTGCTTGACTTGCAGAATTGAAGTAAGAATTAAACAATTTTTGACATTTGATTTATTCAGTTTATTGCTATTTCATTAGAGGTCAGGACAGTTATGTTTTTGTGCAGGTGATTGGTGAGAACATGGGGGTTTTGGGGATGATTCTTTCATTTGGAGTAGGGGAAGGAGCAAATAAGAGCAAAATATTGTTGTTTGTTCTTACCCTTGTAATAGAATATGTGTTGTGATAATGTTATTAGAAAGACGACTGGAGATGCATAAATTAAGATTCCCAAGTATCCTGCAGAGCCCCACTGATACTGATGACAGAAAAAGATGAGGAACAGTTTGTTTATATTATGTCTCGGACATCCTTGGTTTTAGGAAAGTGGAGAGAGGGTGGGGACACAAAAGATGTTACAGTGAGATGGACTTTAAGAGTTTTCAGTCAACTGAAGGCTCTCAGGCAAAAGATCTAAGCCTACGTGGAACCTTCAGATAATAGTAGTCAAAGGTAAAAGCTATCAGATCTAATGACACTCTTCTGTAATGTCTTTCTCAACTGGTCCATATAACCTAGCTTGCACTGGCATACACTTCTGAATGCCTTGACCAGCAGGGTAGTCATGCTCTTTCTTGTATTTAACCTATTCTGACCCCAAAAGATTTAAACTGGCCTCAAAGTTCAACCACTTCAGTGCCTATTCTCACTGTAATAGCTAAATTATATAGCTTTATGTCTAGATGGCAGCTAATGGTAGTATGCATAGTAATGTAAAGACATCGTAATGTTGCAAATACTCTTCATTTATCTATATACTTTGTATTTACAGGAGAATCTTTCTACACATGGCTAGAAGGTAAAGGCTCTTGGATGGGTTAATATAATGTCAAATTCACTACAAGAAAAACTGTAGTATTTTTTTTTCCATCTCCCCAAATGTTTTTCATAGTATAGGCTTTTAATAAATTGTGCAGAACTTCTGTCATTCAAAGAATACTGTTTTTCTGGAGAGTCTCTGGAAATCTCATTTGCTCAGATGGTATACTCTTTAAAACCTTCAGTGTTTCAGCTTTTATAAGGAGGAAGCTCACTTCAATACTTTGAATTTTATGCTCATTTTAGGCATTTAAGCAGGGACATCATTAGTAACATTGCTAAGTATCTTCATTTGAAAACAGCTTTAAAAACATTAAGTTTTTTTTATATTTTTGTTTCTAATATATAAACTAATACAAGTATAACTTTTGTTCAGAAGGCAAAGCAATTATTTTTTTATTCATATATAAATGGAAATTATTACTGCAGTGGTAGCAATCAAAATTGCATTTTGGATATGTGCAAAAAAGTAAATGAATTAATTGTACTTTGGTTTAAACTTGGGTCAATCTGCCTTTCCTGAATTTTTATTGTCTAGCTGGGAATCTCTCACTAGTGCTAATGTAGGAAAGCATACAAATTTACATGCTTTTTAAAATGTGAGGCCATATCCTGGCCTTACGTATAGGCTTCACCATCAGCTCTTCCTGTTTCCATTTGTGGAGATTGGAGTGGCAGGGAAGTCACCCAAATATACCTTTTGAGAAAGGAACAAACTTCTGAATTCCAAGTGTAGCCTCTGTCTCTGTGTCTAAGTGGTATTGTAAGCAATTTCTATATTTGAATTACTTTTTGGTCACGCAATGCCATTGCATTTCTGTTTATGCTGTACAAGTCTGTATCCATCAAAGTAGTATTCATCAGTGTTTTGCTCTGTACATTGAAATCTTCAGTGATTTTATAGTAGAACAGGGAAGAAATGTTTTTGCAGTTTTCCAGTTGCTATAAGGTTTTCTGAGGGTTTTGATATTTTTTTGTAAGGTCACTAGTCAAATTCAGTGGTAGCTTTAATTCTAATTAGGGAAGATCAGAGTATAGTTCTGGTTTCCAGACTATCAAAATTCAAGACTATTTTACATTTATTGCTCAAGCAGTGTAAGCATCTTATTTTTCTGTGGTGATTTTTCTGTACTATTTGTATTTATTAGAACACTATAATACCAAGTAAGAATAGTCAAGCTTCATTCTTTGTACTTCTTTATATAAAAAATAAGATACAAACATTTCCTATGCTGTATGTAAGGGCTTATTAACAATACTGAAGTACTGTGATTGTAACTCTTGAAAGTTAAGCTACGCAGGCTTGCATCGCTCAAATGTCAAGCTATGTTAATTTTAGTACATCATTTCCAGTATTATTTTGGGGTCTGTTTGTCTTTTCTCCTGGACAGGTCTTTGCCTTGAGAAAAGAGTGTTTTATAAACTCATTTCTGGACTTCATGCCAGCATCAACTTGCATCTGTGTGCAAATTATCTTCTTGAAGGTAATTCAAGTCTACGTAAAATTGCTGAATGGAATTCTGCCATGTCTGTAACACTTATTTGTTTATCTGAAAAATTTTGGTGTAGACTTACTTTCTTTTTCTAAATATCTATGTTTTACTCCCCCTGCCCCCCTTTTTCTCTGTGTAGAAACCTGGGGGAAGCCTCGCTGGGGACCAAATGTGAAAGAGTTCACTCGCCGCTTTGACCCCGTTGAAACAAAAGGAGAAGGACCAAGGAGGCTCAAAAATTTGTATTTCTTATATTTGATAGAGCTGCGTGCTTTGTCAAAGGTTGCACCATACTTTGAGCGTTCAGTTGTTGACCTTTACACTGGAAATGGCCATGAGGATGCTGAATCTAAAGCTCTCTTACTAGATATCTTCAGGGATACAAAGTAAGGCATAGGATTTTTTTTTTTAATCAATAATTTGAAATTCTCAGTTCACAAGTGAGAATAGTTGACTTCTTCATAGGGTANGTGCTTGGAAAAGGCGCTGAGGAGGAGCGTGGATGGAGCCCTCCCTGGAGCTTCATGAAGCCTAGCCATACAATACATAGGGTAGGACAAGGAGGAGAGTGGAATGAAGAAATAAAATTAAGTAATGGTAGAGGACAAGAGGAATTTGTACATTTGATGGGAAGAGATGAATATATTTGAAGTTTTATACCTATCTTAAGAAAAAATGAAACTCACAAACAAACAAAACCCACAATACTCTGGGGTGCTCCCTCTTTGTTGCTTTTTATATGATCTTAATGATCAAGTGAGAAATCCAGCTTTTATCATAGACTTAACCTCTGGAGTTTGAGCAATCCATTCTTTCTTTGCTTTACTCTAAGATTCTTTAATTCCTTCACTTACCTTCTTGCTAATTTTTGTGAATGTGGCTTCATTGCCATCCCTAATTGTAATCTTGTTAGGTATTTGAGATGCAGTTAGACAAGGTTTGACTGAAAGGCAAACATTAAACAATTTCAGTATATATTAGAACAAAATCTTGGTAAGAGGAAATAGAGTGAAGAAAATACTCAACAAAATGTAAAGAATAGTTTTCAAGTTACAGTGATTGCATAGTAAAACTGATACCGTTCAGAGCTATTCTGCAAAGACTAGGAACTCCTGAAGAGTATTTTACACTGATGACATTAGCTGCTCAGCAAGCTTGATAGAATGTTGTAGTTAATGCCAGTGTTTGTTTTTTGCATTTTGTCTTTATTAGGTCCTTCCATATGCACTTTGATGAAAAGTCCATGTTTGCTGGAGATAAAAAAGGAGCCAAGTCATTAAAGGTAAAGCTAGTTTGCTGAATGACATCCAGAATATCCATTATGGAATTATGTTTGTGTTGTTTTAGAAAACTTCTCTACCTATTAGAAGCATAATGTTGAGAATAGAAAAGACAGAGATGAAAACTTAGACAACTGTATTGGAGGCCTCAAATACATCTACAGTAAATGGTGTTGTCCTGAGCCAAGCAGACTGAAATCTGATTTAGTGCCTTGGGTCTGCCACCAGGACTGTGGTGTGGCAAATATGTTGCATTGGTATTACCAGTAGATGCAAGGGTGATTTTTAAATAGAGTATCTATTTCATATAAGTATGTGGGAAGGGGTGTGTGTGTGTGTGTGTGTGTGTGTGTGTGTAAAAAAAACCCCAAAAAACAACAACAAACCAACCAGCAAAACTAACCAACCAAAAAAACCTTCACCATCATGAAAACGATGCTTGTTTAAAAAACAGATGCTTTCTGTAGTATAATATATAATGTAGTATAATGTATAATGTAATATAATATTAGCATTAGTGGAAAAATCGTTCCTAGACAGCTTTTACTACCTGACAACTTCCAGTGTTAACATGTTTGTACTAGTTATTTCAGTAGTAGTAGTATGGAATTCCATCAGCCGTTAGAAAAGTGCTAGTAGTTTATCAGCTCAGCTCGTGTTTTTCTGACCTTAAATATTAATTATTTCTGTGTTGTGCATGCTTCCACTCTGACTAAAGCTGCAAAGCAATAATCTAGCCATAACTTTAGATAGAAAATGTTTTCTGTGAATTGTAACTTGTTTTCTTGTTTGTCAGAAAGATAGGTTGGCTCAAAAGGGATTTGAATAATGGAAGAGAAATTGGGCAGGGACATGGATACAGTACTTATCACTCAAAATGTTGAGAAACTCAAAACACAGTGTATAGTATTCAAGCTTTAGCATGCATGTGTTGTACTTGGGGGTTTTCTTAATGAATTAACTGTTAGCAGTGGCTGGGAAATAAGGTTCTGGATTTTCATGGACCTTTCTTATGGCCTGACCACGTAAGGTAGTGGTTTTGTTCCGTTTTAGTAATGGAGAATGGAAATTCTAGAGGTACTAGATGAGTTAAGCTTTTATTTTTGTAAAGCTAGGAGGTACTTGAACTCAACCATTATTATTTATTTTTTTAACTGATAGGAAGAATTCAGATTGCATTTCAAGAACATATCCCGCATAATGGATTGTGTTGGATGTGACAAATGCAGGCTGTGGGGCAAACTGCAGGTACAGTTTACTTTGTGTGTGTGTGTGTGTGTGTGTGTGTGTGTGTCAGGAGGAGGAAGGCTACAACATAAGCATCTATTTCACTTTGGCAGGATGCATCTTACCTTATCATTCAGGCTTTCTGCACAGGGTTAGTCTTTGATATATTTACCTATATATTAAAAATAGATGTATGTTTAGTTCACTGTTGAACAATTTTTATTAAAAAATCTGTTAAAAATGTTTATTCTATGTAGTCAACAGCTATTTAGCTTACTAAAAGGTATAGTTTAGTATTAGCTAAATTTAGTATGAGCTCCATGTGCCCGGGTTTGGAATCAGAGTTGTCCTTCTCCTAGGATGACTGCCAGAAGGCTAATGAGCTCATCCTACCCATGCAAGGATTCTAGGAACATGGGTATCACTCCCCACACTTTCCCGTGGGCAATGAGTTTAATGCTCCCTCTGCTGTGGGCACAGTTATGGCACCAGGGGCCACAGGAGACCACAAGGGATTGTCAGACTGTGCCTGAGGTATAAAAATAAAAAATAACATATTTAAAGCAGATGCTTCATGGCAGAGTGTTACTGGCAATCAGTGTTTTATCTGTATTCAGTGATCAGATGAGCCTTGTAGAATCATCTGTGGGAAGCCTTCCTGGAAATAAAGCAGTTGCTTAATTGTTAGAAAATCCAGCGTGACATTTAACTCAACAAATTGAGGCATAAGAAAAAGAAGTAATTCAAGTTTTCACAATTTAAGCAGAAGGCAGCAAATGAATGCACATGTTTTCCTGAGCATTCAAAGGAGTGATCTTACTGATGTTGAAACACTGGACTTTTTTTGTAGACTCAAGGCTTAGGAACTGCTCTGAAGATCTTGTTTTCTGAGAAAGAAATACAGAGCCTTCCTGAGAATAGTCCATCAAAAGGTTTTCAACTCACGCGTCAAGAAATAGTTGCTCTTGTAAATGCCTTTGGAAGGTAAGTTTTTATCATATGTATAGTAGAAAAACTGTAAAACTTCAGTGACAACACTTAGGGTCTGTGGGAAGATAGTATTGTACATGTAGCTGTAGCTTATTAAAGGCTAAATTACTATTAGTGATACTGATAAACTTAATGCCATCAATCTGAGTATGTGGAGTGTTGATTGTTAGCCTTGGTCATCATTGTGTCTTTGGATCCAGTTCATCTCTCTGTCTCAAATCTCATAAATTCCATCTTGTTGACACTGGATCTAAGTCTCTTAAACAGTTGTAAGCATTAGACTTTGAGTATGTCTCCTCCTTTCTGAACACTGACTACAGCTGTTCTACATTTCATATTTCTGTTTTAAATCTATGTAAAATAGTGAAAAGGAAGAAAAATACTTGGAGAATTTTTTTTTAACACTAACAGTCATTTAGCCCTCAGGCTTTTGGATTTTTGTGTATGGAAGGATTATTTTTATTAAAACTTCAGTTTTGATTAGTTTTTTGAAAATTTGCCCCATTCAAATGATGAAATAAAACATTTTAATGCCTTTAAAAGATGTGTAGAACTTGCTTTGTTTATCATGCTAGTTCTTCAGATCTTGAATCTGTTCCTGTTTAAAAGTATTACTTCTGGTTAGAGATAGTAGATGTTTAATCAAGTCAGGATAAATAAACATGTGTATGTGTGTATATATATATAAAGTTTATATATATATCTAAAGTTTTTATAGATACATTATATATATATATATAAAAACTTTAATCCCTGTAATATTGCATGAATATAATGGAGAGTCAGATAGCAGATCTTTTGAGGAAAAGTAGTATTTTAAGTGTGTTCATCTTTGGAACAAAATTGTGGTTAAAGACAAACAAAAAACCCCAAACAAACAAAAAAACCCAAACAAAAAGCCCCCATGAAAGATGATTTGCATTTCTCTTTCACAGTTGACTTTAAACTTAAGGAGTTTTTGTTTTACAGGCTTTCCACAAGTATAAGAGAATTGCAGAATTTTAAAGTTTTATTACAACACACTAGGTAATGAAGGCCTTTGCACAAGCCATTAGTGGAGATCATTTACGTGACTACATTGAGCAGAAGGAACTGATCCTTACAGGACTCATATGAACTGATAAAAAGTAAAATCAAATACCAACTTGAATATTTATGTTTAAACTAGGAATGGTTATTAATTGGAAAAGATTATTTATGAATGAAATATATAGTTTTTAAATGTGTAAATTATGCTGATCTGCTTATTTTTTAAGTTCTTTGCTCACAGTTCTGTTATACTGAAACTTGTTACATTTTCTTTATTTCCTTGTCTTTCTGAGACAGTTGTTTTATATGAAAACATATGTACCTCCACCCTGACTTGGCTTGTACTGAGAAAGGTGGTTCACCTTTCACCTGTCCCCAGTACTGAGGTTCAGTATGCTCTGAGGATTAGGTATGCTGATTCTGACTGTCTAATAGGAAGGAAGGAAAGGGAAAACACAAACCAAAAACAGAAACCCAACAAAGCCCCAAACAAAAACAAACAAAAAAGGAAGTAAGTCTCTTGTTGAGTTCTGACTTTTTACTATAATAATGAAACTTACTTAAAAATAGGAAATTTACTGAGCAGAAAATTTTATTTCATACCAAGGTCCTTTGCATCATGCTGGTAACAATATTTTTTTACCTTATGTGCTGTTTTCAGAATTTCTTTTTTGCTTTAAAATGACTACTTTGTTTCTGATGCAGCACAGTTGGAAGTGACTTTTCTGCAGCCCCTTGGCTACCTGCATTTGCTTGGCGTTGGGGATCAGGGCAGGGGGAGCTGGTTAGTAGAGTGCTGCTAGCTGAAAAGCCTGAGTCCATCAAATTCACATCTACCCCACTTTATTTTCTAGATTGTAATCATGGGTTCAGTCTCCAGAAATTGTCTTTTTAATGTCTAAAAAGTTAAAATAGCACATTTCAATCTCTGAGCTGTGGAAATGATTTGCTTTTTCTGGGTTATGTTTTAGTGCTATGTTAAAAGATCATTGCAAAAAAGTAAAAACTTGGTTTTGTTGTCACTTTTAAACAAAGATGCTTTTAAAACCTCATAATCACACTGACATTTAATACTACATACTCTACCTATGCAATCCCAAATTGTGTCTGCTTTAGAAGGATATTTGGTGTACGAAAACGGGTATGTTAATAACATAACTTTCATAAAGTAAGAAATTACTTGCCTGTCATTGTCCACAAATGTCAGTGATAGCTTGGCCAAAACAGAATCTAGAAAAACACTACTGATTAGTGACAACCAAATATTGGTTTAAATACAAAAATTATAAAAGTAATAACATTTTAAAACCAGCATGCTTCAAAGTGAAGTTTGGAGTCAGGAATGTAGGAACTGCTGGTATAGTGTTGATACATCTCGTTTTTAAAAGTAAGTTTTCACAAAATAAAGTGCTCTTAAACATTTTTTCACCCTACCAGATATTTAGTGACCTGTTATATCATTGATTGTAACTGTACTGGCTTACATAACGTGGTCCTTTTACAGCTGATATTTTTTGAAAGCTGGAATATGCTCCATATCCTTTATTTCCAGACTAGCCTCGAATTTCTACCTTTCTGGAAATAAGACTGTCCTGCTGACACTTGCTATTATAGAAAATACTGTTTCTCCAAGAAAGTAAACCATCTTGAGTCAAACTGTGACTCAATGAACAGAGAAGGAGGGGGTGGAAAAACAAACAACAAACCACCCCCACAAAATTTTAGTGATAGTTTCACAAATTGGCAATAAGCTGGTATTCAGTCAAAAGTTCCTGTTCAAGCCAGTACATAATTGAATGTGGTGTTAGAGAAAGCTGGTGCCAGTCTGGGGATGTTATCTTCTTACCTAGAAGCCTCTCTTGCTTGTGGGCACCATGTCTGAGCAAGTGACTGCATCACACCATTTTTGGGTTAATGGAGAAGAGCAGGTGATTTCTAGGTGATTCATCTGGCCTATTCCAAGCTCTGTATTTGCACCTTGGAGTTTATTTTTCTCCCCAAAACTGAAGTGGGAATCTGGGCAACTAACTCAGATGTGAACAGCAGCGTTTGGTAAACGAGTTATACCCTCAGTATCTAACTCTTCAGAAGAGTAATTTTATACATTGAAAGAGTGTGGGCTTCAGCCATTAATTTCTTGCCTTTTGGATTGACCTGCAAGGGCTAGAACCTGTAGGCTCACTTGTGTGAAAAATGCTGGGTGAAATAGCTGGGTTTTATCAGTATTGTTATATACTATAGTGCCTAAAGCATTAGGCAGGATTTTATAGCGAAAAAAAATTTGTGTTGTCAGTGCTGCCCCAGGAAGGATCTGAGAATTGTTTCTTCCTGTTTTCCCCTTGCTTTGTGGGGAAAGGGAATTGCTTCCAACCTTCCTCTAGGGATGCAACTTACTATATTCTTTAATTTGTCCACCTGTGCATGACTAAACTCTAAGGACACTGAAGCAGCATCACATCCTAGCACCATGCACTTGCTCATGGGACATGTGAGAGATTCAGGCACACAGATCCTGCACACCTGCTCCTTGCAGCCCTCAGTGGCACAATGCAGTCATGGTTAATATGGTTGTGGAAGGACATGACAAGATGAGAAGCTTTTCTTCCTTCCTTTCTGTCATGAAAACACAGAAATGCAACTGAACAGCAGATTGTGCAAATCGGGAGGCTCTGTTACATTTGAAGGTACATATGGCTTGGTGATCAAATGTGGAAGGGATTTCACTTCACTGTCATTGTAGAAATAGGACATGAACTTTTCTTGGTAACAAATCTAGTTGAAACAACTTTCCTGTCTCTATCTTTTTTACTGTATTTGATGTACATTCTGTGACTATGCTTCCTAAGAAGTTTTGCCATGTGAGTTAGATGACTGAGTTCTTTATGTGTTAAATTAAATTTTAGAAATTTCCAGATGCATTTTTATACTGAAGAACAAGGTTAGTTCCACTGTCCATGTAAACGATTTTAACTTCCAGCTCCCTGCTGGAGATCACTTTGTCAACATTCTGTCATTCACTTCAGAGTAAAAGTACATTTCCCTGTACAAATGACACAATGATTGTAATCCCAGAGGCAGTGAGAACACAAAGACAAATCATTTTTCACAAGTCATAAAGATGTATGTGAAATGGTAAAAAAGACTTGGTACATGCTGCCTAGGTAACATGTAGGGCACTGTTGCTGAACAACTTGCTCTTCAGTGCCTGAGGAATATAGATTGAAGAGTGAAGTACAGACTTGTAACAAGTGTTTTCCTAGTTCAGCTGATGATTTGTGTTGTCTGCCATTGTATGTGCATGGAATACACTGTGCCACACTTGGTGTTTTGAGGGTTGGGTTGCCTTTATCTGACTTTTCTTTGTGCTTTCCTGGGAAATGACATGTAATATGTTTGTAAATAATCTAGATGCTTATGTTTATAAAGTAACAATCAGCAACTCATCACTTTACAATTCCTTCTTATAGCTAACCTTTTAAAATGTAATATTTATTAAAATCAAATTTAATGTTGGAACTGCTTACTGAGATCTAAACACTTCTGAATCTTTGCTATGTTTGAATCTATAAAATGCAAATTAAAGTATTTTCTGCTACAGCTTCATGTGCATGTAATTTTTGGGGGGGGTTAATTTTTTTATTTTTTTTTTACTTTCCATTTACCTCTCAACTACACTTGGTAGAAACTATGTAACTTAAATAATTTACTTGTCAGTCATTNAGGGGAAATTTAGGTTGGAGATTATGAGGAAGTTCTTTCCCCAGAGAGTGGTTAGGCACTGGCACAGGTTGCCCAGAGAGGTTGTGGATGCTCCATCCCTGGCAGTGTTCAAGGCCAGGCTGGATGTGGCCCTGGGCAACCTGGTCTAGTGATTGGCATCCCTGCCCATGGTGGGGGGGTTGGAACTAGATGATCTTTTAACCTGGCCATTCTAGAATCTATGAATCATTTAAGCTTAAGATGATGATCAGGCTTTCATTCTCACTTTCTGTTCCAAAGGTGAATGCATCCTGTGTGTGTTTTGCTGTTTACAGTGTGTTGTTGTAGGTTGACACATCAGAAATGCATGTGGCAGAGTTACAATACGTTTCTGTATGAATATGGCCAAATTTAGCCACTGCTTAAGTCCAGTTGTTTTAAGAGGCAAAAAGGCTTACTTGGAAGTGAAGTTTGGTCTGTTCTGTCCCTTTCTTATAAAATCAGTTTCGTAAATTTGTAAATATTTTTTCTGGTTGGTTCACCCTATGGGTCTGGGTTCTTCATGTGAATTACTTCCCTTAAACAGTTTCTGCAGCTCTGTTTAATTCCACATTGCCACACTGAATAAGCAGTGATGATCCAAAGAATAAATTGTGCTCTGAGAATGTAGCAGTAACTTGAAAAGATAGTATTTAATTGGGTTGATAGTCATGCATTTGAACCCGTTCATGTGTTTACACTATATATTCATCATAATCACATTTCTAATCTATACACAGTGTAAAAATAAAAATACTTAGAAAATAATTATGCCATTTCACTTCATTAAATTTGCTCTTGTAAAATGAGCATAAAACGATTAAATTATACCCTCTAACAACTCTATTCAAAGCCAAAAATGCCATGGCTTAGAACAAGGTATTAATAAGAACAGTCTTCAACATTTAAATCATTAGCTTATATTTCTCCTTGAACTATCAAAAGCTTGTAGCAAAAACAAGTTCTTCATTTATCTGTGCATAGGAGCACTTCTTAAAACCAAAAGGTGAAGAAAAACTGCTAAGCTCTGTTTTTCAGAACATTTAAGATTGGAATGTCCTAGAACACTGCAGTTGATTGAAGTTATATAGGGCTTGGCCAGTCTGTGTCCAGTGCTGGGTCTTGTTGGAGGGATCCTATGTAAGCCATGAAGCTGTTGTTCTGATGGCCCCAGTCATAGTAGTCTGGAGAGAAACTTAAAAAGAAAACAGAAGAATTAGTGATTGGCAGGTTGGTTCCACAGATAGATAGGAGTTGGCAGTGCTGCCCAGAAGCTGTCACTTCAAGGGCCTGTCAGTGCGAGACCTAAACCTGCCATGTCCATGGACCAAGGAACTGGTACTTGGTTAGCAGCTCTGGCATGCTGGCTCTTCTCCCATGAGCAGTGTGAGACAACACACTGTGTGTCACACCTCTGTGCACAAGAGAGGGTGCCTCTAGCTCTAGGCTGGATACCAGCCTGGTGCACACCACCGCCAGCATCCTCAAGGGATTTAGTCACTATGTGGAAAATCTAACACAGGCGTGGAATGATTGATAATTGTAAATATTCAACTTTACCGAATCGTGGTTTGGACTCAGAAACAGTGACTACACAATACTGGCTAAATGAGTCAACTAAATAGAGGTATGTTAGCTACAGTTGGTAAGTTAGCCTTCATTTTAAGGTGACTGATTACAGTGCTGTACTACTAGGAGAGTGTAGACACAGGAACAGCAAATGAGGAACATGGGACTGAGTCTCCTTTCAGGGCAGGATAGTGTGCTGGCAGTGCCTTTCTTTCTCCAGAGTGGGTGCTACATCCTGCTGTTAACTGCTCCTTCCCGGAAGGGAATCTTTACCTAAAGCCCACATTTAGAGAGGAAAAACAGGGTTTTTTTTCATGCCAGTTCTGAGTTGTGTTAGATTTCAGCATTTAGGTGGATTTGCATGAGCTTTCAGCAAGTGGGAAAGCAAATATCCTTTTCATTTCAGGTAAACCCCAAGGCATTTAGTCATGATACAGGGCAGGGTAACCTAAGTTGAGAGGCTTCTTGCTACTAACATCAAAAGCTGCTGCCTGCACTGCCAAGCTTTTCCCTGTTCTCCATGAAGGCAGGTAAGACAGCTGCTTTGCTAGGTTGCCTTGCTCAACTCACATGCTTACACTAGTAAATGGCACTTCTTAGGACACTCTCGGAAGAAACAGAGTACGAAACATGCAACTCAGAAACCTGACCTGAGTTTTCCAAAGAGCAGCATACTGTTACAATTCTGGAGCTAGACAATTTACATTAGTCTTGTGCAGCGTGTGAAAGTTCTTCCTCCTCCAGTTTCTGCTACAGAAAGCAAGCAGTTCCCTTTTGAATCTCACCTGCCCTGTGCTCCTTGTGATGCAATATTCCATGCTAGGTCGTCATCACTGTCATATCTGCGAGGGTTGTCAAAGAAATAAGATCTTGGACTGAAGCCATGGCTTGGGACCATTCCTGCATTGGCCTGAGGGAAAAGAAATCTCAGTTAATACTTGCAACAGATAGATAAACTGCTTGGTGCCCAATTTCTAAAACTATTACAGACTTACATTTACTACAGACTTACCTTGTGGCTTCCAAAGTAAAACATGGCAGTTTTACATTCGCTGTACACTATGGAAATCTTTTTGCATTTTCTGTTCTTCTCTACCAGCATAGTGATAGTCTACTGGTCGTAACATTTTGTCCTTTCCTTGTCCTACCTAACAGATATGACCCATTTCTGAAACCACCTTCCAGCATGCATTTAACCTGTCTGCTGAATTCCTGTCCATCTGGGACACTTTGTGCTTTTAGCCAGCTGACTAGAAGTGAGCAGTAGGGAAGCAGCTGAGAAGCTGAAGGGTATGAAATGCCTTTTTACCTCCCACATTTGTAATCCTCCCTTCTGGTGTGCTACCTCCCTTGCCTCAGGAACTGATCAGGATGAACCTTGGCACCCAGTTAATGAAACCACAACTGAAAAGTCCCTCAGGACCTCTCTGAGTAATTTCAGTATCTGCCCTACACTGCTGTGAGGGTCAAATCCCAAGAAAGGGTCCTTTGATAAAACAGAGAAAGGAGTATATGTGCAACTTGTTCACTTAAAAAGCATTTTGCTTTTATTTCCCTGTGAATCCAATCAGAAAACATACAAGATTCAGAAGGTTGGTTTGATTCTGGAAACAGTGCAGAGGGACATCTAGGACCCAGCTGAGCCTCTTCCACTGATCCACTGCTTCTATCCCCAGGGAACAGGGCTCCCTGCACCTGTGGATAAGCCAGGATGACATCTTCTCCTTGGCCTTAAGCAGGAGAGCAGATTTTCCTATTTTTCAGATGTTAAATAACTTTGACAAAGATGAACTAAAAATAGGTCCATCTCTGTCATCTCCCCATTTCCAACATTTGTCTGGAGGAAGGTATGGCAAGGCAAAGGACCACACACTGCAGTTACCCTGTGTCAGCACCCAAGCAGACAGCTTGTTCCAGGCTATAATCATCTGTGGAGAGGAGCTTTACACTTGAGCAGTGCTGAACACAGGCTGCCTCTGCTCAAACTTTATTTCTGAAGTCCTGAATGAAATATAAAAGCAAAGAACAATTGTTCCTTGGGATGGTTCCTTATTAAAAATAAAGAACATTTTGGATTTTTACTAAATCAGAGTTGTGGTTAAGATCCTCTAACTAAAAGAAAATTTGTTTTAATTCTGACCCCATGCTTTCTGACGAAGTGTTTTCAACCACTGGACCAATGGATAATGGCTGTAAGAGCTCGCTGAGCACATTACACTTGTATGGCCCTTGGTCTCCCTCTTGTGGCATACCTCCACTGAACTTCACTTTTGTCTTGCTGCAGAGTCTCTTGATTTTTTTGTTTCTTTCTAACAGTGTTGTTTCCAGTTTTCCTCTTCACATGGTACTGTTTAACTTGTATTTGTCTTGTTTAGTAAAAAACAGTGTATGGCCTATCCACTATGGCAGATAATGTCTACCCTAAAAAAGGTACCCCTAAAAGAAGCAATATCAGTGATTTGCTCTTTATGAAGTTGGAGATTTAAGGCTTTGTGCAAATCACAATGCAAAAATGTAATGTTATGTGTTACTGCAGTGCTGTTTGACTTGTGAGAGAATAGTGATCAGCTTTCTGAGAGATGAGATTATTTTCATTCTCTTGTAAATCTCTCCCACACTGTGCAAATGTGACTGTCACCACTAAACTCGCTTTAAATAAAATGAGGTCTCTCTGTGGTCACTTTTTAGAAGAGCAGCACCACTGGATTGTGTTTTAAAACATTTCTTCTCTTTGCAGTTGTCCTGGCTACCTCCTATGCAGGAGTGGGGCTGAGATCTTTTTTGTGATGGACTCTCAGGTTCATGGAGTTTCTTACTGTGATGTCAGTTATTAGTACATTGTACTTGGCTTTATCATTGCTCTGAAATGCATGTGAGAACAAAAACAGTCACATTCTCTAAAAAGTTACTCTACTAATTGTTTCACTTACTTGTGAATTTACCATTCACATCCTTCTGGTGGAATATTAGCTTTGGATTTGCCTACAGAAACAGAGACATTACCTCAGTAATCCTAGTACAGGGCTGATATTCACCATGGCCTGTCAACCAGCCTATCCTGTGCTAACCTGCAGGCATTGCCTACAGCTAGAAAAAGATGCTTGTCCATCTATTAATTACCTAGATATTAAGGATGCTTAAATGGAATTGTCCTTAAAACTCACACCTTAATCTGTACTCTGCTGAACCAGTAAACAAAAATGCCAGCAGCTGCTTATTATGGCTATTGATGAAACAATTGAATGGGTACAGAGCTGATAGAATCCAATCTATTATTTCATATGTTCCATTGAACAGTTAACCATTTTCACTGCTATGTGAGCAAAGATCCCAAGTCGGGATAACAAACTCTTTCCACTGATTTAAGTAAAGCACTGTATTAACTCAAAGGGAAGATGTCCTTAAATTTAAGAAGGTTCCTGATTTTTACAGTAAACTGCCTGATAAACACCTTGTCTTCCTTCTGGATAAACACAATTGGTTTCTTCCATAAGGAGTTAGTACAAAGAAGTAGGAAGTTTGGGTTGCTTTTATTTTTCCAAGGACACATTGGAAAACAGAAGTCAAAATGTAAAGAAGCAAAAGCTCCTTCAGAAGCTGAGCTCTCCAGACCTGCCTGGCCATTACACTAACAAATACCACTTACTAGATCTTTTGTAGGGTTTCGAACACGGAAGAAATACACAACCAAGGAAGTAGGCAAGAGCTCCCAGATGAAAAGGATCACTCCAAACACTATGTAACCTGCATCTCCCAGCTGACATTTCAGGTCTGCCTGTTGAAAAGTCAAAGAGAAAAGTGTTTAAAAATAAAAATGACAACTCATTTAAAGGTGCAAGAGGCAACATGTCTTCTTATGAAGATCTGTATTGTTTAAGTTGCTGAAATACTTGACATGACTAGAAATTCCATTCAGTACAGCCAGATTAACCGGGCCAATGATTAAAGGCATACTAAAAAATCAATATGCTATCTTGTTGGGTATATGACTTCCCTTTCCTTCTATCTCTTCTCCCTCCTCCTCCTCCTGCTATCTTTCCTTCAGCAAAATCCAAGTTTAATGCAGGGGTCTTCCCAGTCTCACAGCCTGGCAAGCCAGCACTGGATCAAATGATCAAATACAGGTAAAGAGAAATTAGTTTTCCAGTCCATTTCCAGCTGGAAATAATACATAAAGGAAAAATCAATGTCCAGGTCTTCAAGGGCATTGCTGGCAATCTAGATTTAAAAATTAAAGCTTGGATCCCTTCAAATTGGTGCATGTTATTAGCTTGAATAACCGTGCTGTTACTCTGGCATTAGCTTTGGACTTCTTTAGTTTTCCTCCACCATTCACCATAGTTGCAGAGGGCAAATCCTATCTTTTCATGTGTTTTGTGCAGAGGAGAAAAGGGTAATGTTTCTCACAGGTGACCTGAGGTAGTACCACAGTACAGACACTGGGCTGTATTTTTAAAAGTAACTTTTGATTCTGGTACCAAATTGCGTACTTGCTTCTTAGTTCCAAGCCCTTTACATATGGCTCAAATAATTTACCCCTGAATCCAGGCAATCCTAATGTCACAAGTCAGGCCAGATGTCTAAAAATCAGTAGTAGCGACCCAAGGCCTAGAGCATTGCAGTGAGCTCCCTGTCAACAACCTCTGACTCCATGAGGGAAATGGGTCCAAATATTCTGGCTAGAAATTTCCAGTCCCTGTTATTCCAGACTGTAGGAGTCAACACAAGAAGTGGCCCCTGCAAGGGGTCAGCAGGAGAAGCAGCAACACTCCAGACCAAAACAAGATGGAAAATATTTTTGATTCAGGCAATGAGTCACAACCTAGTGCCATTCTCCCTAAGCCTGTGTGTTCTAATCACATGGAGTGGCACCACTGACTTACAAGCCTCTACACTGCAGCAGGCTTGATAAGTGGCTCCTTGACAGACCCTACTCAACTAACTCCTAATAAGGTCCTCTGGGCAATCCTACCCTACTGTTGATCTACTTCTTATTTACAGTTCTATCTACTGGTCAACAGAAAATTATGAATTTAGGGTTTGCTTGGCCACCCTGGCAATACAAGGCCCTTGTGTGTCTGGGAACACTGCTTTTTGCTGAAAGGGTGGGGAGACATCAAGAATCTGGGATTTTGAGGCCAAACAAAATATACTCATGATCCAGACTCAGGCCTGCCATTTTGCCTAGCCTTGGGCAGTGTGCCCAGCNGTTTAGCTGATGCCTCATTGTTGGGTCATAGGCTGGACTTGGTGATCCTGGGGGTCTTTTTCAGCCTTGGTGATTCTGTGATTCTGTGAACTGGAAAACTACAGGGACCTAACTACATGCTTCAAAGCAAAGAGAGGAGCTGGATGGCCAAATTTCATAAAATTCAACTATTCAGCTATTTCCTTTAGTGCTTTCATCAACTGTTAGTTTTCAACCTGAATTGTCACTTGCATTTAAAAGTTAGGAAGAATCTTAGTCCTGTCTTCAAACTACAGAAGTTCTCGTGCTAATGACAGAAATAAGGCATCTCCACAGCCCTTAGCTGGCAATGGGAGATTTGATGGTGACCTCAACTGAGCATTTCAGTGGAATCAAGCACTGTTTTTCTGCTTCTCCAAGTACAGGACATTCTTTCTAATGGACAAAACAGCTGTCTTTTTTAAAAATGGCTTTTTGTTTTTAAACAACAAAATTAAGGTAAGTGAAAGATTGATTGGTTATTTGTTTGTTTTTTTTAATATTGGGGCAGTGTTTATATCTTTCTTTTAGCACTGAGGGGTTTTTTTTCCACCTTATGGTGAAATGAACAGATATTTGTATTCCTGGAGCAAAACAATGCATTGAACAGAAGTGAAAGATAATAGGATTTTAATATATTAATTCCTCTTAAAGCATTTAGGAAATCGGCTATCACATACAAAAAGAGTTTTTCTCATTAGCAAATATTTTCATACTTGCCTGATCTGATACGTTGTACCAGTCATAATCAAAAGAATTTACTTTCTTGGTTTGGGAAAACGATAAGATAAACAAGTTGTAACAGGCTCGTGAGGTATAAAGTAGTATAACAGTCACTCCTATACTTGTCACCTGACAGACAGATGAGCCCTGGAAGAGATTTAAGCACAGGTTATTATTCATAAGGGAAGTTGAGAAAAACACTGCTTTGCATAGACTTCAAGGGTTGTCATGCTACACTGTCTAATGCAACTGACTTTCTCCTTCTTTGATCACTATCGTATACTATGCACATTCCTGTATTCTATCAGCACAGTGTTTTCCAGGCAACAGTAGCAGTTCCAGCCCTTACCAAGATGGGTTGTGACTAATTCCTACAATTTATTGTACAAATGTTCTTTTCAGAGCCATTGGTATCAGATGGGAGCATGAGAATTCAGCCTTCAGCTGTGCATTAGCTTATAGAGCATCGTCTATCAGATGCTGGCATGATAAAATAGCTAGCATGATAAAATCTTGCATCTTTTACAACTGCTTGCTGTACATCTATTTCTTAAGTATAGAAAAGACCATAACAGTCAGCAGTCAAATACAGCATGGAATAGGAACAGAACATCCTGCCTCACCTCATGTCAACTGAGAGGAGACAAAGTGGAAACACAGAGTGTGGGCAGAGTGACAATGTCTGGGCAGTGTGTAAGTGGGAGCTTGGGCACAAGGGGAGGAATGAGACTACAAAGTGTGAAAGCACAACAGTTCCTTTGCCATAGAGAGAAAAATCAACAGAGCGGGGAAAGAGCCTAATCCAACATGAGGAATAAGTGAGACATCTGACCAGTGTGTCAGGTGGAGAAGGTCACTGATTGGGGGGCTGAGACACTAGCGCAGGAGTTGTAGCAGCAAGAAAGGAAGGAATCCAGGAGCCATGGCTACAAGGATCAGTGTGAGTCTGATCACAGAGACAGGCAGATATACAAAAATGAGGCTGCCTTTGAAGGAAGCTCAATGTAAATTTTGTGCATTTGGCTCTGGAACAGTGCTTTGCACAGGCAAAGGAGGAAAGGTGGGTTAAAGCTCTGTGTGCTTTTAGAGGAGCTATATACTTTGCAGTCATTTGCTTCACTAGCCCTGCCCCCTACCTCTCCTACCGGAGACCCACACTATGATGGGCACCTCTCATCTGTGTGACACAGGTGCCAGGAGGGAAGTTGCTCCTCCCCTCACAGGACCTTTTCTACCAGTGCAGGAGACAGGAAGGCCTGCACTCTACTCCCTTCACTCACATACTCTGTTTCCACATTTGCAGTCAAGGGTCAGAGGTCCAAAGTACTATGGCAGGTAGAGCACAGACCTAACAGAATGGCTAGTGAAGTATCAGGGGAAAGTCACCAAATCACCATGTCCTGAATCCCTGGCCTCCAGGAGACTACCAGGGTCCTTCTGCTGCTCACCCATGTTGGTGGCTGTTGTCCCTGTGGCTCTGTCAACCCAGCTCCTCAGTTTGCACTCCCTGGAAGTGTCAGTTAAGAGAGGCTCAGGGAGTCAGAAAAGCTTGCAGAAAGCTAGCTTGCCTGTTCCCAGCAAAGGCATTTTGATTCAGGGAACAGTCGGGCTCAGAAGTATTACAATATCCCCAGTACAGTCAACCTCTCTGAATGAATTCCTGCTTACAACATGCTGAAACTATGACCATTCACCAGCCCATAACATGCAGCCATTTCTGGAGTGAACTAAAACCCTGCTGCTATAAGGGAACTGAAGCTGGACACACACTAGGCAGTGGTGAAAGCTGTGGCAAGACCAGCAACCAGGAAATACCACAAAGAAGAAATGTTTGCTAGGCACTTCTCTATTCTCCTTCAGTACTAGCAAGTCAGTGATGCTGTCATGGAAACTGAGGGTGAGAGAGCAGAGAGAAGCTGCTGACTGGCACATACCATATTCCAGCTCAGTGGCATTTACAGACTGAGGATAGCAGAAGTGAACAGCAGAATGGGATCAGTGTTTCCCCATATGGTTTTCCCTGCATAGCTGTCACTCTTTAATAGTTAACAGTTAAATATGCTAGAGATTCAACAAACTTTGATCCCAGCAAACACAGAAGAGGTGCTAAAAGTGTCCTAGTTTTGCTGCCAGTCAAATATACTTGGTGGCTTGGGGAACTGAGAGTGCAGCAGTAGAAATAAAGCCAGGGGAATCCTTTTTCAGTCACGGACTCCTATAGAAAAGATAGGGAGCCCCAAGTTTGTACCATGTCCCACTACATATTGCCTCTGGCCAGCACAGATCTGGCCCAAGTCAGCACCTAAGGGTAGGGCTGTGCACCTCCTGGGTGCTGTCATAGCTTTAGCATAGAGAACCAGGCTAGTCCTCTATGCCACATCATGGAGGTGAATGTGTTTTCAGGTGTGGTTGGAAGATATGTGCCAGCAGATGGGAGATGCAAATAAAAGGCTGCCAGTACTGATGCCTATCTACGTGCACTGCAGAGTATGCATTATCTCCACTGCTACTTCTATCGTACCACTGTAGAGAATGGAGTTTTCTTCTTTAGATAGCTTTTTCAGCACAACAGTGGCAGGATGTTTTTTTCACTGCCAGTTCCAGTCATCTGTATCCCAAAGCATGTGCAGTCAAACCCTACTCACAGTCCCAGAGGTACTCCCATTTCAGGTCAGCAGGGAGGAGCAAAGTGCTCTTGAATTCTCATTTCCACATTCAAACTTTCAACAGCTGAGTGTCCTATCCCTTCCTGTCTGCAGTAATGTCAGAGTTTGTTTGTTTTTTGTGAAATAGCTTGAAGTAAAGAAGATGAGATTTCCTGCAGGAGGAGGAAATGGAACAGAGTAATCTCCCAAAGCCTCCCTTAGGTTAATACTGCTCTGTTACAGAGATTTACACTTCTGTAATTTGCAGCAGTAGAAAAACTTTTCTTACTAGTAAAAATAATCCACTGCCCATGCCCTTTGGTCAGCAAGCGACGGGCTTGAAAGAAACAAAACAAACTAAGCTGTGTTTTTAAATCTTCTATTCAGCCCTGAACTTTCAGTTGTACAGTACAGCCAGATTTGATTATACAGGAAAAGTACTCCTTTTATCTGATTAAGTAAATAGAGGGAGGAATTTTAAGATAAGATTTTCTAAATAGTAGCTGAAACCTACATTTTTGAAAGGGTTGTTGTGGTAAAGGTAACGTGTTATCGGATAAACTAATGGATTATTTTAAGATTTAACTATCTACTGCAAACATAAGGAACTTTGAAAGCCTTGTTTCATTATTTGTAAATACAAAACACCTTCATTGATTTTGTAATGAGTACTGCAGGCTTACATGATGCCAGCCAGCACCTTGACCACTGAATGTGTGTAAAGCTGTAAACCTAACAATATTTCTTTAAAGAACATTTTGTAATATAAGAGACTTTTATCTCCTTCTCCCCACTTGCCTGAATTTATAATGCAGTAAGTCTTTTAAAACACATTCTCATTATCTATAGGACAGTATGAAAATGCATAGAGGGAGATTCATATTCCTCTGTCTGGCTTATCTTCGGCATACTGCTATCTTAAACATTTAACTTAATCAGTCAATAATTTGGCAAGCTGAAGGATCCAAAGCATAGATCACTTCTCTGTAGCGTTATTGAAATGAAGTGGTCTTCAGATGGTGATCTGGAGAAAGCATGATCCACTTGATAAACAGCTGTGAGAAACTCCAGCCAATAACTTCCATAAACTCTGCCTTAAAAATAGTTTGGGATGACTGGTATGAGACAAAAGCACCCTTGCTAGCATTTAGCATTTAATTCATATACAGAGCAGGATGGCCAGTCAAGCAGAAGCTATGGTGTTTAGGGTCTCTAGCTCTCAGGGCTGCATGGCTTTGCCTTGCACTGCCCTTGTCTCTCAGAAGGTACTTGAAAAGAACTGAAAATGTACCTTACCTTGGACTCCAAGTAAATGTTGGCTAAAGACATCTTGGAAATCTTATACAGGCAGATGGAGAGTGAAACAGCGCACAGCACAAACAACGTGTCATTAATTGCCACCCGGACAGAGACAATGACTTTTCTCTCTGAATTCTGTGTCCTCACCAATACTGCACATGTTAAATTCACCAAGAGGAAGAGGAGACTTATGAAAAGAGAAGCCAGGTAGAGGGGCAACCTGGGAGAGTGAGGAGAAAACAGTTTTAACAACATTGTTCAGCAGGTGTGTCATGAGATGGAAGCTTCACTCTGAGCGGTGAGAACTGCATGTGTTGTGCTGCCACAGCGACCAAGCACCTGAGCCCGAACCAAAGCGCTCCAGATTGCTGGAG
Source organism: Bucco capensis (assembly GCA_013396975.1). Lineage (NCBI taxonomy): Eukaryota > Metazoa > Chordata > Aves > Piciformes > Bucconidae > Bucco > Bucco capensis. Next base: position 15,890 of record VWZO01001802.1, on the reverse strand, counting down.
GGATTAACTTAGCTGATTTCAAACCTCTTTTTACAGTTACGCAACAAGCTCTAAGTGAACAAACTAATGTCATGCAGCAAAACATGGAAGACTGTTTGCAGCAGAAATACAGCAGCACAGATCTTAAAAACTACTTAAAATATGTATGTACTTTCTTAAAGCATGCACTTCATATAGAGCACAAATGCTTTGATTCCATACTGACAGGAGAAATCTTGGAAAAGGTTGAGTTGCCTGGAATGGACAGGTTTTGACCCTGGGTTTACTAGACCACCACTGCCATGAGAAGCATTACTGACTGCTGATGTTTGCCATCAGATTTCACATTAAATTAGTGAATTATCTAACAGTAGGAAAAATCTCTGAGTTACTGGTTCCTCAGCATCTTTCTCTGTCCCTTCTCCTAAATAACCTGGTCATGGGCAACCTCATGAAAGAAACATCAAGAAATTTAAATATGCATGTTGATTCTGGGTGGGCATTTTGCCATCTATGCCAGGCAAAAGGTTCATTTGCTCAACCATAGGAGCAGAGCTGGAACAGAAATGTGACAGACAGAAACTAAGGAGCTGGACTGTTCTTCTCCATCTGCTTTTTCCCCACTTATCCAGCACTGACACCACATACTAAAGAAAAGCTGCTTCTAATTCCTCTTTAGTCCTATATACACCTGTGGAACTTTTCACTTTAAGGAGGGGGGGAGGGAAAGCATGTTTCTACTTCAGGTGTTTGCTTACTTCATTATCATTGCTGACCAAGGCAATTACTGATAAGGGTTACAATCTGCAGTCACTGAACAAGAGGTTTTGGCCAGAGCTTTATGCCTGCTAAGGACTTTGAATTTGGCTGACAACAAATATCCAGGACATCCTGGAGGAATCCAGTTCTGATTGTTTAAAAATACTTTACCCAATGGTGATCTTCTTTCACACATTCATAGTCTTTTGGGATAGCATCAACACAACTACAAAGCTGAGGCAGAGCTGGCTTCTTTTCAGAGGGCAAGAAAGGAAGTAGTATACTTTTGAGACCTTTTAAATATGTAACAGGGAGAACTGAAAGCCTAAAAGTCCTGCCTGTGAATCAGTGCCCTTGTTTCCAGCTATATCTGGCAGTGAGTGAGGATGCTGTCTTTTCCTTGCCAGTCATGGAAAGTCCCTCTTAGGGGGAAGATTGTGCTCATTCTTGACCTTTGAGTGCAGGGCTCCAATTTTAGGATACGCAGCTAGAGTTAGTTCCTTTAAACCTCACAATCTAATGCAGGAGCACTGTAGTTCTGAAGCAACTCTCTCACATGGCTTTCTCTGGAGAATGTAGTTCCCAGGTGTACTGGTAGTACATTTACAGTTTTTATTAATATCTCAAAAGTCTTTAAGTGGTGGTCATGTGCCTTTCTTCCCCTCACAGTCTATTTAATATTCCCATCTCTGCTCCTCTATTGCAGTGCAGGTAAAACATTCTCATGGGGTTCAGGTTTAGGAAGAAAAGTATTCTCTTACATGCTGCCTGCTTGAGGGACAGTAAGTATATGTTCTCTTTTTGCTCATCTTAGCATAGGCTTCAGCATAGCCTGCATGCCCTTTACGCTGGCTTGCAACCAGCAAGGCTTAGAGGCTCCAAGGCCAGGCTCCTCCTTGATGGACCCAGCACTGTCCTGCTGTCATGCCCACACACTCCCCTGTGTGCCAGGCTGAGCTGTCATGGCCAGTTAGTTGTGCAGCTCTGCACATAATGATCTTCCCTCCCCTGTATTAACACAATGTGGCTGGGAAAATGGCTCCCTATTCTGACAATAGAGGCATTGTTGCTGAACTTTTGAATAAGCACTGATGGAGATGCAGGCTCCGTCTCTCAAGGCAGTTTTAGGGTCTCTGCAACTGCAGAAAGCATTCCTAACTTGCTTAAAGGCAGAATGTATCCTTACATCTCAACTACAAGGGATGAATAAGCATAGGGTTTGTTTTTTTTAAATAGAAAAGCAGGGTGAGAGAGGTGCATCTAGACTGCACCAGAGACTGCTGTGCCTAATCCCTGCTTTTGGGCTAGTCTGTTAAAAAAAGCCATACGTAATCTGGCTTGGCCAGGGAAGGCATGTGCCAGGGCCTTCTGTTCTTTCTGTGTCAGGCTAGATGCACCTCTACATTTTTTTTGAGCTTACAGTCAAACTTCAGATGAATGCAGTGAGTTTTGCCTTGTTTAACTGGAAAATCTGTTTGAAATGACTGGATTTTGTATGTGGTTTCCTCAGAAACCACACAGTGTTTGAAGCTTGTGTGTAACAAGGCATGCACACACAGCACAGCAAGCCTCACCCAAACCTAATGCCTGTAAGAAAACCCCAAGGCCTGGGAGACATGCAAGAAGGACTGTTTAAATATGAAGTTGGGCTGGCACAGGCTTAGCCTTGAGCTCTTTTGCCACAGTATCATAAAGACTGTGCTGAGTAAAGTCTTCTTAAGATTCTGGATCTCCGATATGATTTTATCAATTTTTTTCTGTGTCTGAAATGATCATGATTTCTGAGACCTGTGCCAATACACAGACTGCAATCCTACCTGTTGCCCTGTTTATGCTGCCATTACCTATTGCAGAAATACCAGGCATCTCTACATGCCAATACCAGGCAATAAGGTCTGACACTTACTAAAGAAAATGGGGAAAAATAAAATCTAAGAGTGAACATTCAGCAATGAAGAAAAATCAAAGTCAATAAATGTCTGTAGGCCACACATCTTTCTATCATCCATCTCTCCATCAAGTTTTGAGCAACTTGATCTAATGAAAGATGTCCCTGCCCACAGGACAGGGGGATGGACTAGATGATCTTTAAAGGTCACTTCTAACCTAAACCACTCTGTGATTCTATGATCTTTCACTAGCCTGTTACAATTAAGATTCAGGACCTCAGCTGTAGGTGTGCACATATTACACCACTTCAACTGCCCTGTACAAGGCAGGAAACCAGGTCACCTTTATCTATATGGCTCTTTTACATAGGCTAACCATGCTCGTACTAAGAGATCTAGATATTAAACCAAAATACTACTGAAGTCCTTTACCAACAGAGCTGAATAACAGAGAAAAGGCTAGACCAGATCCAAGAGTGATCTGTGTTAGAAATGCAGAGTCAGGGTGGACATGGAGCTGTTGTGGGAAGGGTAGTCTGTATGTGAGTATATATATATATTAGTATATATATATAGTGACAATATATTAAGTGTTTCGGAAAGAAAACACTCCAAGTGCTATGTGAAGGGTGCTAATGTAGTCAGTTTGTAGGCACTGACTAAATATCACTAGCTTTGCTTGAAGAAAGACATTTTCAAGCTACTCTCAGGAATAAAGCCTTACCAAATGCCAATAACAGATCAGGTTCAAAGCTTCTACCACTCACGTCCAAAGCCAGCCAGGAACATGTTCACAGACTTGCCCTACACCACCCTGACCTGCAGCCCAGGCTTTGTCCAAAACTGTCCTCTTTGTTCCTCTTGGCTATACATACAATCAGGGGCAGGCATGTTTGCACTGGGATCTGGCTGGGGACCTGGCTGGTGTGTGCCATGCTTGTCTGCCACTCCATACTCCTGGATTTACTTCCCACAAAAACCAGACAGCAAAGGAAGGTGAATGGATTTGTATGCCATGGTGTTTACCAGGGAGCATCCAGCTCTTGCCCCATGTGTTTTGGGATGTGTCCAAGGTATGCAGAGAGACCTACTAACTGAAGCACCACCTGAGGCCACCAAAATAGATGCAGCCTCTCTGTTCCCATTCTGACAATTTCTGCATCAGCTGTGGTTCAGCATGGAGTCCACAAGCCTCAGTCAGCCATCACACTCTGCATGTCTCATGCCCTCACCAGCCCAAGCACAGCCCAGCCCAAGCCTGCTTTCACTGTACTGCAGTTCTACCAGACATTGTTTCTGAAGCACTTGCTCCAGATGGTCACCTCTCTAGCTGTAGCAAAACCCAACAAATTTTCCAGGGACAGGACCATGTTAATATTTGATCTGTTGCTACTGTATTATGTTCTCCTAACAGTTAGCAAGTAACAGGTCAGATCTGAGTTTCAAATTACTGTTTCCCTGCCCTGAATTCAGATTGTAAATTCTTTCTTTAGAATGGAGACAACCTCTACTCCCTGTCTACACAACATTGCCCAAGTGAGGTTTTTAGGCATTGCCACAATAAACATTAATTTATTGAGCTCTTCCTCAGCTTTCTTGACATTAGTGCCCTTCAGGGAGCCTANATGGCACCAGGGGCCACAGGAGACCACAAGGGATTTTCAGACTGTGCCTGGGGAGCTTACAAGTAGTTTCTGACAATTCCTCCTGCTCAACAAGATCTCAAACAAATCTCTCCACCTCAACGCAAAGCTACCATAACCTCAACTCTATGGAGACAGGGGAGGTTATCTGTGACATCCCAAACACATCATCAAGTTGAATCCATTCTCTCTAGCTCTTCCCCTTCACAAGGTTTCTCTCATCTTCTCAAAACTTTTTAGGTTTTTATTACCACAGATTTCCTGGATTAATACATACCCAGTCCCACTCATTCCTCTCAAAATAAATACAGCACTCTGCTACATTTACCAAAGCACAGGATCTGAATTCTCCTAGCAATACAAATGTTAAGAACCTGTAAACAAATCACTAGGGCGAGTGTTTTCTGCTTGCATTTCAAATATTTGCCTTTGAAATATGTCAGTGTTTAAAAATTACACTTCTGTAATTTTTAAATGACACAGGAGGAAGCAGCTTCATCAGAAGCTGGCTCTAGAACCATTATCACAAAACAGTGATATATAAACATGAATAGCTGAGATATGAAAGCTACAAATAATCAAAGATGTAGTATTTCTCAAAAAGCATGGCTACCCTTCTTTACCACATTAAATGTTTGCATAGTTCTTACCTGTATTTCAGTAGCTCTGGGGAATATTTTGACTTAGCTTTGAAAATCACCTGCAAAACAGAAAAACATTGCATCAAATATGGGACACATGAAAGTAAAGAAAGACACTGATCCACAGGAATCCTTTCTCACAGGTCATAAGAAATGTAATGATAGGTTTCTTTACGTAACAGACCTACATTTATTGCTCATCCATGGCAGGAAAGCTCTAAGCAAAGTATTAAAACCACTCATCATGAACATGAGGTGTACACAAATTGTCTACACCATTATTTTTACTTACTCTGGCCTGTATATAAGGTCCTTTATACCAGTATTCACAAGAGGACCAATGACAGTATAACCATAGAGGCACAGCAATTACTAGGCTCTTTTATGACCTAACAGTATGTCTTTTGCATAAATCAACTCCTATCAGCATATTAGGTAAGAAGCTCTAGTCACATGAGGAGCCTATCACAGTGTCCTGGCCTGAAACTACATATATAGATTTGTATTCATGTTACAGTGCCAAAAGGACACCATCACGACCCAAACTCATTGTTTTGCTCTGAGGTCTATTTGGCTTCTGCTCACTGCCTGTTTGCTATACAACAGTATTTTTAAAAAGAGCTCAGGTCCCATAGTTGCAACAGAGAAGAAAAAACACCGACATGTTTTCTGCAATGTAGCTGGGTAATATCAGTCACAGACATTTAATCAACATCAGAAATGATATAAAAATGTATTAGCATATTTTCTCTCTTACTTATTAAAAAAATTCAAGGGAAGCATCACTGCTTTTTCATAAGCTAACAGGTTTTCCAAATGCACTTAGTTTACTAATGACCATTTAAACCAGCATTGAAGCACAATGACTGCTAGCATTAAAAAAAATGCTGTATGATTTATTGTGAGTTGTTTCTTAATAATTTTCTCTTCAAGTTATCCTGCCTTATCCATTTCACTTGGATTTGCATGCCCTTTAGTATAGCTTGCGTAATCTTTTCCTATGATTACCATGCTTTCCAAAGGAAACAGGACTTCCATGATCATTATGTATGTGTAGGGCTGTATCTGTCTGTCAACCTGTATATCTGTCCCCTCACTCATCTTAAAATACTCTGGTCAGAGAACTGATAGAAAAATACTTGAAGCAGCAAAGACATAAACCTTCATCACCCTCCTAAAAATTAGTGACCCAACAGAAGTTAGGAGCCCTACAAGTGCATCTGATATATGAGGAGAACCCTGCATAATAATCCCACACATCACAGTATGGGAGAGTTTGCAGAGCAAAGTATTGTAAGAAATGCCCTAGTTATGGAAACAGCTCAAAGTCAAGCACGAGACATAGATCTGGAGAAAATCAGGCTTCACTTGTTCCAGTGCTCCTGGAACAACTTGTCATTTAACTCCTATTCACCATAAACAGCTGCCTTGACGTGGAAATTGTTTTTGTGATGCATCAGCCTGCTTATCTCTAGCTGAACCAGCAGAGAACACTGAGCTTTGCAGCAGGCCCTAGAAAATTAATAGCTGAGAATAAAATTGAAAGGTTGGGGGGGAAAAAAAATCCCTAAAAATACTCTGCAACCATTGATACTGTTTACAAATAGTTAACATCTCTGGCAGTATCCCTTACAAAAGATTTTTGTGATTCATTGTCCAAATTCCTGGATCATGAATTCTCACAGAAGTTCATGAAGAACTTTTGTGTTGTTTTACTGCCTTGCTCCTGAAAGAATAAGCACAAGAGGCTTGTGAATGTTCTGTGTTTCTGTGGCGCACAAAGAGGCACTGTCAGTTTTTAAAGAAGAGATGAGGTTCAAAGTACTTCCAATATGCTTTTTTGTACTAGACTTGTTACCTACTCTGTTTATCCTGAAAGACAGTGTGGGCAAGCAGGAAGGAACAGATTCCTAACCTTAGTGAAACTAAGCAAGTAAAACTTGTCTCTAGGGCCATTCCACAATCCTCACCTGTTCTGAGTAGTACTTACTCACACATATTGTACCACTAATTTTGACAGCTTTCAGGGTAGCACTGAACAGAAGTGCTCAGAACTTATGCAAAGAACTACAAAAGACAAGCAATTTGCAGTGAGCAGTGACTTATGCTGGGTCCACAAAACCTAGAAATTTCACAAGTTCCTGAACACCATCTCCTGTGGTTCCCAAAAAAGGATCCACTTATCCCTGTAACTTCACAGAGCACTCCTGTCACACAAACCAGTCCAAGTCTGCCCTACCTAGCAAAAGCTGTGTGGATAACTTAGCTAACAGCAAACATGAAGTTACTGCTGCAGATCCACTAGGATCTCCAAATACAAGATTGCCAAAATAGCTGTTCAGTGTGATTCGACATTTGATAGGCCTCTCCCAGCTGCTAAATGCTTCTGAATGTTATAGGAGCAAAATAAAGCAAGCAGATGAACACTGCATAAAAAACAGATGCTACATAGAATGAAAGCTACACTTTAAGGCATGGATGCTCTTACAAATTCACTGCTAGACAGAAATACAGACAGACAAGTTCTGCCAGCTTTGCTTAAACCTTGCTTAAACACTAACAGGGCCTAGTTCATGAGTAGCCTTGCTGGTAGCAATGTAATTGTCACTGCATAAAAAGCTGTTCAGAGGCAGTAAGGATGTTAAGCTAATCTCAATATACCTTACATGTGTGGGTGCAGCTTTTTGCTTTGAACAGGCATTTAGCTCAAGAGACTGGTTGCTCAATGGCCCCTCCCTGCAACAATGTTGAGAAAGATTCCAGTCAATATCTGAGTCAACTAAGCAAGTCTTCCAGCAAACCAGAGCAAACCAGACTATTCCTAAAAATAGACTAAACAGCAAGCAGAAGGCAGACTTTTTAAAAAAGACCATTCAGAGAACCCCAAGATGAACAACACCACAGAAAACTTAGTGAAATTCTTTGCTAATACTCTAATGTCTAAAGGATTACTTTTTCTTCTTAAAAGTATTTCTCCTTTTGCTTGTTCTTTAAAGGAGAAAGATCCTGTTTTGACTTCTTGTTTTTGCCAAATGACTGGAAACCTCAAATGAGATTCTCACACTCCATCCTCCACTCCTCTGAGGTATATGTCTGGCATATAAAACTGTAGCAGTACTAAAGGACTCCAAAAATGCCTTCATTTAGTCAGGGAAAATCCCTGTTGCAGGAACTGGCCTTAAAGACACTGAAAGACATACCAGGTCCCAGAAGAGGAGCAGTGAGGATGGTGTGGGAGTCCATCAGCAGTTTGGCTGCAGTGAGCTCTGCAGAGCTGCTGGGCAGCAGAGAAGGCAGTCAGGGCCAGGCTGCTGTAGCTAAAGGATGTTCCAGCTATGGTTATGAAAGTCAAATCAGGAGCCACTGTGGCCCCTGTAAGTATCAATGAAACAGGTGTCACAGCCAAGTCACACATTCCCAGAGTAACAGGAAATGTCACTGGAGCAATTTTCAGTCCATGCTCTGACTTTAAGAGATGAACTGATGTGACAGCTGGCACAAACCTTCTGTGTACAGCAACTGTCAGCTGATCAATTCACTTTTACAGGAGCAGCAGTCCAGCTTACCAAAAAGCCTCAGGTATGTATTAAGCGTTTGCATATGTCTCAAGCTGGCCCTCTGCATGGGAATAAAGTTCAGCTTTATCTACCAGTTTAAAATATCTGTAAGGAGCAGAGTGTGTACTTTTCCTTCCCAATCCCTTTCACCATGGCACCTCTCTTCATGTCTAACACTCCATGCAAACTTCTCTTTGCACCCTGAAAAGATGCCACAAGCTCATGCAGGCCTGGAGCCTCTCACTATCAGCACATATAGATTTCCTCTGCTGTGTATCTTCCACTCCCAGGCCCACCTACCTCTTTCTCTTTCTCCCATGTTCATTCTTTCATTTGCATCAGCTTCCTCAAAATATGCATTTTTTCCCTCTACTCTCTAAACTTTACGCAGTTTGCAAGGCCTACAGACACGAGCAACATGACTCACTACCATACTCAGCCTTGTGTAAATTGGTAAAAATAGCCCTGAAAGGACAGGCACCATTGCAGGGCTGGCAGCCACTATAAACTCACATGTGTAGCTTTCCTATCAAACTATTTTCTAAGTCAAATGATCTTGTTCTTCATATCAGATGCCGAGAGCTAGCCAGTCTGCAGTTGCAATCTGACTCCTAGAGATGCAACACCAAGGGCAACATTTTACACTAAACGTATTTGCTAACACTTAACCATCCATAGTTAGCACACTTTCAATTAATAATAAATGTTATAATATATTGTGCATTCATTTCTACTAAAAAAATAAATATTCCTCCTAAATAAAAAGCCCGCTCTGGTCTCTCACTGATGGTATTACTTTTGAAATGCTATCTCCACTAATTAGGAGATGAGAAATTCGCCTCTGCTCAAACCGCAGAGCTACCCCAGTTCCACTGGGATACATGTATCCTCTTTGAAAGCCTTGTGCTGGTTTTACCCTGTCTTGCCAGGCACTTCCAGCATGGCCAGCTCCCCTCCAAACTGTCTTTTTCTGTCCAATCTCTCTTCACTCGGAAGTCCCTGATTTTATCTGCCTTGCCTGTGAGGCTTCTCCATCTGGCTGACAGAGGAAAGGGAAGATGGGTAGGAAGGAGAGGTAAATCTGACTAGCAGCCCTTTTCCACCCATACGGATTCCTAGTTCTTTAGCTCAGCACCATGTTCCTTAAGTCCTGGAGAAGTTTTAACCTGATGATTAAACATATAGCCCAGCAAATTGTTTGCTGTGCCTGGGCACAGGGGAGGCCTGGGATTTCCAGCATCCCTTACAGCTCACGGTCTTTGGCCTTGACCTTGTTTTTTGTCTGTAACCCTTTATCCTAGGCTTGCTCCTGCTTCATTTTTATCCTGCTCCCCAGGGAAACGTAAAGTCTGAGCAAACAGGACAAAGTGAAGCAAGCCCTTTTCTGCCTACCTCTCATACACACTAGAGAAGAAAACTTTTTTATTTCCCAGAGCCTCTTCACACTTTTGCCCACAGCACTGACTGTAAAGCCTGAGGACTCATCTCAGTCTCCCCTTGTCAAGGGCAGGGAAGTTTTGGCTAGGCAGGACATAAATGAAAGAGTGCCTGAGTCTTGGGATCCTCACTGAAGTCACTTAGAGGGGAAAATATGCTACTTGCTGTTTTGCAGTCTTTGCTTTATCAAGCAGCAAAATAAACCCATGGGAGCTGCAGGTATGAGCCAAACATATCTATGGGTTTTTTTGGTCTTTAGGTAGAAATGCACACTTAGCTCCCTATCTGATGGATCACAATCAGGGAGCTGCTCTGGTGCTGTACCAAGGTATAATGCAGTTGTTTACTGGTATTGCATTATTGTTTTACAAAAGTACCACTGGATCTCATCTTCACATTTATTTTAATGATTTCTAAGTAGACAGAGGCTTATCCTGATAGGGTAGATCACTATTTTCTCCAGTATGGGATTTCTGACAGGAGCTAATATTTCATAAGCATTATCTGCAGCACCCTTTCTATTCTGCCCTAAAGTAAGGCATCAGGATCACAGCAAAGGACCCTGAACTTGGCTCTTAATCCGAAAATCCCTTGTTCTGAGACAAAACTATTTTGATAACTTCTCTTTTGTCCACAGGTCCCTTGCTTTAGGAACCTGCCCCAACACATTACAGCTCCTTCTGCTGTACCTGCTGCTGCTGATACTCAAGTCTGGGAACAACCCTCCTGTGCCAATGTCATCATGGCTTAATTGTTTGGCTACAGATAAAATACAGTTGAAATTTGCATCCCCATTGCTTTGTGATACTTATTAAAAAGAGAATAGTTGTGGCTAACTTTCTGAAAAATGCCTTCAGGCACTTGCTGAATAAGGTTAGTTTTGTTTGGCCAGGAGGATTTGCAATATTTTTTTAACCACTTTTTCTTCTAACATCTGCATCTAAAAGTTCTCCTAGCAGTGCCATATTTAGAAACGGTGGGTACTGTACAACAGGTAATAATAAACACCTGCAAATTCCACAGACTTATAAGGTCTCTTCCAGTCATCTGTCCCTATACTATACATTTCTATAACCCTATTTGATACATTTTTTTTTTCCTCTAGCTAAGCACTAGTTAAATAGCATGGTTTTCATGGAACGTGACACAGCTGCAGACCCTTCTTGCCTGCATTCTAGAGAAAAAAGGGATAAAAGTTGTTTCTGAACAGGTCTGTGAAGTTATAAGCCATCACTGAAAACAAAATTCTCTCTCCCCACCCCTTTTCACACTAGTTCTTGCTTGCCTACTGTGGAAAGCTAGAAGCACATTAAATATACAGTCTCAAGATGATGCTGAATTTCAAGACAAACCACTTCATAATGTTTAAAAGTAAAGAATTAATAACAGTGAATTAAAACTATATGTACTTATTCTGTATCTTATATTAAATTCATACAATGGCTGTACTTGTATTTCTTAAGGTTTTGTTTTGGCTGGGGAGATATTTCAGATGAGATTTCACTGGGAGCAACCAGCTCTAAAGCAAACAATACTAATAATATGCCTATCTAGAGGCTGGCCCACTATCTTTAAAGATCATGACACATCACAAACTCTGACAGTCCCTTGCAAATATTGTTTTAAAACCTCAGAACAGCTCTTCAGGACAGGTAACTATTAAACTCTTTTAAAGAAGGGCTCAGAGGAAGATTGTGAGGACTCATGATGACAAAGCAGAAATTGTCTCAAAGGCAGAACAAATAGACTTAGCATTTTTTCTTTCCAACCACTGACTTGTACTTCCTGAATGAATCAAACAGCAATGCCAAAAACAAGCTAAAAGGACATATGTGTGCATTCTGCATGCTCTCTTTTTAGATCTTCCTTCGATTAAAGGAATCGGTTACCTGCAACACTAAGTCCCCAACTGCTGGCATGGAGTGTAGAGTGCAGACTGCTGTGTCTCCTCTGTGCTCACATCAGCCTCAGCAACTCTGCACTCTACCTCCAGATTTCCATGGCAGCCATACATGTCTTCGTCTGAGGGAAGAGTCTGACTTAGGACTATGGCTTAGTCCTAGCCTCTGTGATGGGGATGGACTGTGTGATGATGGATGCTTGCCCTTGGGGAACTGCACCATTATCAAATGACTCTCCCAATAGCTATGGGATAAACCACAGGTCACCACATGCTTGAGTTGGATTTGAGAAGCATGTAGATGAAAGGATCCTATAATCCCTTAATATATCTTGAGTCCTAGAGAATGGAGCAGGGTAAGTTAGCAGGTGATTCAGACACTGAATCCAGAAAAGTAAACCACTGTGTATGTGGTTCTAAGTATTTAATACCATCTAGAACTTAAGTGATCCTCTTGCAGTTATCATGCTTAAGATTGCTGCTTTTTCAGCTCTTGGATGGCAGCTCTCACAAGCAGCCTGATCTCTCCAGCCAGGCTGTTCAGAATTGACAGGCCTGTAATCAGTACAGAGCATTGTTAAACACTGTAGGCACTACAAAATCACTCAGACCCAGGCACTGAGCTAGTTCCAAGCGGGGCACACAGCAACACCCAAAGGACCCTGAGCACTGCCAGGGGTGCTCCAAAACTGGCTAGGGCTCTCCTGGCCAACTACCCCTGCACTGGAAAAGCAGACTTTGACAGGGGTCATCTGAGTGCAGGCTTGCTTCCTGCTCCAAGCACTGTAGCAGGATTATGGAGATAGANCCCCCCCCCCCCCCCCCCAAGCTTCCTGTGAGCTCTTAGGCAAGCCTGGCAGCCTTTCTTTGCCTCAGCATGCCAAGATGCCATCCTGCAGCCCAGCACCAAGATACCCTAGCTCACCATAAACACTTCCAAGCAAGTCTAACTGTAGCAACCTAGAGCACTGTGCAGCCTAACTCATCTGGCTTCTTAGTTGTCCATAGCACATATACATTTTCAAGACCTCATTCTGAAACAGAGATACTATTTCCTTTACCCCACTATATAGCTAATTTAACTTTACACCACAGCATCCTTGAAATAGAGGGTGTATCTGCACAGGCACTGAGCACTTACTGGGGTCTGCAGTCACTTCAATTTGTAATATCAATCATTATAGAAATTTGAGTCTGCAGAAGGACTTAATCAACAGTTTTGATTGTGAAACACAGAACAGAAATCTCACTCAGAAACATGTTAGCCAACTTATGAAAAACTAGGGTGGGGAGTTGCCAGAAAAATGAGAAATTACAATTCTGACTGCACACAGATCAGGTCTGCTAAGACAGGAGGTTTATAAAGTCTAGTAACAACAATAATAAAACATAAGAGAACAGCATTTCGGGTGTCCAGCTTTCAAGCTCTCCCATACACGTTTTCCCCAACCTTTAATTTAAATGACATCCATTTAATAGACAGTAGGTATATTATTTTCCATTCCTGAAATGATCACTTCAGGCTTCAGTTTCATTGTTAACACTGATCACTTGCATATAGGTCAAAAGTTAAAATTCTCAACTAAATAACTGAAATTTGCTTTTTGTATTGCCAAGGAACATTTGTAAATTACATTTTCTCTCATGATTCTTACAAAATAATACTTTACCATTCTGTCAGATTTAACCAATCAAATATCTGTTGCTTACCTGTGTGAAGTAAAGATTCATCAGGGTCAGGGTGAAAAACTGGAGGCAGACTGGGAAGCAATATAGAAGCCAGAAGATGAAGGGGCTGAAAGAATTTGCTGTAACAAAGTCTTTGAAGTAAAATGAAAAGAGCACAGTCCTAAGAGAGGCCCAAAACAAGCACAGAAACAGAAAGACAGTTTGGTAACTGAACCTCTTGTGCCGGTAGTGAAGGACGAGCCAGAGCTGGACATAGATGAACACAAAAAGCAGTGAATAAAAAACAGTATATACAATAGTCAGGCCCAACTTCACATACGGAGGGACAGCTGGCGTCAGGGTCGGCGGAAGGGTGTCATTTTTCAGTGGGTCCCACTCAGGGGCCTCCATTTGATATCAGGAATCTTCAGAATTATTTATTAAGTTTGGCTGCCACTGTTGCCTCCTCCCCCTCCTTCTTCTTTCATCTTCCCACAGCATAGGAATCAAGAAAATGAAAGAAAACAAGCTGCACTTCCTCTTTGGCAGCTCACTGTGGGCTGGTAGCACATGATCACAATTCAGAATGATTCATTAGGACTGCCTTTGTCAGCAACTGGCAGGGAACACCTCAGAAAGCTGCCCTTTACTGATGTTTGTGCACGAATCTTCACCATCTGCAAGAAACAAAGAAAGCTGCCAGCCCCTGAATGGTTTACTGATGATTTTTTCCCTAAGGAAAACTATCTGGATTTTAAATCAGTTAAATAATGTTCTATTTTCTACAAGAAGCAAGTACCTGACATTTTCCAACTGGCAGCCCCATCATATCTTTGTAGGATTTTTTTGTCTTGTTTCCCATTTAGCATGTACTTTATTTAGCTGTATTTTGTTAGGAATAAGTTTAAGCACCTCAAAGTAATGAAGTGCATAAAATTCAAACCATTGGAATAAGCTGTTACAGTTCAGCTCCGCACTGCAGAAACTTCTGTGTTCATGAAGAAATACACGATCTGCACAGCAATTCTAACACAGCCAGTATTTTCTCTTTCTTCTAATGTAAGATATTTCATTAGAATGGGTGAAAAGGCACATCAAATCTTCCAAATGTAGTGTATACAGGAACAAATAAAACCCCCTAAATACCCAAATTCACTGAAGCGTACATGCAGCTACAAGCTCTTTTATTCTTGGTTGTTGTCTGTTTGTGCCATCACTGTGGCAACAGCTGACCAGACACACCTCCTCAGAAGTGTGCAGATGGGCCCTTGGGATGAATTCTATAGACTAAGAGGTGCTATGGTAGGCTGCTGGGTTTGACTCACGGGGCTGAGAACTGAGAACTGAAACTGAGTGCTTTAGACATTTGTAGCATGCTGGAAATGCTCCACCGAGCTTTAGGTCATGTATAGCGTCATATACCATCAAGTAACAAGGGTTTTTAAAGATACCTTGGTTATGGCTGGAGCACTGCCATGTTTTGTTCTCTCATTTATAACGTGTTAATTACGAGAAGTCTTTGTTACCTGGAGTAATACCCAGGGAGGACTCCACGTGTCTGGTGAGCCGTGAAAAAAGATTCCTTTAGTGAAAGAGTCCATGTAGTGAACGTGCTCAGGGGATGCAGATGCTGATGTTCAGTACTAACGAAAATAATGATTTCCACTATTAATGCCTCATCCCAAGAGGAGTTCAGAACTACTGTTTTGTTTAAAAAAGACAATTATTATAATTGTGCTTATGTAGCATGTATATGTTTGGATAATCCTGGCCTAAAAATACAAACGCGGAACACTTAAATCTATGTTCCAAAATCCATGTTTAGGTACTGAAACGTAAGTAGTTTGATTTTAAAGGTGCTAAGCAAACTCAGCTCCCATTGACTGGAAAGGGATATGTGTGTTCTTAGTGCTTCCGTAAATCAGGTCACATCTATTAAGGTTTCTAGGTATGATCTTAAGACATTTACCAGGAGCAGTCAGCTTTGGAAATCTTGAATAAACAGATTCTGCAGAAGCAGGGTGATACACATCAACAAGTGGCTGTGTCAGTTTGACTACGTACAGCAATACAAAGAAAACACAGTGAATGATGGGAAAGAGGAGAAAGGATAAGAAATGTTCAAGCACTAAAAATCATGTATATGCCCAGAGACATGGTATAGCTTACACATAGAGAGAATTGGACTTGGTTTTAAATTAGCACCTGCTCATAGACCCTGCATATTTCCTGGAAAACAAGTAAAATTGATGCAATACCAGGGTAGAACAAGGAAAACTGAGTAGTTACTGAAGCTGTCTGTAGTACAGCCATCACATTCATTAGGCAAAGATGGGAAAGATAAAGGGCCTGGATGAGAGTAGAGACTATGTATAACAAATGGAACAGATATCACAGAATCATAGAATGTTAGGGGT
>VWZO01001801.1:122707-133733 GCA_013396975.1 Bucco capensis | reverse complement strand
GTCTGTCCCAAATTGGCCTTTGCAGCCAGCAGCGCTTGGAAAAAGCGCTTGGGAAGAGCGTGGATGGAGCTCTCCCTGGAGCTGTGTTCACTAAGCCTGCCCATGAATGATACCCTTCCAAGGTCTAAAGTCACACAGTAAAACCAGGCTAGAATCTAGGTTCTGCTGAGGAGGCTTTTAAGTTTTCTCTTAGCTCTCTTTTATTTAGAACAGCATTTTTTTGTCACCTCTTTTAGTAAGACATACTAGAGAAAGCAAATCAATGATAGCTTAGGAGAAGTTCCACACCAAATGACTTTGGAAATTAATTGGTGCACAAATATTCAGCTCTTCATAACCCTTGGTTTAGGTCACTTTTGAGCAACTAATGTACTGGTTAACACGATCATGGGTCTGCAGTACAAGGACAGCCAAGTACTTTGTGCTGTCAGGAGTATTTCAGTACATAAATTTGACACAAGTACTTTTTTTGCACAGTAGAGGAAATAATCTAATGTACTTTCTGATGTTAACGTTAAATTAGGCTATTCAGATACTCTGGAATTAGAATAAGCATGGAAATTTAATAATCCAGGGTCAATAGAGTCATTGTTTTATTAGAGAGAAAGAGGAAAAAGCATTTTTTAGGAAAAAAAGGCTGTATAGTTGACAATATTGATAGTGAGATAAATTGTTATTAAAGTGATTCTTTTTAGCCCAATGACATCTTCTAAGGTATTAAAGAGTTTAGTACTCCTTCTGAGCCCAGCCTGATATAAAATATTCAGTGTGCCTCCACTTGCTGCCAAAAATATTCCACTAAAATTAGAATTAGAGATGTTTATAATAATTGGTAATATCAACTTTGCACAGGGAAGAAAAAGGGCTGGGAGGTGGAATAATACTTTCATTGATCTTTACATACAAGAGTAATCCTCCTTGGAAATGAGATTAAGGCAGGAATGAGCTTTGTCTTTTTTTCTGGGTGTACACAGATCAAAGATCAAATGCTTCTTTACAAAGTATTTCCTGTGAAAAGGGAACTAATGCAGTGCAGATAACAAAGGTAAAAAGAAGCTACTATTTGATTCAAATCAGTTATAGAGTAGCTGAGTAGTCAGAAACTTCATTTTTAATGCCATTTTTGCTGGCAAGTTAGTCCTGA
Source organism: Bucco capensis (assembly GCA_013396975.1). Classification (NCBI taxonomy): domain Eukaryota; kingdom Metazoa; phylum Chordata; class Aves; order Piciformes; family Bucconidae; genus Bucco; species Bucco capensis. The sequence continues at coordinate 132,589 of VWZO01001801.1, read as the reverse complement.
CAAAGTTGGGATTAAAAAGCTGAAATCTTCAGATTCTGGATGAGCCAACTAGTCAGGATATAAGAGTCAAAATTAAATCAAAACTCTGTTTAAGCTAAAATACTCTGAGTCTTTGGTGTGCTTTGCTCTTCATTCATTTGATAAACACCTAGGCTCTTCCTCCATGAATCCTTGAAGCTGCTAGAGATTGACATGGACTTTTTCCAAACATCTAAGCAGACTCCTGAGATTCCAAACAGCACTGAAAAAGACATCAGGCTTTTAGTGTTTATTCAAGCAGTATCTCCACACCTTGATAAAAAGATAGATGACTATATAAAATGTTTGTCAGAGTAAATTTATGGAGACTTTAATGCATCTTGAGCTTGATAAAGGGAAGCACTTCATGCATTCAACACTAACAAAGACTCTGACAGAAAAAGCAAACAAGCTCTGAAAACACACTGGCTTATTGAATAAGCATTGATTGCCATTACCTTAACATTTCCAGCAGTTCCTCTGCACTATTAGGAGAGCTTATAATGTGTCAAAAGAAAGTTTTCATGGCTGGAAACAAGGCATTATTGCAGAAGAAGGCTCTATTTACTCTGCTTTACAACTCTTGTCATTGTCAGCTGTTGTTGATAATAATAATAATAATAACAGCCTACAATGTAGACTTAGCCATGCATCTCCATCTGAAAGCTTATTTGTAACCACTATTAGCCAAACACAGCAAGGATGCAAGAGGAAGACATAGAGTAGTCTAAGTGTATATGAGTTGAAATGAAGGTGAATTTCCATCTATTTGCTGTCTGCACTTATATTTTTTGCTAACAGATAAAAACATTCCAAGGTATGCATATTCTGGAGTGGAATCTAAACTGTTTAAATCTGAGCTCCTAGAGAGCTATAATTTCCTCTGTAGTTTGGCTAACAGTATCCCAATAACCTCAATAAAGTGATAATTTTGGTGTGAAATTTCTGGCTAGCAAGGTGAGAGATAAAATAAATTAAAAAGAAGGGGAGGGAAAAAATATCCCCCAGTTAACCAAAGAAACAAATAGTATGGATAGTGGTGAAAAGACAAACAAAAATCCTCATTTCAAAAGGAGATTTGATCTAAAGCTTAACTAAGGATGATCTCAAGCTGTTCAGTGAAATAAAAAGCTTTGTGTTGGGGAAGATGTACAAGAAGAGAATAAAAGGACACTCCAGAGAGGCAAAGGTCTTTTATTAGCTCTGGTTTAGTCTCAGTGCCTTGGCATTTGTCTCTCATTATATTCACTGAATATATAATTGTGGAACTTGAAACAGGCAGTTTTAATAAAGTTTAAAGCAATTGTTGGCAAAACCAAATGGGAGCTCAACATTTACATAAAGAAGTAAAAGCTGAGAAGAATTCAGCTTTGTTCAGTAGATGCCAACAAAATCAGTGAAATACAGTAAAACTTCCTGAGAGAGATGAGGGGGGAAAAAAAAACCCAAGTGAAAGAAAACCAATGCATAATCAAGCTAAAAAAGCATTTTTAGAGGGAATGGAATCAAATGGAGATTTGGCCTCATTGAACTGGCAAATTGTAGATTGTAGAATTGGAAGTAGTGAAGCAAAAAACCTTCTCCCTAGCTTCTGTTTTATACTTGGCTGAAAATGTGAAGACACATCCATTGTGGATGACAGAAATGAAATAGGAAGCTCAGGAAACACATGATGGAAGTGCCCTAGTTGCCACTTAGGAAAAAGTCAACTATCTTCTGTTCAGATTAAGAAATTAGCTGCAATTATACTCTGAACATGACTGGAAAATGTAGGAAATGTTATACAAGTTCACATTCCTCTATTTTATTTATCTCAGAGTTCTTAGGTGTGCATTTGACTCTTGTTGTGCAGAAGAAAGGACATGTTCACTGACAGTGTTTAGTAACACTTAGTATTTAAGGTTATTCCCAAATTTGCTATTTCCTTAACTCAGGATAGAAAGGGTTAGCAGCACTGGTACTGTTCCTAAGGGTGAAATTTCAGTACATGTCATTATTAGTGATTTTTCAGATCAAAACTTTCCTTTCTGCAGTCAATCTAAATACCTACAATGCTCTATAAGCACCTGAAGATTGGGTCAGGTTAATTGTTAGTTCCTCAGAAGAATAATCTTCTGTGTAGGGCCTAGAAAAACCCTGTTATAGAGAAAATATCTCATTTTAGAGAGGAACCTTCCCCCAAAGAAACTGACAATTCATCAATCCTTCAGTTGGATGTAAAATAGCTGATTATTATATAAAGATTAAGTGTTTGGCTAAATTAGGGCCTAGAAGAGAAATGGGGGCCCATGGTTAAAAAAACATGTCCTTGATGGAAAGAAGAGCTGAGTATCTGGAAGAAGTTGTCAAGCATGGTACAGATTGTGAGGGACTTTGCAGTGCAGATGGGAATGATTCAGAAGATGCTAGAAGTGCTAAATCCAAACCCTTGCTCCATCACCAGCTAGGGAGAAGACACTGTGAAAAGGAAAGTTGCATCTAAAGTTGACTTTCAGCAAATATTATGCATACTTGTGGGAGTGGAAGTTAGATGTCAAGGAAATGCAAACTTGTCCAATGGTAAGGGTAACTCTTTTTTTTTATAGACTAAAATAAGTAAGCTGTTTATAGCATACAGCTCTGGAGATGCTGTGAAGATAACATTGTCAGCAAAAAAAAAACCAACCACCTCCTTGGAGTAACTTCAGCAGTTAGTAGTTTAAAAGGCATCAGGGTGAAAATCAGCTCATCAATATATCAAATCCTTACAGTTTGTACTGTGCTGAATAATCTGCATGGTAAAACACAGACAAGAGTTCTACCACATCCAGCAATGCTCTGAAGAGCTAGCAAATGAATACCATCACTTACCTTCAGGTTATTAACTGCCTGATATTAACACTTTCTATGAAGGAAAACAATCCAGGATTGTCTTTTAAGAAGGCATGCTATCAAAAATAGCACTAAAACTATACAGTTTCTTTTCTCTGACTAAAATAAGAGTGGAATCCTTATAATAATCTTTTCTTCCTCTGTGTTTTTTTAGGTTGTTTTTCTTGGCCAAGATATAGAGCCTATAAAGTTGTGTTTATAAAACTTCTTAAATGTATTTCTTTTAACTTTTTGTTTCCTAGCTGAATTGTAATATTCTGAATAATGAAGGGGAGAAATAAACCAAATAACTTGTTTAAGTAATTTAGGCATTTCTCTCTGCCTCAGTGCCTTCCAAAACATGGTCAAATTCTTCACAGTAATAGAGTCTGCATAGGGATCATTTGTCACTATTTTACTTGAAATTGGAAGCATGATGTTTCTGTTTGATGTGGAATTTAGAATCTCTTCAGTTTTCATTTGTTAATTTGCTATGTGCCTGTGAGTCTAGATTTAGAGAAGGTAGTGTGTTTAATTTCCTAGGAACAAACCTGCAACTCTCTCTCCAAACAGGATTCATGTCTAGAATGGGATTTTGTAAGTAAAATGTTCAAGGCCATGAAATGCTGCTTAGGAAACTTCAGTCTTATTATGGATAAACCAGAATATATTGGTCAAACTTTCAGTTCTTGCAGTAGAATATCTCTTAGTGTTTTTAAACAAGTAGTATTTTCTTTGCCCCTGTGTTTAATACTTCTAGTGCACACACATCCTTTTCCTTCTGGGAACAAGGAGATATCTCTAAATGTTATTAGCTCTGCCTCATATATAATTTATCTCACTTTGAATGACTGAGAAGTGAAATCTAGGTACACAAGCAGACAATTAAGATAACAAGTAACATTCAAGTACAGCATTCCAGGGACTGACTTGAAATGCTTTCTTTTAAAGAGCAAATTGTATTCTATTTATGGAGATGCTTAAGACAGGAGTTTATGTAATCAAAATGGCTACTTGTGCAGGCCTAAGTGTTTTTACCACTTACTTATAGTCAAAGGGCTTGGAAACATTCAATGAAGAGCCCAGAAAACAGTCCCATGAAATAAAGACATAGCACAGAAAGGATGTGTCACACAACTGTGTCCAGTTGTGGGCCCCTCAGCTCCAGAAGGATAGGGAGCTGCTGGAGAGAGTCCAGCACAGGGCCAGTAAGATCCTGAAAGGAGTGGAGCATGTGCCCTAGGAGGACAGGCTGAGAGAGCTGGGTCTCTTCAGCCTGGACAAGAGGAGACTGAGAGGAGACCTCAGCAATGCTTAGGAATATGTGAAGGGTGAGTGTGAGGAGGAGAGAGCCAGGCTCTGCTCCATGGCATCCAATGGTAGGACAAGAGGCAATGGGAGCAAATTGGAGCACAGGAGGTTTAGTATTAAGCTGAGGAGAAACTTGTTTGCANGTCCATGCTTCACTTACTGCAAAGTAATATGCCATTAAAAAAAAAGAGGAAATGAAACATAAAAAATTAATAATACTACAGAAAAAAAGTCCTAGAGCTCATGTTGGTGGCAATGCTAGGGCAGGTTGCACTCTTTATGACTGACAGTTTAATAGAAGGCAACATATTGTTTAATATTATTTCTTTGCTCTGTGTATAACTGAGATTGTCACTGAAAATGTCATTTTGAAGCAAATTGGGGCCTCTCTTTGGATTACTGCAAGCACTTCATTTTCATTCCTGTAGCTTGGGTACAGGGAAATAGGTCTGCTTATCTCAGGAATTTGTCTTGTTCTCCCCCAAAATGACAAAAGGTTTGCATCTGAACCTAGAATAAATAAGAAATAAAATCAGTGTTGTGATTTAGCTTCCCCAGCTGCTCAAAACCTCACAGCTGCTCACTCATTTCTCCTCCCCACTGGTGGGATGGGAAGGGGAAAACACAATGAGGGCTTGAGGGTCCAAGCTAAGGGCAGGGAGAGCTCTTTCACCCCTTATGGTTCATTGGTAAAAGACAGACCAGACATGGGGGAAACCCCAACATTTAAACACAGATAAACTCTGCAAAACCCCCACACATCTCTTCCACCCTTCCCTTCTCCTGAAATTCCTCACAAGACCTTTACAGCTCATTACATGTGGTGTCCAGAATGGAGACAAATCAGACAGCTAGTGCACAGCATTAGACAGAAGCTAATGGGGAGAAGATTTTACAGTCTTCCAAGTGAAATTGAATAAAGCTAGTGTTCTGAAATGCCACTTTCTCAATGGCCTGGAAAGCATTTGCATTGATTCTACAATAGACTCAGAGCATCTAAAAATCTCTTAGTGTTCTGATAATTGTCAGAGGTCTGGATAGAAAATTGTTTCATTACAGTGACCAAAGGAGAGGTCTCTCCAATTCACCATTGCAGATAACCCTGATTGACAAATTAAGAACAGAGTTTATGAAAACAGTTGATTCAACTAAACTTAGGAAAAGCTGTGTCCTTTTGGTTGGGACAGTAGTCTCAGAGTGGTAAGAATTGCTGATCTGCCAGGTTTCCTTCTGTGGCCTTACCAAATTCACTCAGATCCCAATAAAGATACAGGTAGAACTTAGCATCAAAAGCTTAACTTCTCAAAACTGTGCTTGGTTAACCGTCCAAGACAGAGAAATTTAACAATCATGAAACACACTTGAACCATTAAAACTGTTCCCTTTTACCTCTGTTAAACAAAGATCACTTCAGGTGAAGTTCATGTAACATTTCTGTGGTGTTAGCCATTCAGGAGATAAGCAACAGAAGTCAGTATGGATCATAGCACTAAAAAGTGGTAAATTAATATTTGCCTAGAGAAATAAATGAGATATCACCTCTGAAGGCAATTAAAGAAGATTCAGCTATGATAGAGAAGAATGATCTAGTGTTAGCACACTTTCTGACAGCATGTTACCAGGAATAACATCAAAAGTTAAAGGCATTTCCAAAGAAACTCTGTAGAGGAGCTAAAAGCAAGACTCAGTTATCTAGTTTACTTCTATTTCAGGGCCTTGTATTCCATGAACTTTAAGGCAGAACTTTATTTTACCCTAAAAGAGGAATCTGCTGCTTGCATGTCCATGTTTACAATAGCAAGTTCTGAGCTTACTTATTAATCAGAGCCAATTTCTCCAGAGAAAATTCATCAGTGTGTATCATGAATCATCATGATCTGAAATTATTCTAGAAACCCTCAGCTATTAACTGAGATTTGGTTATTTTTATATATATGTCCCATATATAGAGACACTTATATTTAGATATGCATGGGATGTCAAGCAGATCAATGGTAACTAATTGGTACAGTCTGGGAAATTATCTCTACCTACCTCAGGCAATCAAAGATTCCTTTAATAATTGCACTGGAACTTGTTTTTTAAGCAATTAGATCCCAGTTGCAAGCAAACATCTGAGATGAAAAGAAATGGCATTTTAAAATCACAGGGATGAACATTAAATGGAAATTTAAAGTACTGTTGTCTAATAGGGAATCAGAAATGTGGGAAGAGAGGAATTCCCAAGTCTAGTCAAATAAGTTAGGTTCTCTATTTCCTGAGGCTTTTGGAGTACTCATTAGCAGGAGTCCCAATCCCATACCTTGTACCTAGGAAGAGGAGTTTTTTTCTTGTCAATTCTTAGATGAGTACAAAGCAGAGACCAAAACTTTGGTTTTATCCTATTTGCTGCTGGGAACTTACAACTCCTAGTAACCCATGCCAGAAAACTAGTTGTGTTGAGAATCCTGCACTGATCATTCAACTCAACTATTATTTATTGATATGAAACTTGGCAGCCAATGGTAGAAGCCTCAGATATTATGTTAAATACCTAGTCCCATAGGATGCTTTGAATATATATATATATTTGAATATTTCATGTGCTGTTAGTATCAGTGGTGCAGACAGAAAATGAATTAAAAACCTCCTAATAAAAATTGGCTGCTTTTAGAGAATTCCCCAGTGGATTTGTTATCCTGGAAAATAGGTGTTGGGAGGCATTTTGATGACTCCAGGGATCATCAAAAAAAAAAAATACAGCTCATCTCATATCTTGATTTCAAACCATTTCATGTTGTTAGTGCCTGAAGTTAGCCTATAATGACTATGGAAGGCCCACAAGAATTGAGCACTGAGCTTGAGCCTGTTCCTGAAAGGATGTAGCTTCTGAAAGGTGGGGGGATAGAAGATATTCAACATCTTTGGAGACATTCCAAACCCACCTGGACACCATCCTGGAGCTCTAGGTTGTCCTGCTCTTGCAGGGGGGTTGGACTAGATGATGTCCAGAGGTTCCTTCTGACCTCTAACCTTCTATGATTCTATGGCTTTGAGCTCTAAATGAACTATAGAGGACAAACCTGACTGACAAAACCCAGTCAGATGCCAAGGGAATTTGGCTTTTTTTCCAGATTTTAATTCAGCTAGATAGCAAATGGGGTGCTGCAGGGTTTTATTATGAATGGATTCAACTCTGATCATGCACAGATTGGTGTTTATGATATTCCTGTGTATCATAGTCCTATATATCATCTTTATTGTGTTTCTGTGTATCATAGTCCTATATATCATCTTTATTGTACCAAATTCCTATATATCATATATCTGTATCTTCATATATCTGTAACCTCCAATTAGGGCTTAAAATGTGGATGGGGAAAAGGCAAATAAATAACTATACAATGAAAGTTATCTCCTGCTTTTAGAGCAACTGAAGTTTTTACATCATGCTCAAGACTTGCCCAAGTGAGATCAGTAGAGTTGGTCACATCCTGGGAAGTGAATTTGTAAGAAAACTCAACTAAATAGTGATGTTTTATGAGGTATATGAGCCTAAGTCACCCTTGCAATGCAAGTGAATGAATCAATCTGCCAAACCACTTAATCTGCATCTAAATTTTTGTGCAGCTAGTAGGGCAAAAAGGTTAGAACCATGTCAGTTTGTGTTGAAAAGTAATCCATGTTGTTAACACTTAGGAAATGTACTGGAAGAGAAGTATCAATGATGTAAATGCAGCTGCAGACATAAGAATAGGATGATATTAATCAAAAGATTCAGGTGGAAATAATCCCTTTAATGATGTGATTGATTGGACTTGATGATTTTAGAGGTTTCTTTCAACCTTAATGATTCTGTGATTAGAGTGTTTTGTTAACTTCACCTTTTTTGGCTTAATTATTCATTATTGGTTTGGTAGAGGATGATATTGGTGTTTTCCATTGATTTTCTGAGTGCTATCATGGGCTGCTGCTTGGAGATATTTCAGCATCAAGATTGGCTAGAATTTGCATTATGGGCAGGGAAGGAATTGATTTGGGTTAGCTGAATCATTTTACAGCTTTTAGTATTGTGCAATAGCACTGCATAGCCATTCACTTGTAGATGACTGGACAGAAGGTTACTCTATGACTAATTATGTGATAAGGAGCTGTTATCACAAAGAAAGCATTCTATCTAAAGTCAGATAGCATCATTCCTTTCACTTCCATTGGCAGGGTTCATTCTCTTTATAAATACTAGTTATTTTTCTGCAATGCTTGTGGAAGCTGATGCTAACCAGGCCTTTAAAACACTGCTGCTCTGAAGAAATGTTTATTGCAAGTGTAGGCCCAAGTGTGCCAAACAGTTCAGTGTCTTACTGGTTATTTAAAACACCACAAAGAATAGTCTCAATGAAACAAAAAATCATCACTTTACATATCACATTTGAGAAATGAGATTGATTTTTATCATACAACCTCTCAATAAGCACACAGGATGTGTTAGCTAGCAATCTGAATACTTATTCATGCTTCATTAGCAATGATCACTGCAAAAAACTAGAGGGATTCGTTTGATTATTCTTTTTAGAGGGGAAAAAAGGAGTATTAAGGAGCAAAGTTTGCCTAGATATACATAAATATGTCATGTAATATAGATGGTTCTAGTACTGTGCAATGTTAAGTCAATAACCTTTATTAATTGACTAATCACATTTGCTCAGGGTTTTAGCCTGGAGTTAATTATTTAAGGCCATGGAAAATGTCAAGCCTCAAAAACTGTTTTTCAAGTAATAGGTGTGAGAAGTAGAATAATCAACCTTCTCTCTTCCTTTCCTCATTTCCTTCCCTTCCTTCTTGTTGAAAGTATACACATGGTAAAGATAGAAATGAAGTCGTAAGAAGACATTTTGAAACAAGAATCTCCACACCTTTCATTTCATTCTTAATTTCTCAATGATAATTTCAATTTACTTGCCAAGTAAATATTTTCTTTTCCTTTTTATTTCTGCTTTTCATGAAAAACAATGATTCCACTATATTTTGGGGGAATAACTGAAGGGTCTGATGAAAAGTGAAAACATTAGTCATTCCTCCCTTCCTGCCTCTTTTCTTAACATGTTTTCTCTGGTTAATAACAGCTCTACGTAGTGTATATATCATTAGCCATTACATTCATTACTAAATATTCCATTTTTATCCTAAAATGTCCCTAAATCTGACAGGAAGGACCCAAAAATAATCATCTGCCAGTGCTGGTGGAAGTTAATTTTTAGCGATGTTCACCAAGATTTATTTGTTTGAGTTTCTTCCTTAATGATTTTTATATTTGCTTCTTGACAAGCTGATTGTAATTTTGCAGGCAACATTAGCACCTGTAACTCTGATGGATGATCATATTTGGGAAGGCATTTGTAATTCATGTCATGTCCTGTAAGTGAGAACCTCCTTGCCAGCAGAATATTGCTGCAATTTCAGACATATTATTTTAATAATTAGAGAAGTGTTAAGTACATGTAATAAATGCTTAGATACCTCCCTAATTATACTATTATAAAGGTTTAAACTAGGTATTGGGTTGACATTTCCATTGACTATAGAAAAGCAGAGATTTACTGTGATGAAAAGTAGATGAAGGAAAATAAAATGTAATGGAGTAGAATAGAATCACAGAATGGGCAGGTTGGAAGGGACCCTAAAGATCATCTAGTTCCAACCTCCCCACACTGAGCAGGGATGCCA
>VWZO01001801.1:80130-122437 GCA_013396975.1 Bucco capensis | reverse complement strand
GTCACTGCTCTCCACCTGGACAAGGAGCCATTGACCACGACTCTCTGATAGCGTCCTTCCAGCCAAAAATATGAGCTACTAGAAACAATTGTAGCAGGTAGAAAATAATCATTCTAGATATGAAATATTGGAATATATATCTCAGTTCTGGAGCAGTAAAGGCTTGGTCATGCAGTGCAGTATAAGAACAGAGAACCCAGTGTGCACTTGAATCTCTTAAGTGTTCTATAAAGATTGGAAATTTTAATTACAAACTGAAACAAATGTGTTTCTCATCTCTTGAACACAGAATAACTGCAATTTCTAATCCTGCAGAGATTACAGGGCCTAAAATTCTAGCAAATGCTTTGCAGCAACTTTAATCTGATATCTCTGGGTTTCAATTTCCAGAGTTCTTTACCTTTGGAATTCTAGAGGATAATACTATAAATAATACTACATACTACAAATAAATAGTATTTATAAATATATAAATATAAAAATATAAAATATATAAATATATCATATTTATAATAAAAACACACACACACACACACACACGAATATAAAATTATTTTATTAATAATAAAATAATAACTTCATTATTAATTGCTTTGATTTAGGCAAAAACTTGGAGATAAATATTAGTAAATATTCTCCCAGAACAGCAAAATAATGTAGTTAAATCTACTGCGGCGGCATCGAGTAGTCATCAGCGCCGTCGACTCGGCGGGGCGGCGTCGGCGGGGCGGCGTCGAAGAGGCGGCGTCAAGGGCAGTGTCAGTGAGGCAGTGTCAGCGAGATGGCGGCAAGACAGCGAGGGTGAGGCGGTGAGTTTGTGATGTTTGGGGCCTCCCAAAAATGGGTGATTCTAAGGTGAAGTAAATAGCTTTGTAGCTTTCCAGATCTGGTCCTTAGTGGGAAGCAGCCTCATGGTGCCGTATCCAGATGGCTTCTACAAGCTGTAGTGTGTGAATGAAGTGTCACAGAGGTAGTGCAGCTTCCTTTTGCCAGCTGACACCTAGGAACGACACGCAGATGTTTCAGCAAGGAGAGGAGAGTGAGAGAAGGCAATTCTCAAGGAGTAACTGGAGCCAGCCAAACTCTTTGGGTTAGGAAAGCAGGTGTATGCAGATCTGGGGCATTTGTCCAGGCTCAGTTAAACACTATGATTACCTCAATATTTGCTGTAGGATGCTGAGTCCTTCTGGGTACCACATAGGAGCTTGCAGCAGCAGAGGTGAATTCACAGAGCAGCTTGCACAGGAGATTTTTATCACACATTATTCCTCCTTTTCCCTAAATTTTCAAGCTAGGAGTGTGTTCCTAAAGAGTAGGAAGAAAAGTGCAGCATTGCGTGGCTTGGTTTCATTTCTATTGTTCTGCTGGCTTTGCACTGGGTGAATTGGGAAGCAGCAAAAGAAAACCAATAAACAGAAGGTTGAATTCATAGAGGTGATTCATGGCTAGAGACAAACAAGTCGTGCATGTCTGGATATTCATATACACAAAATATGGGAAAAACCCATTAAATAAATTTATTCAGCATTGATAATCAAGAATTTTGGTGTCTCTAAAGAAGAAACAGTGGAATTTATCTCTAATTTCTTCCCTCCTGAAAGAGAAATAGGAAGCACTTACTAATTCATCTAGTCCTTCATCTTCCATGTAGGGGAATGATTCTTTTTCAATTATTCTTTCATATCAGGTGCAGTCACACAATTCCTTTGGAGGGTGAGCACACAGGAAATGAGACAGAGAGGGAGACCATCATTTATCCCCAGGGATCACAAAGGCTGCTGAACCAGCTGACACTTCCTAGGGCACCTTGAGTGCTTCCCTCTGGCAGAGAAAATGTTTCTCTCTTATTAAGGGGAGAAGTAGCATGCACACTCATGAAGGAGTGGGTGAAGATATTAAACCCATATTCATTAATTTCCATAGTATCTGTGTGCCTGGATCTACTAACTTCCTAATGCTGCTGAGCTGCATTTCATATCTAAATCTTGGTGACTCAGCAGAAGACACATCATGACTCCACTCTCCCACCACCTCTTTCTAAGCCTTCCTCACCAAATGAGGTGTAACCTTCATAAAAGTCCTTGGGAATCCATATATTTATCTCCCAGATTTAAGAGATAGTGGGAGAAATCCAGGCAAATCAACCAGCCTTCAGGAGACCACCTCTACCAACTCATTCCAAGAAAATAACTGCCCTTGCTTGAGTTGAAGGCATCTCCTGCTAAAATTAACCCACATCTGGGGTAAATAAGAGAGATTCCTAGCAGCTTCTTGTCATAGGACCAGATTATTAGAAGTTTCCTTTGTCACAGTAGAATTTACAGTTATGCAATGAAGATGAAACAAGCAATGTATAGAAGGACAAAAAAGTTATAGCTAATGTGTCCAGGCAAATATATTCTTGGGCTTCACAGGCAGCTCTCTCTTGAGCCACTTTGGACTGCTTTTTCCTTGTAAAATTCTAATTAATTTATATCTATTAAGTGTCACATCAGCTTTTTATCTTTTTTCTGAAGAAAATAAAATAGTGTGTAAATTGCATTTTCTATCTTTCACCTTTATTTTCAAGGGGAGGCCAAGTCAAGTGGATTAACCTTTATTATTCTCACATAATTACGTGTGGCCTCCCTTTCTTTGGCTTTTATCTTTATTTATCTTTATCTTTTATCTTTGATAGTGTCACCAAACAATGCTCTTGCATTGTGATGGAATTAATGTGAAGAGAAGTCCATCCATTCAGAGCTCTAATCTGCCCATGCTAACAGGATAGGAAAGTTTGCTTCTCTGCATAGAACTGACACAGCTGCATTTCCTTCTAGATGGAAAATCAGCTTTGTAAGTATTACTGACACTGAAAATCAAAAAGAACAGATAGATGTGATAAAATAACTCTAGAAGATCTCCTAACTGGAAGGCGTATGAGGTTTCATGCACATGGAAGGCAAAAAAATGGCAACTCCATCACCATTACCACTGATAGTGTGGCAGAAGGACTCAGATGGGAATCAGACTCAGGGGATAGATCCTGGAGCTGGAGTGAGGAACTCTTGGCTGGAGGTGGAAGGCAGAACAGAGAGAGTCCTGCAGCACAGAGCTGAGCTCAGGAGACTTCCCACTCCACATTCCCAAATGGCTCAGGAGCTCAACCTTCAGGGAGGATAAAGACCCAAACCTCTCCTTTAATGTATTTGCTGTTAATTAGGTGTTAAATAACTTAATGCTGCACCTACCTTACTTGGCTCTTAGGCTTTATGGAAGAGATCCCAAGGCTCAAGCTTGGTGTGGGAGTTTCAGGGACAGACCCTCAGTTTTACACTGACTATGACCTATATGGCATGGGATAGCTTGTTCTAACTCAAACTAGGACACTACCCCAAGGCATTTGTTGTTTAAAAAAATCCCCAAATGCAATATTACCTCTTCTCAGTGTATCTGATTGGCTAGGATTTAGAGGCAGAAATCCTAAACTTAGAAATATCTGAATTTGACCAACCTAGACTAGAAGATCCCTTGTAACACAAACCATTCTGTGAGACTAGGTCTAGCTTTTACTTTAGAGATGGAGACTTATCCATGATTTCTAGTAACAGGAGAGTTACTAGAGATAGCCTTTCTATCATATCAAATCTAAGACACCATGATACATCTTAAACTGCAATAAGGTAACCATAGGCCTGATTCCACTTGCATTAGAAAATCCTACAGGGAAATATGTTAGTCCTCAGTTTATACCTCTTGCATCCCTGAAAATCCAAAGAGGGAAAGAGACAAACCTATTTTGGGAATAAATTTTATGGAGCAAATAGAACTAGGATTTCAGGGTAAAATGCAGTGGCAAATTGAAGCTAAACATGCAGAAAATAATCTTCTTAACAATAAGACCTTTCAGACAGTGGAATGTTCTCTTAGGGAAGTGATGGAAAGCCTCTCTCTCTTCAGCAGTGGGCATGGAAATGAGCTTTAAATGCTATTTGCTGTGTGCTGAAAGAAATTGGTGAGTCATTCCCCTCTGCTTGGAAGACCTGAAGAAGTCCTTTAGAAATCTGTGCCTTCAAGCCACGTGTGAGATCTGCCTCACTGCTGCCTTCTCGATGGGGAGACAACCACAGGGATTTTCAGGAGTGATTTTCCTGGGATGCTGGAGTTACCACTGAGATCAGAAACAAAATTACAGGGAGGGATGATGAGGTTTATGTGGTTATCCTACAAGCAACCTAAAGAGCCTCTGAAGGACTTCATCCTTGTTGCCCTGTGTATGCCTTTCCTAAAGGCAGGAAAAGAGCAGCAAGCCAGGTATTATAAAGAAACAATTCACTTGCATTCTTCATTGAAATAACTGTAATCCAGCTGGCCCAGAATGATTAGGAAATCAAGCAATCCAGCACAGGTTTCAATCCCAGCTAAGGCAGGAATGCTTTGCAGAGGTCATGGCAAGCCCTGGTTTGATTAGGTTATGTTTGCTTGAGATTCTCTGCAATGAGCAGCTTTGCCCTGTGACTACCAGAAAATGTTAAAAGACTTGCTACAGACTGAGGGAAAAACCTGCAAAAATGGATGATTTAAATATATATACTCATAATGGCACAAATATTCAACTACAGAGTATTATTCCTGCTGACAGCCTCAAAAAGAGCTGGATAAACCCCATAAAATTGATTAGGATATAGAAGATAGTTTAATACTCCTTTTTCTTTCAAGGTTTTTGAGACTCTTTCATGGGAGGTATTGACTTTTGAATGCCCAGAGTAACAATCCATTGGATTTTGGAAAGATGGGTGTTTTTCCACAGACACAATGTGAGGCATGTGCTGTTAAAAAATATCAATATTGCATTTTAGGGAGTCAGATAAGTTCCTCCCTAACTCAAATGACACAAATGGAAAGTGGAGTTTAATTCTGCCATCACAAAAAATATAGATATTTTCTTTCATTTTCTTTTTGTGTTAGATTTTTGCAGAATGGAAGTGTAACTCATAAGGCTTACAAGAGGCTACAGGAGAAGTCTCAGGACATCTTTCAGTCAATCTAAATTGCTCCCTACTAAATGAAATCTAATGTCATTCCAGCCTCTGCTATTGTATGCTAAGCCTTTGCATGATAAATTGTAAGCATCTGAAATCACTCATCTCAAGAATTCCACTGGGAAATTCCTTTTTTTTCCATTTTCTCTAGCTTTATATTCCATGTAGTGATTCCAGAAAAGTCTTGTTTGCAAATAGGAGACATTTTCATAGGAAAGAAGAGAAGGTTCAGAGAGTTGGAATTGTTCAGTCTGGAGAGGAGAGGGTTCCCAGGAGAGCTTCTTGTGGCTTTCCAGGATCTGCAGGGGCTACAAGAGAGCTGGGGAAGGACTTGTTAGGATGTCAGGCAGTGCTAGGACTAGGAGAATGGATCCAAACTAGAGGAGGGCAGATTTAGGTTGGCTGTTAGGCAGCAGTTGTTGGCCAGGAGGGTGCTGAGCCACTGTGCCAGGTTGCCCAGAGAGGTGGTGGCAGCCCCAGCCCTGGCAGTGTTGTAAATGACTCAAAGGGAAGTATCCATAAAAAAAACTACTCTGATAAAAGAGATAAATGTTGAAATATCTAAAAGCAAAAAGACTTCTGAGATGTAATCATCAAGATCTCATTTCAGTGCCATCTGCCTAACTTCCCAATGCCTGATGCACTCTGCAGTGGAATGAACTCATGAATCCATTTATTTAGCAGTACAACCCCAGCCAATCATCACAGAATCATCAAGGTTGGAAGAGACCTCTAAGCTCATCAAGTCCAACCATCAAGCTATCACCACCACACCACTAAACCATGTCCTTAAGTACCACATAATTCAGATGTAAACTCTGTTAATTGTTCTCTGTGAAGGCTAAATTGGGAAAGTAATTATACACGAGGACGTTTTTAGGTCATGAACCTGTTCCTAAACTGCAACTCTAGATTATCCTCATGGATGGAGTCACTGAAGAGAATCTATCTAAACAACATTAACTCCAGTGAGGTGGGGACAGGGAGTTGGCAAGCTCCACAAAGGCCTGAGGAGTCAGCTCTAGAGCATCCTTTGCATAAAGGGATCAGAAAAACAAAGCTCATTCCTGGGAATGGAGCCAGAGGAGCTGCTTAGTGATCTAGGCAAAGCTACAAAGATTCTGTGTTTGAGGAGCCAATCCAGCAGCTTGATGAAAGTCCAAGAGCTTTTACCTTTTATTCAATTCATCCTCTTGAATAACTTGGGGGAGGATTTGAAGAGAGTAAGAAGTACAAACAAATGAATACAGAAAGAAAAGCACTAGAAAAATGACACACGGTGCTTCTGTGCTGAGTTTGGAATTTCAGAGCTGCCCAGCAGTGTGATTACACCAAAAAATGGGATTCCAGTGTTTTCCAACTGAAGGGCAGTAAGGCTGCTCCATAGTTTGAGAGCTTCATATTCAGAAGGAACAACTGCTTCTTCCCTGCAGCAGGGGAAGGTGCAGAAAGGGTTTCTCCCTCTCCCCATCCAGCATTCAAATATAATCTTTAGTGCTGTGTATACAGTAGAGGCTGAGAGGCCTTTGCCTTTAATCCACACAAAACTCTCAGCTTCCTTTTCCTTACTGTGTCCAGAACACAGAGCCATTTTCCTGTGGAGACAGGATCCTGTGAGAGTTAATTCATTCCCCTGACAAGGCCCACTTTGGAATGGCATTAAAAGGGGAGATAGCAAAAATATTTGGCATTTACTGGGTTTATAGCAGTTTGAGTAGAAGCACAAGCTTGACATTACAGCAGTGTCAGTCCACTCCACCTTTCAAATCACACTTCAGAGGAAGAAAAAAATCCATTATCTCTGCACTGCCTTCAATGTTCAGAAGCTAGGAGAATCTTCTCCAAGTCAGGCATTCCACAGCTCCTCTGTATTCAGTTCTGAGTTGGAAAAGGCCTGTGGAGACAGCAAGAATGTGTGCTCTGCAGGGTTGCAGTGTTGGTCTGTGTGGTGGATCAAGTGGATCAGGAGGAAAGATGAGCTCAAGAGGAAAAAATATCATGACACAGAGCCATAGCTTCCCTTTCAGTGCAGGAGCTCTGAGTGCCTCTGGGAAAAGCAAAAGCTGCTCCATAGCTACACAAAGGGCATTTTAAAACCTTTTTAATAATGAAATATATGTCAGAATCACGCTGAAAATTAGATTTCAACTCAGTGAGCTGATTTTTCATGAATGGTACAATCTCAATCCCCATGTCAATAGCTATGAAATAAAGGAATGTTTCATTGAGGAGCTCTGTATTTCACACAGCAAGCATTGGAAGCACTTGAGGTATTATTACTCACAAAAAAACCCCATATTGTGACCTTTAATTTTCATATCTACTGAAAAAGCTAGGGGACAGAGGAGAGGATTCAAAGTCAATTCTGAATTATGGGGCAAAGATTGTCTTCACCTCAAAGATTATCTTCAATTTCCAAAAAGATTTCTGGGGTCAAAGATACATCCAAAACTTCAAGAATTACAAGGAGTTAAATACTCTCAAGCTTTGGAAACTCTTTCCAGTAACAACAAAGGAGTTGAACCCATGTATTTAGGTACAAACCACTCCCTTTTCTTGTTAGAAGCAATAGAGATGATATGTTTCAGAGCAAAAGCACTTATAGTATGACATCAGGACTTGACTTTTCTCCTCCAAACATCTGTATCCTCACTGCTCCAGTCATCTATCTGATCTTGTCTGCTTCTCCTCTGCTTTAGCTTTCACCAACAGCTTCTGGTGGCAGAGGGTTTGGCCAGGCTGGAGGGGCTAGTTCTCTACCCCTGCTTGAAGCAAGCCTGGCACTAACAGCTGCACCCAACTTTTCCTCAAGACAATCCAGCAGATCCTTTGTCCTTAGATATGCCTCAGGGCTGAGTATTTCCACTCAGCACCTCTGCCTGTGTCTCCCCACAAAGAGGAAAGAGGACCTGTGGCCACTGAGAAGGGTGAAGATACCAGCAAGGGATAGCCTTGAAATGAGAAATGGGAAAGGACAGGAGAATAAACAACCTGATTTTGCTCTGCCCTTGGAATGATGCTGCTTTGAAGCAAGAGGGATCTGGGTGTTTCAACTCTGCCTCAGTAGCTTTAACAGGGAGAGTGGAAGGTGACCAAATAACTCTCTCAGGAGCTGCCTTGCTGCTGATGGATTCTGCTCTTCATCTTTTTGTCAGACTTGGAGCATTCCTACAATCCATCAGCTAACTACTGGCTTGAGGAAGTATCCTGAGTGTTCACTGCAGCAAAAGCTGTTTCTAACCTGACCCAAGAGCCCTGCATGGCTTTTATTGCTTAATTAAGAGATGATGCCATTAAATACTCCAGCAAGTTTGCTTTTTGTCTTCTTTTGTTTTCCTTTCCTGGAACATTGTGTGAATGTGAATGGCACAGGGTTCATTGTGTCTGAAAAATCAAGGCAACTGCAAAAGGCCAAAGCCATATCACACTCACAAATTGGAAAACTCCTGTTACTACACATGAGATGCCTACAAATCATTTGAAGTTGAACAAGATGCAATATCTTTCTCCTCCTGCCCCTTAGGACAAAATATTGAATAAAAAAAAAAATCCCATTTAATTAAGGCTAATCTCTAAGGTGCTGAATTGTTTCCATTAAATAGCCACCTCTACTGACTCCTGCTCATTTTGGGAAATTAACTGAAAGCAATTATGTCTCAGAACAGTTTTGTCTTTTGGTTTTAATCAGTCAACTCCTATGCAGGTCTCCCACCTCTTAATGATGATCTTTTATCTTGTAATCAGGGTATGAGCTCTCCTTTATTCTTGATATCTGCTTCAAGCTGTGTCTGTTTGTTGTGAAGTTGTAGAGCATCCTAGCTGAAAAGGGACAGGCTCTGCACTCAGAAGTAGAGAAATGCAATGTAAGCATCTTGCAGAAGCATAAGCAGAGAGATTTTTTGGCTGCATTTAATAATGGACATTGTGGATGTATGTGTGTCTATGCAGGTGGGGAGGAAGAGAGGGAGATCATTGTAGTTAACATCTGGAGCTCAGGAAAGGACACAACACACAGTATTTTATGGTTTGGAGAGGGCTACAACCTCTCCTGAAAAATGAGAGAGGTCTTATCTCTAATTTCAGATAGCATTGGTTGTTGTCATTTATTTTCCAGTTGAGGAACAACCTCATCAGTGTCAAATGTTAGTATCTTCCTATATTAATATATATCTCAGAACTAAAACTCCTCTCACTGAAAGCTCCTTGGGGAATAGGAATATTTCCTTGGGGAATAGGGGTACTTCCTTGGGGAATAGGGATATTTCCTTGGGGAATAGGAATATTTCCTTGGGGAATAGGAATACTTCCTTGGGGAATAGGAATATTTCCTTGGAGAATAGGAATGTTTCCTTGGGGAAGCATTTAGTGCCACATCTTCAAGCACACACACACAATCTCAATGACTTCCCCGGAATCTCGAACTTCACATAGAAATTCCAAACTCCAAAGCAGGACAAAAGTAAGTATTTTTAGCAGGCTCCTATGTGAAAGTCCTCTATGCTCTCTGCAATCTTACCTTTCATTATCTTATAGTATTCTTTTAGTGGTAATAACTTCCACAAAATCATTTCCCTTCATAGTTTCCTTAGATGTTCCTCACCTTTGGGTCCATGGTGGACTCTGTACCACAAATAAGCATTCACACTTTAGAGAGAACTAAAAGAGATCCTTCCAGTTCAGATGCCTTAAGCAATGAAGAATGTGCTGTAGAGACATACAAAGGAAAAAACACTGGATCTGCACTATTTTCCTCTCATTTACATGGCTAAGACCTTGCCAGGCTCCTCAGAAACTGGGAGTTGTTGGAGTGTAGCAGATGGCAGATTCACCAAGGGAAATGGGAGCTTTGAAGCCCTTTTGAAACAGCACCTGAAAACCACAGACTGTGGCACTGATGACATTCTCTCTTGCTGGGGGGGTTCTTAGGGAGCACTCTTCTCTTCTGTGGTTTGCCAATGTGACAGGAAGGCATTAGAGAAACGAAAGCAACAGCTTCTGTAACACAGAGAGCAGCTGAAAGGCACCAAGAAAGCATCAGCAGATGCCAGAGAGGAGGAACAGTTGCCAGAGCAGTGTCAAGCTGTGTGAGAACTCTTCTCTCATGTAATATGATTCCTATGCAGTGGCAGCATTAGAGCACCTGGTTTACCTTGATAGCCTTGAAGTGTTCATCCATACAAGGGTAGGTTTTCAGCTGCTTTACCTTTATAGCTTCATGGTCAGTACTGGAAGCAACCTGACTTGTGCTTGCTGAGACTTAATTGTGACAGTCTATCCTAGAAGCAAATTCTTTACCAGTGTGTTAGCAGGGAAGGAAAATATTTTGGACACATACTAATGATTTATTCTTTTCTCAGTGGTGTGTGTGTGTGTGCACATGCAGAAGTTCAGCCCAGCCTGAGTTTATTTTTGCTTATTAATTTAATAGATGGCACTAAGGCACTTTCTCTGATTTTGTATACTTAGTTGCATAGTTTACTAGAAGTAAATAACTCTCTTTTCTTCTCCAGTCTGAGCTGTAAAGAACTGAGGGATTCCCCCACCTCATAAGCTGCATACTTTACTAAAATAACACTTTTCTCCAATCTGAGCTTTAAGGAATTGAGTGACTCCCCCACCTCATAAATCTCAATCTACATACTTTGTAACCGAACGAGAAACAAGGTTTAGATTATTTGCTTGAACAATAAGTCCAGGATCTCCACAGATCAATTTTTCATGGTTGAAATCATCCCTGATTCAATGTGAAGCTGAGAGCTTCCAAGACTTGAGCTCCTCTCAGCACAATCGTTAAATTCAATCATTTGACATCAGATGCAAGCTGCCAGCAGCACTCTGAAGAGGCTATGGATCATCCCAGTAAAAGCTGCTAAAAGGAACCTTTTCCCTCTGCTCCTGTACTGACTTGAGAGTCTTAACTGAACAAACACAAATGGCAAAGGTTTGCCCAGAGTCAGGAAAGTGCAGAAGAATTCTAGCTAAGGTGAACTTGTTGCTCTTCCAAAGCTCTGAGCATCTACAATGCATCTGGCTCTGGAATAGGGATAAGGACTTTACTGCCTGGCATGCTGAGTATGGCAAAGTGAAGGCAGAATTAAGGATAAAAGCCCAATAACCTTTATTCCTGTTTTAAGGTAATCCTTGTACAATGAAATATATGCTCAAGAATCAGATTGGCTTGATTTATTCCAGATTCAGTTATGTATATATGGATTTATATGCAAAAGAACCATGTGTGTGTATATATATATATATAAAGTAACTAATGTATATTATATATTATATAATATAATTATATTACACATAATATAATATTAAGATAATATAACTATAATATAATATATTCATATATAATAGTATTATACATACTATATAATATAATATAATATTATTATTTTATAGTATATTAGATATATAATTCATATAATATAATATATAATCATATATAATATACAATATGTAATATAATATAATATATATGATATATTATTATTACATATATATATAAATACATGGCTATATATATAAAGTAAGTCATTTCCAGCCTTCTGCTGTTCAAAACAAGTTAATATGTTTCCCTGGAATCTAATCCTAAATTCAGCTTCAAGGGGCCACAATGATTCAGCTGAAAAATTCAACTGGGCTGAGATTTTTGCATCTGTGGGACATAAGGTATTTTCTTGCTCTTGAATTCCCACTTTAATTACATTATAGTATGCATGCTGACAAGAGAAAAAGCATCTCTCCAATAAGCACTTTTTAATCAGCCCAAAGCAGAGCAGCAATGGAGAGCTCTGTGGTGCCATGTTCTTTTTCCACAGTACTTTGAGGTTCCTCTTGCTCATTAGGAAAGCACACATGAATAATTAAGCAAAAATGAAAAGAGAATCTAGGCTTGCTGTATCCTAGCTGAACATACTAATACTGCTCTTTTTGGGGGGGCATGGAGTAACTAAAGCCTACTGCAATGGTTATTTTAGACATTGGATTATGTGCATTCATGGAGCCAGCCAGAATTGAATTTTCTGTTAGTTTTGACAAAAAAGCATCACTTCCTCAGTATCTCAGGCAACTAAACTTCTTCATAGCATCTTATTTAGTTGGGTGTTGTTCTTTTTTTTTGCACCAGGAGATTTCATTGTGCTTTGCAAAAATGAGGAAGGCAATCACCAACTGCAGAATCTAATGTGGAAAAAGGAACTTCAGATCTGTTGTCTTTTTAAACAGAGACTGGAGTATAGCTAATAACACCTCTTCAGTGCCAGTTAGCTCGAGTTCCTCTGGAGTGTAGGAGACAAGGAACCTTCCTCCCTTGAAGGGGTGAATTGACTCAGTGCAAGCTCCACTGAGGCAGACCACAACAACTATCCTACTTGGAGTCCAAACAAGGTATCCCATGCCATCTAGGACATGCTCAGTCCTTGAAAGTCACACCAAGTTTGGGCCTTAGGGTCTCTTCCATAAAGCCTAAGAGCCAAGCAAAACAGGTGCAGGATTAAGCTATTTAGCACCTAATTAACAGCAAATACAAATAAGGAGAGGTTTAGCTCTCCACCTTTCATAAGGTTGAGCACTTGAGCCTTATGAAGAGCAGCAGATCAGCTCTGTTCCTACAGGACTCTGTCTGCTCTGCCTTTTGATCTCAATCCAAGAGTTCCTTAGTTCCAGGATCCAGCTCCTGAGTCTGCTTCCAATCTGCTGGTGAGTCCTTCTGCTACAGCATCACTGCTGATGGGGAGATAGTTGCCATCAGGGAGGGATTGGTTTAGTGTGCATGTGTATATATATATATACATATATACACATATATTTCTGTGTATATACTTATATATTTCATTTTATTGTGTTTATTTTCATTAAAGTAGTTTAAGTTTCATTTCCAATCCCCAAGTTTCTTTCTCTGTGTTAATTTCCCCTTTTCCTCCCTGCAGTGGGGAAAAAGGAGATAATAGAGAATATATAATAATATATTAATACTATAATAATATATATATTAATATAATTATATTACAATTATAATTATATAATTAATATTAATAATATAATAATAGAGAATATCTGTCCCTGGATTAGTGATTGACCCAACCCTAATTCTTGACAACAACTCAAATGAGCAAATTAATTTTGCTAAAACTTATTACCCCAAACAGGGTTTGTTTTTTTTTTTTGCTTGCCAAATGACCAAATTCACTAGACCATGGTAGCAGGAATCCATTGTTCTCATGATGTAGAAGCTGTTGCAGAAGGGAGCATCCCCAAGTAAAGCTGAGTTTACAGATCACTTGGGGAACAGAAATGCATCATCTCTCACACCACCAGGCATCAGCAGGACACCTGACACTTCAGATCACAAGGGAGGGAAGTGCCTTTGAGAGGAGTCATCCTGACACATTCAAGCCTTCTGCAGCATTTCCAGACACTTTCAATCTCTGCTTCTGCACCAGCCCAGAACCATGATTCAGTTTTCACAGATGCTGCCATGCTTCAGTCTGCTTCATTCCCAATTCAGCTGGAGTTGGCTAAATCAGTTTTTCCTCTGCAGCCCCTTCAGGGCTTGGTCCAGAAGGATTCTTGTGCCTCTTTCTCTTGTAACAGCAGCAAAAGCAGACAGTGGGGCTGTTTGCCTAGTACTTTAGCTTCATTTGATCACCTCTCCAAAGTACTGTTTTATAGGTACATGTTTTGATTTGCCTCAACTGTCTCAAGTGACAGAGGAAAATGACCCAGGATGTGTGCTTTCACCTCAGAGAAAAAGGAGTGATGATTTCTTCTTTTGGTTGCTGTAAAATAAGTACCTAGTAGATAGTTAATCTCAAAACTGGGGAAGCTCTGCCATTTTTTTTGGTGTCTGTTAGTGAAACTCTTTTATATATTAATGGCAGAAGTGCTAGTGATCAGAATCACAGAATCATTAATTTGGAAGAGACCTTTAAGATCATCAAGTCCAACCATCAACTAAACCTTGATGTGAGAGAGGCATGGAAGAGGGGAAACCTTCTTCTGTAATTTCCTATTTTTCACTTTGAATAAATCTTCTAGTCCTCAATCAAAACCTTTTTGTGCTTCCAGATGAACAGAATTCTTTCCCCCCAGTTCACAGCAGATTAAATCATGTGATAAATTCTATACACTGAGTGACAAGAGGGGAGCTTAGAGGAAAAGGAGAGACATAATCACATCATTTCTGAAGAGGTATTTCCTTTGATGTAGCATCTGTGGGGGGGGGTGGGTTTCCTTCCCCCTTATTTTCCCTTTTTTTAGGTTTCTCCTGAGTTTTGTTCCTATAGCTTTAACAGTTTTCATTAATAGCAGCTCAATAACAAAGACTTGGATGATTTATCCTCACTGAGTACTGGCTTGGATATTCTTAAAGCAGCAAGTACAGCTTATGGGCATCCATATTTGGCTTTTTTTGTGTGTGGCAAAAATACTTGTGGAATACTTCCTTCACTTACAGAGATGGAGGGAAAAACAAGGTAAGTGCATCTTGCTGTGATGCTGAAATGAAAGCTTGCTTTGATGCAGGCTACTAGAATCCATAGGAGAGAGTCCTGTTCCTGTCATAAAAGCTGGCAGCTGAGCTTTGATTACCTAATCACAACAAAAATGACATCTGGACAGAGACAAAGTCAGAGGCAGAGATGAAGAAGATTTAAAAATCACTAGATCAGAGAGGGGGAAAGATTGAGGTAAAGCTGTGACTAAGAGGTGACAAATGCCAAAGACAAGGAGAGTAAATTTCCCTGCCGAGGGATATAACCCTGAGCAGGGTAGAATTCAAGTCTCTGAGGCCTGCAGAGGAATTATTCTCCTGTTGAAGACTAATCATAAATTTATCTGTGTCAAAATGGATAAGAATATCTGCATCCAAACCCCTCAGCTCCCCCAGCTCTGCAGTGCCCAAGGGATAACTTCCAGGCTAACATTGCTCAAGGCTAAGATAAAACATGCAGCTTGGGCCTGACAGATCCAGTTCCTCCTGAAATAGAGGAAGCTTCCAGTCACTGTGTTGAGGGCTCCAGAACTGGACCCAGTATTGCAGAGGAGGTGTGAGCAGAGCAGAGTGCAGTGGCAGAATCACCTCTCTGGCTCTGCTGGCCACGCTTCTCTTGCTGCAGCCCAGGATGCCATTGTGCTTCTGGGCTGCCAGCGTGCACTGGTTGCTCATGGCCAGCTTCTCAGCCACCAGCACCCCAAGGCCTTTTCTGCAGGGCTGCTCTCCATCATCTCATCCCCTAGCCTGGATTGATAGTGGGGATTGTTCTGACCCAGGGGCAGGACCCTGCAGGATAACTGATCTGAAGGGAAAGGGACTGGTGCTTTGTTAACCAAACTTGCCTTTCTGTGTAGTTTGTGGTCCCAGCTAGGTAAGAATTGCTTGGGCTTTGTAATGTGATACAAATGGCAGTGTGGAACAAGACTTTTACCTGCTGCTTTTAGTATGGCTGGGGAAGCTCCACATCAAACCCATCTTTGAATACTGCAGAGGTGCTCAGGTTAATGACATTTAGAAGAAATACAGTTACAACTATTTCTTAGGTTAGGAAATCAAGGCACAGATGGCTTGCTGATTTGCATAGAAATTACATTAAAAATTGTTCAGCCAAGACTTTTGGCCCTTACAGAACATGAAACAAAATTAAATCTCTTTATTTTTTTACCTAGAGGAAGAAATCTCTGTGGGTTTGGTTGTTGTATTTGTCATTTCTGGAAGACAATCTGGGCTTCATTAGAACTCTAAAGGCTCAACATCAGTAGGATGTGTAATGCTTGGAATTATTAATCCAGGTCCTTTGTTTCAATTTACTCACTCTGGGTGTCTGCATCTATCTGTGTGATTCAGTCACACGAAGATGGGTGAGAGAAGCTATGAGATAAAGGCAGTTGCTTATGAAAGGGTAAAAACCTAGATTTGGAGATTACCTTCATCAAATAAGACAGTTTGTCCTCATTCAATAAACTCAATCTCAGGCCTAAAGAACAGATCACTCCAAATGGAATAAACATGGTTCTCTAACAGCATTTAACCTGGAAGCTAGCCAGAAGAATTGATAAGCACATTGACTAAAATTTCTGCCACATGTATAGCATGTAAAATAAATACCTAAATAAGATGAATATGCAAATAACCAACCTTATCATCCTTAAAGAACAAACCTCTCATTGGAAGACATTGTCTTTTAGAAAAAAAACAAGGTATAATCAAGTCAATAAACCCTGTATGGCTGTGCCAATATAAATATATATATATTCCAGTCAGGAATGAAGCACCTAAGCATCTTTAGTTTGCAAACATGGATTGGTTTCTGTACAGTTCCATGCAGGTGGCTTTAGGGAGACATTTAGGGAGCAAACTACATTATTAATTCCTAATGATACAAAAATATGACAACACTGAAGCCTCTTCCTTCCTCTAGGAGAAAAAAAAAATGAGTCACCTCCACATAATGTGAGGAAGGAGACTTAAAAGAAATGTTTAAAGTACTGCAGTCTCCTTCATTCTCAAGGACTTATTTTCCCCCAAAAGATAAAAGATTCTATATAAAAGTAGGATTGTTTGGACTCACTGGCAATAGATTTTCAGTACCTACTGAAGTCTGCAGAGTAAGAAGTGGCTAAGAAAGAGTTTATTGTCTTTCATTCCTTTCACTTTAGAGAATAGCCTGAAAACTTTGTGCAGGAACAATGCCCATTAAAAAGCAGCTAGAGCATCTCATGAAGTGAACTCAACATCCATCCATGTGCTGGGGATCTGATTAGAACTAAAGAGAATTCTGGGCTTTGGTGTGTTCTTAGATCCTTCTACCACAGTTACACATTTCCCTGAAAATATGCAGGTGCTGCTGTAAAAAGCTTAAGCCCTAAGAAGGTGTTGAGCTAACATTTCTCTGCCCTTCTGGATTTGATGCTAAACCAGAGGGAAGAGTACCACTAGGTAACTGGAGGTTCCAGCTGATAGCTTTTGGTTCCCAGTTCTTGCATCCACCACTCTCTGTAGGCTTCATAGAGATTCAGAGGTAGCTAGTTGATTCCACACTTGGTTGTATTTACACATAGCTCTGGATTTGGGTTTGTATTTAAAAGCTGAATGGGGAACAGTGATCAGCTTTCTGTTTAGCTTTCTAACTACCAATAGGCTTGGAAGGATGTCAGCCTGCCTTTGGAGAGTGAGTGAGGCAGCCAGGCAAAGCAAAAACCCATCAAAAATCCTCAAGTATCACCGTTTGCTTTCCTAAATTCATGAGAGTTAGGCAAGAAGATTAGGACAGAAGGGAAAGGTGCATGAAAGAAGGAAATATTACCATCTAATAGTAGCTTCATAGAGAGAAATGCTGCTTCTCCCACCACAAAGCTGAGAAGTACTTGGTGGAATTGAAAAGATAAATATTTCCACAGGACCTTTGGAAAAATGGCATGTAAATTGGCAAGTTGTATTCCAGAGGAGTCCTGTGCTCATCTGTGGAGACATTGCAGGGAGTGTGAGACACATTAATCCATGCCTCGGGTAGTTGACTGTTCAAGCACTCTGTGTCCCCTGTTGCACCAGAGGAATGTGTTAATGAGTCTGCAGAACATAATCCTGTCATATTTTAATGCTATGTTAATTTAAGTGGCTGT
This sequence comes from Bucco capensis, assembly GCA_013396975.1. Lineage (NCBI taxonomy): Eukaryota > Metazoa > Chordata > Aves > Piciformes > Bucconidae > Bucco > Bucco capensis. The sequence goes on along the minus strand of VWZO01001801.1, from coordinate 104,798 downwards.
GGAACAAATCCTGGGGCTAGGAATATCCATAGCATGAAGCCAAAGGAAGCTGTGCATCTTGTCTGGATCGCCTGCTGCTCCGCAGTGAGAACTTCCTCAAGACACCTGGAGGGAGGAAGAGCTGCTCTGGAGCTTCCTTACTCTCAGCTACTTTCTCCTCCTCTGCTGTGGATTAATTGGAGAGGGATTGAGCATGAATGTTTGACAACCCTGCTGCTCCACAGAGAAGCTGAAGGATGTTTTGTAGCTTCTCTTTGTTGTGTGTTCTCAGCTAACAGCTCCAGTGGAAAGAGGAGGAGAGAAAGGATTGAAAGGCCTTCAGTTCACAGGCAGCTTTTTAACCTCTCTTTTCAAAATGTAGCTTATTTTACATCTTGTCAGCATGAGAAGACTTTGGCTTCAGCCAAATAGCTGAAATGACAAGAAAACACAACTTAATTGTGAGAGAAAAGGACATTGATTTGAGTGCAAAGATATCTTAAGCTCTTTCCATCACTTCTTGACAAAACAAATTAGTTACAGCCTTAGCTTTGGTGTCTTTTTGCTTCAGTATCCATTAAATTGAAGGTTTATTGACAGGCTATAGCTTAGTGAAGATTTTATTCATGCTCTGTCACGTTGTCCTTTTGGTGAGGAGGGAAATTCAGGCAAAGATTTTTAATTAGGTTTGTTTTTTTTTCCTTTTCTGGACAGAGGTGACATTCCCCTTAAAAGGTGAGATCCTTTTCTCTTATAATTACCTTTGAGAACATCTGCAAATATGGCTGCAGGGGAAAATACAGTGACAAGTGTCAAATTTAATAATCCCCAGTAATTTAACCACTCTAAAGATTGCTGGATTTTCACAAGGCAACAATAGGCACAGGTGCCTTTAGATGCCAGCATCACACCTTCCTTAAAGGTGCAGATTCCTATCAGCCCATCATGCTCTTTATAGTGCATTATAAGATCAAGTGATGATCATCTGAAGCTAAATGTTCCAAGCACAAACACTAGTTCAATCTGGAAAAGAAGGAAAAGAAACAGTGGCTCAAAAATATTCCTTATTGTTGAAACTTTCCAATTGTGCTCTCCTGTCCCATTGAAGATTGCAAGCACCTTGCAACTGAGAAAAGAGGAATTAAAATTGATTATAAGCCATTAAAATATACTAGCCCAAGTGACTTAACCCTGAGGAAAAGTCATAGCTTTTGATCATTTGACTATGGCCTGAGAAGTAGGCATAAGTAAGAGATGGATGAATCTTGCTTCAGTTCTGGGTCTGTTTTCTGTCATCTCTGCCATAGTTTAAGTGTTTAGAATTACTGCTAAAAGTTAAAGCAACTTGAGTTGTAAATTTGAAGGAAATTGAAAAATGACAAGTTAAATGATTCTTTTTTGTGTGTGTGTAATACCTTACTTTCTAAATTTATGAGTTTACTTCTACTTATCTTACATCTTCTTTCCATATGTTTGGATTNGGTTTAGTGTTGGTTTTAGGATGGTTTTAGGATGGTTTTAGGATGGTTTTAGGATGGTTTTAGGATGGTTTTAGGATGGTTTTAGGATGGTTTTAGGATGGTTTTAGGATGGTTTTAGGATGGTTTTAGGATGGTTTTAGGATGGTTTTAGGATGGTTTTTAATGCAATGTCAATCCACATCAAATATATGAGGGATAAGGCATTGTGGGGAAGAATTATAGGGAAATAAAACAAGAGAGAGGAAAGAAAGGACCTGAAAATAACTTCTCAATCTATGAGGCTTCAATTTATCATTAATGCTAAATCCTCCTGTCTTTTATCTCTGCATATGAGCAAGCAGAGGTCTCTCCAGCACAACATGATAATGTGTGTGATGTTGTGTGAATGTAAAATGATTGCAAACATACCAAGTGTCATTGATACTTGAATTCCAAACTTTTGTGTCCTGAGAAAATGCCTTGGATGTTCCCCTGGAGAGAGGATGTGAATTGTCAGTACCTCCTAGCCCTTCCTGATTTGTAATCAGCCTGAATGCCTCAGAGAAGAATACTCAGATCTTTCCATCAAGTCCAGTTTCAGGGACTGGAGAGTCTCCAAACATGGGTGAGAATGGGAGGCAGCAAGAATCTGTCCCAGGGGCTGTGCCAGCAGCACTGATGGTGAATGCTGTTTGTTCCACTTTGGGGAGAGAAAAAGAGTGCAAGGAGTGTGTCACCAGGAGAGATTTTACACCCTGGGAAGGAGAGGCTGACAGCACAAGATCTTTCATCTTGTCAGGGCCTCTTCATCAACATTCAGAGCACAGTGCCTTCATTTCAGAGCCTGCTACTCTCCTCTGCCTTTATTCTTCTCTCTTGTTCTGATTCCTCTGTCTGCACTGCTGAAAGCAAACATTTCCTCTTTGCACTGACAGTTGTGTCTCTCCTTTCAGGGAATGTTACACCCTCACTGTTGCTCCTGTAAGGAGCAGCTGGGTGCCCCCTGTAAGGAGAAAGAATTCTGGCCTTGGAAACAAACTGGCACTTTAAAGATAAAGCAAGGCAAAACTAGACATGGCAATGGAAGTTTTGTTTCTTCCAGGTCCACAGTTATTCACAGTATTCTTGTAAATCCTAATAATTATTGATCCTTGTTTTCTTGTCTGCAGCTTGCTTTCTGTGCTCTCACAGCTCTCCTGTAACAACCCTGCTTCATATTTCAAAAGAGTATTTAACAGTGGAAATGAAGACAGGGGGAAAAAAAAAAAGAAAAGAAAAGGCTGGATCTGGGAGACTTGAATTTCAGCATATGGATAACAAAAGTTTTACCAAAGTGTTTTATGCCTTTGCTTGGGGTTTGCCAGCTAGGTGCTGGGCCCTGGTCATCCTCCCTGTGTGCTCTCTGCTTGCTGCCACAAGGCTGGACATTAGGAAGAAGTTGCTCCCCACGAGGGTGGTGGAACACTGGCCCAGGTTGCCCAGGGAGGTGGTTGAGTTGCCATCCCTGGAGGCATTGCAGGTGAGGCTTGCCAGGGCTCTGGGCAAGCTGCTCTAGTTGGGGATGTCCCTGGCCACTGCAGGGGGGTTGGACTAGATGAGCTCCAGAGGTCCCTTCCAACCCAAACCATTCTAGGATTCTATGATAAGGCTGCTGAGGGAGTTCCCTGCCCTGCTTGCCCTGGGCTGCCTGAGGCCATGGACAAGTCCCTTTCCTCCTGAGCAGGAGATGGAGGAGATGCTGAGCAGTGTGCCAGGCAGGAGAGAGCAGCACAGCAGCAAGGGAGCTGCACCTTGCAGGATCTACTCTTCTGCCACATTTTTCCACCTTCTGGCAGTTTTGGAGAATGAAAAAAAAAGTCAGAATTAATAGAAAGACTAACAGTCAGTTTCTCAGAAAGCAGCTGGATGACTCAACAAGGTTTTGCTTGCTTTTTCCCCTCAGGTTTTTTTTTCTTCACTATTTTTTTTTGCAGTTCAAATCACATTTGTCTCTTACTTTTCTGTGGTTGGCATTTTCTCATGAAAGAAATTGAAAATCCCCAAACTGATGGTTGGTTGTCAGAAGTTGGGAAGTGTATTATGCAAGCATTGCTTTTGCTTTTCATCAGCCCTGCCTTTCTCAGCTGCTGATGGTCACTTCTGACCATCCAAGGTGGATTTACTCCTCTTACTCAGGTCAATCATTCTTCTGCAACTTCTCTTCTAAATAATGCTTATATTTAAATCCTCCAATTTCAGATCTTTGATTGGATAACAATAAATGTGTGAGTAAAAATAGTGTAAGATCTGCTCTTGAAGTAGCAGGAGCCTTTCTCTTAACTTGATGGGAATTGGATGATGTTTATATTGCTGAGTTTTCTGAAAGCAAACAGATCCCCAAAGGAAAATAAATCCCTTATTACTGCCTTCTCTTAGGTCTTTGGGGGGAAAAAAGGCAGCAACTCTGAAATGAAACCTAGAAATCTTTTTTAATGCATGAATGCACCTCATCCTTTGAATTTTCTCATCTTGTGATTAAAGAAATAGATGAGGTCTACATTCTCAGCATATTATTGTCTTTGCAGATATCCTAATGAGAGACAATTTGGGACCATGGTTTAGTGGTATTGTTAGTGATGGGTTGCTGGTTGGACTTGATGATCTTAGAGGTCTCTTCCAACCTTTGTGACTAGAGGCACAGCAATTAACCATTTACTCTACAAAATAATTATTTGACAAAAATGATTCATTCCTTATTGTGCAAAAGTAAAAAAATGTGCAGGAGATGAGCATTTAATTATCTTGAATTAATCCTTTGCTGAATGAGGGGTTAAAGGAGTAAGTTGCAGGACAAACAAGCTATTTATATATCTATCTATATATATATGTCATTCCATCTTCTTTAAGCATGAAGAATCAATGAAATGCATGCTTGGAAGGCATGGCTCTCTGAATGAAAGTATCCTCCCACTCAAGTAGTAACAAGATATTTAGCTTTTATGTCATGTCACTTCTCCTCTATAGGTGTCACAGTGCTTTGTTCAGGCCACCTACAACTGATGCCTCCCTCAGCAGAAGAAGGTTTGTGTCAGCTGCATCTAGAGACAGCAAGGCCCTGGCAGAGCTGTGTCTCAAACAGCCTGAGCTGTCTGACATGCTCTGCACAAAGCTGCTGCATTAGTCACACCAAAAAAGAATGGCACCAACAAGAGAAGCAAAGCAAGGTGAAACTGGAGCATTTGGGGCAGCAGAGTTCAACAAGGAGCACACAGCACGTGTGTGCTTGTGGAAAGGTATGTGTAATTGAGGGAGAGAAAAGCATAATTGCAGCTAAGGCTATAAACAAGAATTGTTGTGATTGAATCTCTTCATTATGAGTATTATCCCCTGAGTAGGTAGGGAATGTTCAAAGCCAGGCTCTTCAGGAAAGGAAAATGGCTTTTGGAATATCTGCTCTCCTCTGAAGGCTCTTGCTTGAACTTAGCAGAAATATGCAAAGTACAATATATAAAGCCCACAACATATATAAAATGTAATTGTATATTAATTAAAAATACCCAAAAAATGACCCCAGAACTCCCAGAGAAGGTAACCAGCTGGCAGTTCTCAGCTTCTACCTTCTTCTCTCAGAAGCATTCCAGGCTACTTAGTCATGCCAAAAGTGGACCAAAAGGGAAGCTGTTTTTTAAAGGAGATCAATGCAATTGTGTTTTGAGAAGAGGGAACGAAACAAATGACAGAGAAAATGTTGACCTTTTTGCTTTCCTGAAACTGGTCAGTAATTAGATTGAGACTGCAGTTTTGAGGCAGACCTTTACATGAGCAAGGCTTCTGGTTGGAAGCCTTGCTCTAGTTCTGTATTACTTTGGAGAAAGGAAGTTTACTTGGCATTCTTTCTCTTGTCTTAGTACACTTTAAATGGGATAAACCTTTAAAAGTCACTGAAGCACAGATGAGGATGTGGCTTGTGCCTCTTCCTTCCTTTGAGGGGCATGTTAGCTCAAGGTGGTTACACATGGTGCAGGTATAAAGTACATTACTGACTCATTAACCCATTCAGTATGTACTGAGTGCCATGGAGTTAGAGAAATGCTTAGAAAACAGAGAAGATTGTGCTTCTTTCTTTGGTGAAGTATCTTGGAAACACTCCAGTCATGATGAGGATGAAGGAGGTTCCCTTCTGTGTTATACATGGCATGCTTATTAAGGGGAGGAAAAAGGCACAGAGAGATTTATTTATGTGGCTCTTACTTGTGTCCATCCAACTGCATTGATATTCATACCAATTTAGTAACTGAGAAATGAACTGAATCCATTTTCCTTAACCCAGAGATGAATTTAGCCCAAGCACACAAGCAGTTTGTATTCCATAGGTGTGAAAGGTCTATTGCTTTTCTGTGGGGTTAGTCTGGTTTCACCCAGGGACAGGGAGATTAAATGACTTACTCACTAGCAGAAGAAAAAAATCTGTAAACCATCAGGAACTGAAGGCAAATGTGCCAAGTGCATGGTAGATTTTAACCCCAAGTACCTCTTTCCTCCTCTCTGCCCATTGTAGAGCACCAACAGCCTCAAGCACTTGCTGTCCTGTCCAGTTCTGTTCCAGAGAAGACTCTTGATGTCACACAATGGATGTGCCAATCTGGCATTGCCCCTCAATGATGAGAAAGCAGATCTTCCAAGGATAATGGTGAGAATCAAAGTTGGGAGCCCTTGTCTTTTTTCCCTCTCTCAACTAGCTAGGATGCTTGGGTTTCTAAATCAAGTACCCAAACCACATCTCTAAAGCAGATAGTATGAGTCATTTAGCTAACTGTACTGATCCACAAAGAGAATCCCATCAAGTTTTTCATGTCTTCTTTGCCTCCCCATACCTCTGGATCATTCATCAGAGTAGTTAGTATCTGAATGCCTGCTTCAACTACTCACATTAATTGCTGTGGTTTCAAATGGAATTTTGACTATGGTTGTGTTGCATTTATTTTTAGTTTCTTCCAGTTTTCATCCATGATGAAGAATGTAGTTCTGTTATCATAAAGAGAGGTGTAAAAAGCTCTATAAATGCTGAAACAACTCCCACCATGGCACATTATCTACCTATTGATAACCCTTTGTCACGATCCATAGTAAAATCACCCTTTCCCATGTGCTGCTCTTCTCCCTCTCCAAGATATTGTGAGTTTAGCAACTGTAGCAGTTTGCATTCCTCACTCTAGCCCCACAAGGAAGCCAGGATAGATTTCCTGGTAACTGAATGTTGCCTAGTCTCTCTGTTTTGGAGAGCACCATTTACACAGAGGTAAACAGACACTGAACGGTGTAGGTGTTTTACCTCACACTGCTTAGAGATTTCTTTCCCCTCCAGCCTCCCACCACATGCTGTGGGTTTCAGGAGTATGAAATGTCTCTGACCCAACTATCTACCTATGTACAGGCAACTCTGGGCATCAGTTCCTGTGAGTGTGAACCTGCAGGACCACTACGTATCTACTTCCCTCTGTGCAGGAGTGTGATCAAATTTACTGAGGGGAGCATTAGAACCTGAGTCATGTTTTTCAGAACATTTGTTTATTATTATCAACATCTGCAAATGACTATTTCTTTCCTGAAGTAATTAACATTCCTAATGAGGAGCACCTTGCAGCTGCTGTTAATCTTAATGGGCAATATTGCAGTCGCACTGAGATACAGCTCTTCAGAAGGCTTGGAGAGAAGAAAAAGAAAAGAAAAAGAAAGGGGGGAGGAGGAGGACAAAAAAAAGGAAAAAAGAAAGAAAGAAATCAGAAGGGAAGGAAATCAAACTGTTCCCACACAGTTCAGAGAGTTCGCACAAAGAAGATCCCATGGCAACAGCGAGGCCCACAGTTTGCCTTATAAAAAGCCAAGAATAGATAATGTATCATCTCTCCTAAAACAACACTTCTCTTCGGAAACCGGAGAGGAGGGAAAAAAAAACCAACTCCAAACATAATAAACCACAACAGGAATAGAGAAGCAGGCTAACCCTTCACCCCCTGCCCATACCCGGACACCTGTCCCTGCCCTGGGGTATGCTCTACGGGACGAGGCAGGCAGCACCGATGCGGATGGAGGACGGAGTTTCTCCAGGATCCCCTCCCGAAGGGCCCTTACCAGCCTCATTCCTTCCTCTCCACCCACCTAACCCACTCGCACCGCAAAGAAAGCCAACCCTCCTCGGCAAGCGGCGCTGGCGGAGCAGGTGTGGGAGCGGGAGCGGGAGCGGGGCCGGGCGAGCGCCGCGGTGTCCATCGGGGGGCAGCAGCAGCAGCAGCAGCTCCTTCTCCTTGTCGCCGGTTGCCGGCCCGGCGGAGGACGCCTTCAGCCCGCCGAGCCTCGGCTCGTGGAAACACCGGAATCCTTGTAGGCACCGCAGTTTCGCTCTTCTTCTCGCCTCTCGCTCTCCCTCCCTCTGCTCCTTTAGGAATATTTTGGGTGGATTGTGGTGATATCAATCAAGACCTCATCTGTGCCGAGCACTTGCTATTTTCACCGGGGATTAGTATCGTTCGGGACAAGCGGACAAGCGATTTTTTTTGTGGGGGATTTTTTTCCCCCCCCTTTGGAGATTTTTTTCCCCCCCNAAAGGGCGACTTGGAGAAGGGGGTGGGTGGGCCCTGGGGGGACGCCGAAGTCTGTATGGAATTACCTGCGGGCGCGATGGAGCTGGCAGCGGTGGATGGATGGGCACCGAGTGCAGCTCAGCCCCAGGAGTAAAGACGGGGCTGCTCCGGCCGAGTGCGCAGTGTGGTGAGCGGCACTCGCCTCCGCTGACGGATCGCACCGGAGGGAGATTTTCGGGAGACTCCTGTGGGTAAGGTCATTTTATCCAGGAAAAAAAACAACCAAACAAACCACAAACCCAAACCAAAACCACCCTGGCATTGCTAAACTTGCTGGCGAGTGATGAAAATGGGTACTTTTCGGGATTGCTGCATTAACCCTGATGCGAGGGGGCCCTAGGCTGTTATTGGCAGTTGAGTGAAATAACTGCAGTAGGGCTTCTGGTGAGTGGGGTTCTTTTTTGCCATAAAGAGCAAGAAAATCTCCTCCTCCATCTCTATTCTGGCATCCACTGGATTTGGGAGACTACTGTAAAAGCAAGGAGTCTTTCATTTTCTTTTTTTTTTAATGATTTTATATTGTAATATTTCTGGCTGAAAAGGGTACGTGATAGTAAAGAAGCTCTCCGTGATGGAATCTATTTGAGATCGGATCCCATCCTCTGGTTGAAACACTGTTTCCAACTCTGTGCAGCATTCTGCTGCATTTCCTAGCTGCATTGGAGGTAGACAAATCCTGCTTTTCAAGTTGTTAAACTTCAAGGTGGCCATCCTTATTGATCGTGGCACAGTGCTCTGGTGCTCAGGGGGTTAAATGCCATTGGTAATTTGGGATTACAACTGCTCCTGTAAATCCTGCAAGGAAATTCTAAACTGAGGGACGGTAAGGNGCCGGCCCGGCGGAGGACGCCTTCAGCCCGCCGAGCCTCGGCTCGTGGAAACACCGGAATCCTTGTAGGCACCGCAGTTTCGCTCTTCTTCTCGCCTCTCGCTCTCCCTCCCTCTGCTCCTTTAGGAATATTTTGGGTGGATTGTGGTGATATCAATCAAGACCTCATCTGTGCCGAGCACTTGCTATTTTCACCGGGGATTAGTATCGTTCGGGACAAGCGGACAAGCGATTTTTTTTTGTGGGGGATTTTTTCCCCCCCCTTTGGAGATTTTTTTTTCCCCCCATCGCTTCCTTCTTTTTATTTTTTATTAATTTATTTTTTTTTCTTGGCGCGNCTTTTCGGGATTGCTGCATTAACCCTGATGCGAGGGGGCCCTAGGCTGTTATTGGCAGTTGAGTGAAATAACTGCAGTAGGGCTTCTGGTGAGTGGGGTTCTTTTTTGCCATAAAGAGCAAGAAAATCTCCTCCTCCATCTCTATTCTGGCATCCACTGGATTTGGGAGACTACTGTAAAAGCAAGGAGTCTTTCATTTTCTTTTTTTTTTAATGATTTTATATTGTAATATTTCTGGCTGAAAAGGGTACGTGATAGTAAAGAAGCTCTCCGTGATGGAATCTATTTGAGATCGGATCCCATCCTCTGGTTGAAACACTGTTTCCAACTCTGTGCAGCATTCTGCTGCATTTCCTAGCTGCATTGGAGGTAGACAAATCCTGCTTTTCAAGTTGTTAAACTTCAAGGTGGCCATCCTTATTGATCGTGGCACAGTGCTCTGGTGCTCAGGGGGTTAAATGCCATTGGTAATTTGGGATTACAACTGCTCCTGTAAATCCTGCAAGGAAATTCTAAACTGAGGGACGGTAAGGAAGAAAAAATATCCCGTATCATGAATGCCACTAGCCTGAAAAATCTCTCATCCACCTGCTCTTATAAAGTGCTTTTTTTCATCCAATAATTTCCCTACTGAAACCTCAGACCACGTGTATGGGAGTTGAAGATTTGCAAGTAGGGATGCTATCTTCAGTATTTCATACATCTCTGCATCTGGCTGAGGGGCTGTGTGTGAATTCATCCCTCTGTTAGTTGTGTTGTGAAGCGAGATAGGGAGAAAAAGGAGAGAAAAGATCCTCCTCTTAAGAAGGGAGCCAGGGAAGCACTTCAGCCTTTAAAGATTTAAAGGGATCCAAGCAGTGCACATGGGTTAATCTTTTTCCCTGCAAAATCAATCGTGATCGAGGGATGGGGGAAGGTGGAGGGACCCTGATGGTGATGACGTTGTGCAGTGCAGTGCACTGCAACGCTAAAGTTATACAGTGTGTGCAAAAAAAATTATATATATATATATATCCCCCCTTCTGTACTGCTGGTGGCTTCATGCATAATGGATGGAGGGAGATATGCAGATCTCCTCTGTAGGAAGATGGATGGATTTGTGCAAAGACAGCGATTATGTAACTTGATTACATCAGTGGCATCAAGTCGCCGATAGTGCAATAATCTGCTCCTATCGATCACTTGGGTTCACTCTGTAAGCTCTCCCGGCAGCGGGGGATGGAGACCTGGGCAGAGGAAGGGAGATCCTTGCATAGCTCCTGGCAAGGGATTTACCTCTTGCAGGCTGCTTGATGTATCAGTGTGTGCTTCCATGGTGGAGTTTCCCCAGGATAGGGAGTTGAGGAAAGGAGGAGAAGCTTGCCTGGTTGCTAATTCAGCCACACCCGCAGAGCTGAAGGCTCTGGCAGAGCCCCTGCAAAGCCGCACAATGGTCCCATTGAGTGGCTCCGGCTGCGCGCTGCTGCTCCTCGGCAAGGTCACACGGCAACCTGGGACTTCAGTGCATGGCAACAGCTGAGCGAATTGAGGAACAAACCCAACATGAAAATTGAGCCTCCTGCTCTCCAAACGTGTGCTTCAGCTGAGCCTTGTTGCAGGGCTGGGAGGCAGAGCTGGTGCTGGTTGACCCCTGAGGAGGTGCAGAGCTTCCCAGAGTGCTGTCTGTCTGTCGGGGTGTGCACTGAGTGCCTCACACCTTCAGCAGGATGCTGCTTGTGTGTTGTAGAGTACAGCATGACTGGCTTTAGGGGGAGAACACAAGTACTGTCAGATACAACAGCCTGATCTAGCTGTTAGGTATCCAGGGAACCCAAAAGGTGGCCCATTAGCACCTTGCAGGCATCTCAGCAGTGAGTAGGTGAAGAGCAAAGGTGTGACAGGAATCCCATGGGTTTCACTCTAATGGAGTGAGTTGTCCACAGAGAGAGCAGTATCAGGATGTACTTTAATATCCATTTTAGAATCATAAATCACTAGTCCTATCTGTTTGGGGGGAGGGGAGGTCAGAGTACTCCTTGAGGGCATAAGCTTGCTGAGGCCCCATACCTCTAACAGGTGCATTTTCTGAGCCTGATGAAACCTTAACACAGCTGAAATGAGTGATCTTATCATCAGTGGCCTGTGTCCTTCCCCACTTCACTCTGAATTGATGCTAGCAAAATTTCACTAGAAGGCTTTTCAGTTAAGAAGAGGTGAGGGCAGAGTGGGTTTTGCATCTCTTGATAAACAGGATCTTCACCCACATATTAGATTTAATGCCCTATCAAACTCACAGTTAGTTTTACCATGAAACCAGCCTGAAAACCCTTTTTTTCCCCCCTCTGCTTCCCTGGAAGCATCAGTATTTTAAAGTTGGTTCATTGTTTGTTCATGGTTCTTATTTCTGGAGGGTAAGGCTGGGCAAGCATTAATAAATCCTGCTAATGTAGCATAGAGTTTGACATTCATAGTGTATACTGAGTAAATTGGGGAGGAAAAAAAAAAAGAGATGAAGTTAACTCTGTTTCCATCCTTCAGGGGTCAGAATAACACTATGGCAACTCCTATGCATTACTGCAGCTCTTCTTCAGAGATATCCATGAAGAGGATGGATAGCTCTTCTCTGTTCCACCACCCATGGTTACAGGCATGCTCTTCCCATTTAACTCCTTACAGGACACACAGGCAACATCTCTGTAGCCACCCCTCTGAAAGGAAAGCACAGAAAGGGTTAGAGAACTGCTGCTGCAGAAGAGTAGGCACTGACAGTGTGGGAATTTAGCACATGGAACATGCAAACTAGCATGCAGCAAGCAAGGATTTGCAAATTCAGGCTGATAGCTTTATTTATAGATGGCTTTCATTGTGTGGTTAGCAATAGCCACTTGTTAAATCAGAGGGTTTCAGCTTCAATGCAGGATCAGTTCAGTTTGCACCAAATATAGCTTCTCTGAGGAAACTTGCCTTGCTCAAGTGAAACTGGAACTCACTCGGACACATGAAGAGAAATATTTACATCAAACATCCCCAGGCTCCGAATCTCAGACCACTGAAAGCAGGGAGAGTTTTGCTCTCCTCACTAGGGCTGGGAAAGCTGGCTTGTCAAGCCAGGAGCAGTGCATGGAGAATCATCTCAGTGCTTGCCTCTGGAAGAGCAGCCTTCTGCTTTCTTATCACTGGGAACAGGAGACTTGCTTTACTGCTGATAGGAAAATGTGGAGCATACAGGGCAGATCTTAATGAAGCTTTTTTTTTTTACTCTTTAGTGATCTTCTTGTAATGCATTCAGGATCCTTTCTGTGGCTATTGTGTCAAAGCCATGTACCAGCAAGCAGAGCAAAGAATGGATAACCAACTGAGTATATTTGCACTTGCAAGAGGAGTGTTTGGCTATGCTGCTGTGTTTCATAACAGCTAGGATCTTTAAGGGCTGGGAATCTTCTTCTTTTCCTAGTGCATGCTGCATGATAATAGATGGCAATTGAAACAGCCAAGCTCTGATTAATATGATTAAAAACTAGCAACTTATCAAGTTGTAAAGTTTAATTATAGTGGCACCATTTGCCCAGCTCTAGATAAGGTGCTGTCAGCATTTCTATGATGAGCCTCTCTCTTCCTGCCATCCATTGTGGATGAAGTAAGAAGGATTTACAGTAGAGCCCATAGTGGTTGGTTTGGATTGCCATCATGGCCTGGGCAAGTCAGTAATCCATGTGTTTCTTAAAGTCTTTACATGGCACATCTCCAGCAGCACCAAAGCAGCCATTATGCTCTTAGCACTTCCAGTGGATGTTTGTTTCATTTCAAAATGTGATTAAATGTGAGGTGATGGCCTACAGTGACTCAGGAGGGGTCATTTCACCTTTCTTTTTCATGCACTTCTGTATTGTTTTCAACATCTTAAAAATAGATCAAATGCAGCAATAACTAGATTTTACTCAGGAAAGCTTGAAATGAATGAACATTTGGAAGAAAGCTCCTTTGGAGGGATGGGAAGAGAGGAGAGGAAAGGTATTTGTGGGTTTTTACTGTTGATTTCCTATATGAAACTCCCTGACAGGAGGTTGCAGTGAGCTGGGGTAGGGCTCTTCTCTGGTTTAACAGTGAGAGGACAAGAGGAAAAGGCCTCAAGTTGCACCAGGGGAGGTTTAGATTGGATGGATGTGAGGAAAGATTTCTTCCCTGTAAAGGGTTGTGAGGTCTTGTCCCAGGCTGCCCAGGGAGGTGCTCCAAAAACATATTGATAAGATGCTTAGGGCCATGGTTGGGTGGTATGGGAGTGCTAGCTATGGTTGGAATTGATGAGCTTAGAGGTCTCTGCCAACCTTAATTGTGAAACTCCATCTGTTGCCAAAGAGGAACATCCTCTGTTATTTGCCCAAGCTGTGTCAGACCAGGGCAAGGCAATCAGGTAGCCCTGCTTTTCTGTTTTAACCTTGAGTCCTCTGCTTTTCTAGGTCTCCCTGTGCCTGTGTATTATAGACACTCCTAGGTAATTTAATGGTGTTAAACAGCAGACTATTTATGCCTCAATAACTAGGCCTGGACAGATGAGCCAAGGACATCAGTCTTACTGCTTTCTGTGCTTAGGAATTCCCTAGCAGCACAAAGACACAACAATAAACCTCCAATAATCCTAACAACAACTGCAGCAATTGCCCACAAAGATTCTTTGAGTGGGGATGAAGAAGGACAAAAGGAGAAAATGACAGCATGCCCATTTTTTTTTGCCAGTGTAGTAGATATTATTTTCATTTCATTTGGGGCAGAATGGTCAGTGTAGCTTCTGGAAAAGAAAGACAGAAAGCTGATTCATATCTTGAGAAGGCTGATAGCATCCATCCAGATCTATATAGAGGCAGACAGGGGATAGTACAGCTTGGCAATTGCATGGCTGCTGCTGTCAGGAAGTTTTCTGTTCTCTGGTCCTTCCCAGCTGTCCTCAGTGAGTAGAGCATTGTAAAAGAGCAAGGAAATGGAGACAAGCAGAGTGGGTTAAAAAGGGGGGGCAGAAAAGCATAGAAATATACAGATTTTGGTGATCTAGCTCCTATCCCTTCAGAGATCAGGTTGTATTTCTCTATTCCTGTTGTCTGTTCTTCACTAGTGAGACCTAGATGCTTCAGTTACTGCAGATTCCAACCCCCACTGCTCTATTTTTTTGGGGGGGGGATTGTTAAACTCTTCAGTTCTAGGGCCATCATCTTTCTGTTTTCATGCATGGTTTGAGTTGCCCAAGGAGCCTGTGACCTCTCAGTTGAGGTCATTTGAAGTGCATCTCCATAAACTAATAAATCAGTGGCAGGAACATGAGAGGAAGAGTGTTTGAAGGAAACTGAAGTCATAATGCCAGTTGTCATTATAATGCCCAGGAAAAGGCTTCTGCTGGTGAGCTTAGGAGGGAGTTTAATTGGCAAGGAGAGACCTCTGGATTCCCAGAGCAGCCTGAGAATTGCTGTGAGAGACCTGCATGTACCTTTGTCCCTGCCTACATCCATCTGGTCCCGGATCTTCATTTGTGAAGCCTAGCCATGCCATCATGATGATGATGAGGATACATCCATCTGGCAGCACATCCCTACTGGATTTGATTCTGAGCTCAGTGGATCATACTCCTCAAGGATGATTCCTACAGCAAGAAGATCTGTCTGTGGGTGTGATGGAAACCTTGGGCTGGAGCCACTGTGCAGAGGGATGCCTTTAGCCAGGATGCTTTTGGGTGGCACTGACTGATCCCTGGCAGCACTTGCAGCTCTGTGTCTGTCAGGGTTGCTGTTCAGTGGCAGCTGTTCCCATCTAGCACCTTGGCATTCCTGCAACCCCAACTTCTTGTCAGTGCTTTCTAGCAGTCTCCTCCCAGATTTAAACTGGTTTTTTTTCTTCCCATTACTCCTTTTAGAATAACCTAAGTGGAAATGCATCATGTGCATGCATGGTGGAGATGTGTGGCTGTGTATCAAGCTATCAATCAGAGCTCCATATTTATTATACCTGCAGTTTGTTTCACTCAACATCTCCTCTTGTGAAACAGAAAAGGCTTTGTCAGCTCTTTCCTTTGGGGAGAGTGTCTCATAGCTGAATTTGGTGTGCTTACACCAATGTGAAGTTCACTGACTGGCAGTGTCTTTCTGTATATATATATATATGTCTATATTTAGTTCTGTGCACACACATATGCACAAATCCATATGCCCACATTAGCATATGCATATATATGCATTTACTCACATATATACACAGAGCAAGCCAGAAAGAGAAAGTACTCTACTTACTTCTTGGGCAACATATAGGAAATACAATACAAACATCCCATGAGGTGGTAGCTGATTTTGAGGGTTGAGATAGTATTAATTTAGGGTTGTTAAGTTTTGGCTGGAGTCACCATCCCTGGAGATGTTTAAGAAACATCTAGATGCTCTCCTTAGGGCCATGGGTTAGTGGTATGGGAGTGATAGGGATGCTTGGACTGGATGAGCTCTTCCAATCTGGATGATTCTTTAGATCCTCTCATATATTGTTTTCTGGATGACCAATAAAATCCAGATTGTGACAAATCTGTCACCTTGTCAAGCCCAAGGACCACTTGCTAACTGGTAGTGTACAACTTGTAGTTGTAGTGTATCCAACAGGTGTGTGCATCTGTGATTTCTAACGTGTTTCTTCCAAAGGATTTGCTGCTGGCTTCCCTTGGAGATCTGCTGGCTGGCTGGCCTGTAAGTGTATTCTTTTGCCCATTTCACTTGCTATTCACTTTACAAGGCTGGCAGTGGCAGTGCTGCTTAGTAAAGACTTTAGCAGTGCTGACTGGGCAACCTCCTTTGTCTGTTTAAGTCCTCATTACTCCAGCCCTGCTCCAATGGAAAGATGCCCACTGCACTCAGCAGGCTTGGGATCAATCTGCTGCTCCTTCTCTGGAATAGGTTAAGAGTGATGAGAAACAGAAACTCTTGTAAACTTGAATGGCTACTGAAGTGATAGTCATTCCCATCAGGAAAAGATGTGCAAGCTTCATGTTTTATTTCTAGCATGCCTAGCTTGTGGAAAGGTTGTTGGACCATCACTGGTCTCCAGTGCTTCCAGTTGCTCTGAGGGGAAAATCATAAAGCCCTTTAATCACTAAAAATATATGCACTATTGGTGTACAGCCTGAGCTAGTTCTTCCTAAAAAAACCTGGCAGGTTAATGGAATTATAGATATGTTTAGTTAAATTAACACACCCTCCTTCCTATTGCCTCTTTAGTGCTTTATAATGTATATTCTATTAATGGATAATCACATGGCTCAATGGGCAGACACTGTACATCTGTTTATGGTTGCTCACTTACAAGGGACCTTCATTAATTGGTGTTTTCCCTGGATTAGGTCCATTTGTTGTAGCTCTTAATTATTAATATAGCTCATATTCCTATTAGCTAAAGCAATGGATGTCTGCTCTTTCAGTCAGCATCCTCAAATTAGTCCTGCAGGTTAAGGAACAAAGGTAGGAGAAAGAATTAGGTCAGGTAGCAAAGGAAGGGGAGTTTCTACTCTCCAAGCTTGAGAGCTTCTCTGTTGGTACTGAAGGAGACAACTGAGAGCCAGACAATCCCTTTAGAATCCATGGAATCTGAATGGTCCTGAGAGGGACAAACAAACAAGTCTTCATTCAGCAAAGAGTTTTGAGTGCTTCAAGACAAGAGAAATAGCAATGCAATTAAAGATGAGTGACACTACATTCCACTTACTGCTTTAGTTGATACTTAATACAATTAACTGGAAAGTATTGGATCCCCAAGGCCTGAAATCAGTCCCTTTCACCACTTCCAAATGTAATACTAAACCATTGAGCTGCTCTGCTCAGGGCCATGGGTTAGTGCTATGGTAGTGCTAGGTATGGTTGGACTTGGTGAGCTTAGAGGTCTCTGCCAACCTTTGTGAGTCTCTAGA
Organism: Bucco capensis; assembly: GCA_013396975.1. NCBI lineage: Eukaryota > Metazoa > Chordata > Aves > Piciformes > Bucconidae > Bucco > Bucco capensis. The sequence goes on along the minus strand of VWZO01001801.1, from coordinate 87,666 downwards.
TTTATCCATGCTTCAGTTTGCTACCAATCAACTGTGGCAGGCAGCAGCACTTCCCTGCCTTCTTGTCTTTCTAAGTGTTTCATCTATTTATGAGATGATTTCTATTTTATCTATGGAGTAAGGTTAGAGGAAGTGTTAATGTCAATTTCTTCTCCCTGCCTGAGTGGAAAGTCAATTTTCTGCCAGCCTGTGAACATGGTGCAAAGTCTTTGATTTCCTCCAAAAAAAAAAAAGTAATTTCCATGTTGGTTAGAGAGTGGATTTTTTCATATTATTATTATTTTTTTAATTTTGTACTTAGATTTGGGGAAGATGGAATGAAAAAAAATTAGATTTTATACATAAAATTTTAATGAAAACATTTTCTTTTCTAGAAAATTCCTCAGGGAAGATAATTTCAGAGTATTTAATGCAAATTCTTAGCAGAACAGAGCTCTCAGTTAAGGTCTTCAGGTGCTAAATAATACAAATATGTCAATAGTACTGTGAATTATTACAGCAGGGTCAGCTGCCCATGCCCTAAATACTAATCAGTCACTTTCCATGTTGCTTGAATTAAATACAAAATATGGATGGATATAAATGAAAGATAGCTTGTGTTTTGATTTTTTTTGCCATGGTTCAGGTGTAACCTACCTAGTTAACAGCACAAAAGTATTACTAGTGACAGGTCTTTCTGGTTTTGATGCTGAACTTTAACTCCATGTTTGCTCCTGTTCATGAGATCTTAATGCAGTGCTGGAGGAGTTGCTGACACTGCTGTGGTCTCAGTGACGCACAGGATCCCAGGATGTTAGGAGTTGGAAGGGACCTCTGGAGCTCATCTAGTCCAATCCCCTGCTAGAGCAGGAGAACCTAGAGTAGCTTGCACAGGATGTGTCCAGCTGGGGTTGGGATGTCTCCAGAGATGGAGACTCCAGCAGCTCCCTGGGCAGCCTGGGCCAGTGCTCCAGCATCCTCACAGTATCCCAGTATCCCAGTCNCCAGCAGCTCCCTATCCTTCTGGAGCTGAGGAGCCCAGAATTGGCCCTCAAAGGAAAGAAGTTCCTCCTGATGTGTAGATGGAGCTTCCAATGGTCAACCTTGTGCTCGTTTCCTCTTGTCCTGTCCCTGGGCACCAAGCCTGGCCCCATCCTCCTGCCCCCCACCCATCAAGTACTGAGAAGCATTGTAAGTGTTCATAAGCCTAAAGGTTTAGTGAGTTAGATTTGGGAATCTTACCATTTTGGCAGCAAGTTTCCTTTCTCTCATTCACCTGGTGGTGCGAGGCCATCTCCTGTTGTACCTTCACAGCTCCAGCCTTTGTGGAGAGGAGCTTTTCCAAAGGGAAACCTAGAGCAGGGGGCAGCTCCTCTTTAGCCCAGAGATAATTCCAGGGGCAAGGGGATCTCAAATTTCCTCCACAAGACCTCTGCTGTTTGTTTCAAGTATCATACCTAGAAATGCTCAGTGCCATCCTTTGGGCTAATTCCAGCTTCAGGCTCTGGAGTGCAGAGCTTGGCTTTGGGGAGGCCTCACCTCCAGTACTGCATCCAGTTTTGGGCTCCTCACTCCAAGAGGGACATGGAGGTGCTGGAGAGGGGACAGAGGCNGCAACTGTTCTAGGATTCTATGCTCAGCAGTGACAATGCTGATGCCAGCAGCAGTTTCCCCTCTGACAGCCCACCACAGGAATACACCCAGCCAGCATGGCCTGTCAGCTGGAGACTCATGCCTCTGGAGCTTTGTTTAAGACAAGACATTTGTGTCTGCTCTGAAGATTGTTGTGTTTGCTGATGGGGAATAATATGAAGCGAAGCATGGGGTAAAGCAGCTTCACAGAGAAATCTCCTGTCAGAGCTCTGTGCTCCATCAAGAAGAAGCTTAGAGTCACTGCAGTGAAGCTGTTTGACTTGGCTTGCCAGGTTGAGTCTGAGATGAGCCTTCAACAGAGATATTGTTGCTTTAATTTCAATGCATAAAGATCATGGACACATGACTTACTTAATTACCATCACCTACTGATAGTGGGTTTGGCTAAGAAGTGATCTTGTACAGCCACTTGAATGGAATCACAAGATTCATGGCTGTGAAAATGTCATTTTAGTGCTAAAAACCTTCTGATGTTTCTTTAGCTATCTAAACCCAAAGGAAATGTGTAAATAACAGTAAAAGTGGGCTAGATTTCCAGCTATCAACAAAACACAATCTCTTGCTGAAATCACTGATTCCATATGCCAAATACCAACCATTCTGTCTGTTAGAAAACTTTCACTTGTGTTCCAGACACTCAGTTTTGTGGAAACCCAAAGAATTGTAGATTATTTTGGTACTAAAAACAGGTAAGGTGCTTCTTTTGGTATTTTACTATTTCTGACCATCTACAGGAAAGTGAATGTTTCTGGACTGTAGATTTTGTTTATTTTTTTATTTCATTTTCTTTTTACTCCTTGTTAAGTACTGAGGAAAAAAATTGGGTCCCAATGTAAGGTCATCTAGGTCATATTCAGTCCCTGAAACTTTGACACCAAGCTTGGGCCTTAGGATCTCTTCCATGAAGCCTCAGAGCCACGCAAGGCAGGTGCAGCATTAAGCTCTTTAGCACCTAATTAACAGCAAATAGAAAAGGGAGAGGTTTGGGTCTCCACTCTCCCTGAAGGTTGAGCACCTGAGCCATCTGAGAATGTGGAGTGGGAACTCTCCTGGTGAGGCTCAGCAGCTCAGCTCTGTGCTGCAGGACTCTCTCTGTTCTGCCTTCCAGCTCCAGCCCCTGAGTCTGCTTCCCATCTGCTGGTGAGTCCTTCTGCCACAGCATCAGTGGGGAGGGGGAGGGAGTTGCTATTGAGGTGGGTTTGAGTTTGGTATTGGTTTTGTATGTGTATATATATATATATATTTCATTTTCTTGTTATTATGTTCATTGTAGTGGTTTAGGTTTCATTTTTAATCCCCAAGTCTCTCTCTCTGTTAAATTCCCCTGGAGTGGGGGAAAAGGGGATAATGGAGACTATTTGTCCCTGGGTTAGTGGTTGGCCCAGCCCTAACCCTTGATATCTAGGGAGAGATTGCAGCTACCCTAAGCTAATATCAAGTCTTGGCTTAACAGTAGCTCCTAAGTGAAGGAGGGGGCTTCCCTGGGGGGGCTGTCCCTCCATGGCAGCTCTCTGAAGCCATCTGGATAGGTGCTGAGGAGAAGGAGAGTGAGGAGAGCAGTTCCCAGCACCATGGCCCAGTGCCCCATCCCCTTTGAAGCAGCTTGTCCAGGAGCACAGTGTTTGACCTTGGCTCTCTTTTCAGTTTTTGGTGGTTCAAACACTTAATTACTACTATTACTGTTGGGTTTTTTGTGTACGTTTTGGGGGATGTTCTTAGTTTTGTTTGTTCATGCACAAAACTGGTGCATGTCCTAGACTGTGTGTGTGATGGGATGGGATGGGATATGTGCTTAGGGGTGGGATAGTAGCAGAGAATAGATCAATCCAGGCTGGACCAAACCTCTCACCTTGGTGTTAAAGGTGTTCCTTGGAGTCAGCTCTTTTCCCTCATCTGTATACTCTAAGCAGACAGCAGCAATGAGCTAACATGATGCATTGTAGCTGGTCTGGAAAGCATGGGAGGGAGTTTACTCAAGGACTTCATTCTTTGTCAGTGTAGCTGTGTTGCCTGACTTCAATTCCCCTCAGCAGAATGGGCTGATAGCACTTCTCACCTCCCTGCCTTGCTAAGGGAGTAGACACATTAGAAGCCTGTGAGATGTTGAGATATGGTAAGCTAAGGGGTTTTGCTGTGTGAGGAGTGCACAAAAGATAGACTCCTGTCTGAGAAGATGGATGGTTTTCCTTCTGCAAAGCATTAATGCATGCTGTATTCTTCCTCTGAAAGGCAAGGTAATAATCACAGGCTCTGCAGTTGTTCCTGGGGATTTTGTTATGCAGATGGCACTTGCTAATTATTACACTGTAAAACCCCTGCACACGTGAAAGGGAGGAGTGAAATGGAGAGGGCTAATCTAACTCAATGGCAGAAGCATATTTATAAACAGATTTTTTTTTTTCCATGAGAATTAATAAGCTCACTCAGCCTTATGCTTTGGAGCTCTGGCTGGCTGTTCTTGGATTTATAAGATGCTCTTTGAAAAGCCTCAAAAACCTGATTGCCATCACTAACATGCTGTCAGTGCAGAGCTGTGCATTTTTTTTCTCCTGCCTGTTTCATCCCTGGCAGGAGTACAGGAATGAGAGGTCAAAGAGGCATCTAGCACAGGTGCCATTGGGGTGTCACTGCATCTTTTCCCCTGCCTGTTTCACCTCTGGCAGGTGTGTAGGAGTGGGAGGTCAAAGAGGTTCTGCAGCACAGGTGCCATTGGGGTGTCACTCTGTAACACAGCTGCTCTTCAGGGCTCTGTGCTGGGGCCTGCACTGTTTAATATTTGTATAAATGCAATGGACAGCAGCATTGAGTGCACCAGCAGCAAGTGTGCAGATGACACCAAGCTATGGGGTGCTGCTGATAAGTTGGAGGGGTGAGATGTCATCCAGAAGGACCTGGACAAGCTGGAGAGGTGTGCCCAGGTGAATNTGGCCATTAGAAAGAAGTTGCTCCCCACGAGGGTGGTGGAACACTGGCCCAGGTTGCCCAGGGAGGTGGTTGAGTTGCCATCCCTGGAGGCATTGCAGGTGAGGCTTGCCAGGGCTCTAGGCAAGCTGCTCTAGTTGGGGATGTCCCTGGCCACTGCAGGGGGGTTGGACTAGATGAGCTCCAGAGGTCCCTTCCAACCCAAACCAGTCTAGGATTCTATGATTCAGAGGGAAGCCACATAGCTTCTTGGGCTTGGACACTCCTTTCCTCCAATTGTCCTGTCAAATGAAAAAAAAAGAGTAAAAAGGCTGGTAAAATGAAGGCTTGGTGAAATAATTGCACTGCACAGCAGAGTCTGACACAGCCACGTTTGCTGTTTGTAGGAGAGCTGCCATGCCCTCAGCACTGCAGCACATGATGTTTGTTCAGCAGATTTCAGTCAAGGGGTTATTGCTTTTGAAAGGCCAAGCTGGACTTTTCCCACAGCTAATTCTTTGGTTTTTTCCTCTTCATACAATGACTATATACAAACAAAATGTGCTTCTACCTGCATCTTAGAAAGCTTTTATCATTCAACTGTGGACAAATGTCTCTTCCTTTGCCCTGTGTGAGTTGGCAATAGTCTGTGTGCTGTGGGAAGAAGCAGGCACTGTGCTTGGGGTTTGGATGGGAAGAAGGATTTTCTGTGTTGATGGAGGAATGATTGTGTCTTTCTGTTACATGATTGCCCAATTCTTGCCCAGTTTCCATTTGTTGTGCTCTCACAACCCATTGCAGAGAAGCTTACAAGAGACAGAAATTGTATGGGGGCAGCTGGGGAGCACAAGGTAATAACCAAAGCAGCTTGGGAACACTCCTGAGAGATGCTGCCAGCTGCATCCTCAATTGTTCTGCAAGCATCACAGTGAAGGAGGGATTTGAAGGAGCAGAGGTTGGAGTTCACTCTCTTTTTAGTCTGCTTGAATGATTGAGGGAAGGCTTAGGAGAAGCCACCTCAGGCTTAACGAATATTGTAGCAAGTGATTGCCAGAAAGGGTGTGAGGTGTCTGGAGGAACAGCACAAATAGTTCAGGGTGCTAGACCACCTGCAAGTGTCACAGAATTCAAACCAATCACCAGCTTGTTTTTCATGGGGGAATCATTGAAACAACTTGCTCAAAATCACATGGATGCTGTAAGGTGATTTCACCTAGGGAGGAAGAAATTTGTGCATCATTTTCTGTCAGTCTGTGGTGTAGAGTTTTCCCTTATCAGTGAAATCCCAATTTTAAGCTTAGAAAACAGTAAAACTAACCTATCATTGAGGGAAGCTAAACCTAATTTAATATTACACAAGGTATTATATATATATAGCATATCTATTGTGTTTAATAAACACAATATTCAGAGCGTTTAAACCAAATGTTTGGGCTCTCAGTTTGAAATTGAACTTCTGACCTCTTCTTAAGCAAATTTTCCTCTGTTTGAATATGAAGGCTATTTAATTTTTAGTGCAGGCTTTGGGTCATTCTGCTTTTCTTTCTCCTCAGAAGGTCACATGGTACCAAATGAAACACCTTATGACAACCTAAATTGAGTATCTCATGGTTATTACCTTGGTCAGACAGAAAGAATGAATTGAATTGTGAATATTGCTCATAGATCATGATGTCTTCTTCTGAAAAATGCAGTGACCTATAAATTGTCCTCCCAAAGCCATCTCCAGACTAGACAGGAGCTGCTGACAGAAAGCTGGAGAAGGATGTGTTCTGAAGCTGAGGTAGAGGAGTGCTATTCTAAGCTCCTTTAGAATGTATTTTGTTAGTGTGAGTTAATACAATTCACATATGAGTGTGAATTCCTCTTTTCTGTCTGGTTATTTCCATGTAAGACAAGGCTCTGATGGCACATGTACTAACCACCACATGAATTATAGATGCATGTGCCTGCTGCCACATTCACTTTTACCCAAATACAGGAAAACTCCTCAGCAGATGAACAACTTAGCTTTGCATTTGCTTTTTGAACATTTATTTTGCAGTGATTCCTAAACTTTAATTGTGAATTGTTCTGTAAACCCTATCACTTGCTGCTCAGCTTGTATTGCAGTTCTGAATATAAGTACCCATCCTTAGGAACAGAGGACAGGGTTTTGTTGTTAGGCAGTCCCTTCTTCCTCTTAGAACAGTTTTCTTTTGGGTTTGTTCTTCTCCTCTGGTTTCTGCTTTCAAGGCCAAAATAATTAGTGGGCAGCTCAGATTTTGTGTCCTTTAATTGACATGTTTGGTTTTTTCCTGACTCATGTCTACTCCCTGATGGCATACAGAAAGATATTTATCACAATAAACCACTTAAAATTCTCTATTCTAGTTACATTTCTACTCCCCTTATGTCCTTTAGCAACCACCCTTGCCACTTGGGATCTGAGCCCATCTTTTTGGAGACTACTGGCCAGCAGCCTCTGCATTATGCCAGCCCAGGTTTTGCTAGTGCTCTATGCAGTAGCTCTCCCACGTACTTGTCTTAAAATACAGATGCTAAATTTGCAGCTATTCAGTGCTATGTCACTCTGACTTGTCATTTAGAAGCCTGTTCTTACCCCATCCAGTTTCTCTGCCATCCAGTGTGTAGCAGCTTTCTGCTTTACTGGCAATCTCTGGCTGCTCTAGCACTTTCTGCTTTACCACTCAAGTATAGATTTAAAGCTGAGAATCTGCCTAAAATCTCAACAGTAGGCAAAAAATGCTCTGGTAAGCATTTTTAACAATGCCTTTTCTTCTGGCAATGTAGGGAATGGTGTGAGTTGTTCATAGTTTAACCTGGTTATAAGATCATCCTGGTAGCAGAAAGTATGCTCTTTCCTAGCTATGGAGGATATCATGGTGGCTACTAATTCATGGGCAGGCTTTGTGACTGCAGCTCCAGGGAGGGCTTCATCCACACTCTTCCCAAGCGCTTTTCCCAAGCGCTGCTGGCTGCAAAGGCCAATTTGGGACAGAC
>VWZO01001801.1:35367-77006 GCA_013396975.1 Bucco capensis | reverse complement strand
AAATCATTAATGAATATATTGATATATTGACTATATAAGCACTTTTACCATTCACAGGATCCTCTAAACCTATCTGTTAACAAATCACATCAACATTTACCCACGTGCTTCAAGCACTCAGCCTGAAGTTTGCCTCTGAGAGCTGCCACTGCTCCTGTTCACACAAGAACATCACCTGCATGTGTATCTGTGTTCCAGCCTCTCCCCTCCTAGGCTAGTGGAGGTTTCTACTCCTTCAGCTGCTTTGTAAAGCTGACAGCCAAACATTTTTAAGCAGAAACTGGTTGCTGAACTTGACCCAGTTTTGCACATGGTTTTAAAAGAGCTGAAATCACACTTTGGCATAAGAAAGACAAAAAATAATACTACTAATAAAATAGAGGTGGAGATTTACACATTTCCTAGCACTGTTTTGTCAGGTTTGATTAGAAATTCCTGATCTAATGTGGCTGTTTAATCCATAACAGGATTAAAAATCATTAATTCCCCATTTTCTGCTTGCCTCTGAGGCTGGTTCAGTACATATCCCATAGTTTGTGTCCTCCTGCATTGTTCAGTGAAATCCTCAGATACAGAAGAGCTATTTTCTGAGGTTTTTTTGTCCTGCTGTGTTGGAATAACAGTATGAGAAAGGCCAAGATTTTGGCAGCTGTAAACTGTACAGCTGAACTGGCATAGATGTGACTAGCAAACTTTTGATTTCTGTTTTTTCTAGTTGCATCACTTACTAGAAGCTACAAAAAACCCTAAGAAATTTTGGAGATGTGTGTGCAGTTCTGTGTTGATTTATGCTGGGTTGGTTTAAAGCTAAATCATTAGTTTGCTTGTTTTTTGTTGTTGGTTTTTTTTATTATTGTTTGAGATTTAAATTCAGGTTTAAATTGGTCTCTAGATTAGCTCCATGTGAATGTAAGAATTAGTTATATGATCTTAGAGCTATCTTCCAACCTTAATGATTCAGTGATTGTGTAAATGCTGCCTTAATAGCAAATGATGGCTTAATACTATGTAAAGCATCTATTAAATCTAACTTTAGTAAACATACATTACATCTATGCTGTTTTTCACATGGCAGCAATCCCTGTTCTTTTAATTGCAGTGATTGCTTTATTGAATGTCATAAAGCAGAGAACAGATGCAGTTCTGTTATTTCAGTAGTATTTTATGCCTAAAAATTTACTGGCATCAATTCTCTTTGCTGCTTAACTCTAAACTGCTAGTTGTCTTCATAAGGTTAGTTGAGGGTCATTCCTTTCCTGCAGGGAAGCTGGGGGAAGAGATGTGAAGAGTAGAGAGGCTGGAAGACAGGGGCTTGAGGAGCCTTCAGCAGCTGCATAGACAAACAAGGCTTACTTTATTATTGCCTTTATAAAAGCTATTGAGCCCTGAGTATGTAGTAGTTTCTTGGCACCTCATAGCCTGTGTGCATGGAACATCCGACTCCTGTTCCGTGGAGTGGGATGGCTCCAGGAGCTAAGAAAAAAATCAGCCAGAATCCTCCTCTCTGTATTTCTTTATCTGCTTTCTGAGGAGGATTTTGATTAGCTAAGCTTTGGGGGGAAAAAAAAAAGAAGTGTGCCTTGAGGTGCAGCATCAGCTTTTGGAGCCTTTGGGAATTGTCTTGGTGTGTTTAGGACTCTGAGTCTTGGGATCTCCAGTGTGATGCATTTCCAACTAGGAAACTTAACCATGACAACCATTTTGCTAAGTTAAAGAATCCTAATTCCTGGTAACAAAATACAATACTTTTTTTAAAGGCTATTTTAGGCAAAAGTAAGGGGGGGGGAAAAAGTGTGGAATTTGCGTACTAGAAAGGTGGAAATATATTTGAGTATTACACAAAATAATTCTTAGCTTTTGTTTCATTTCATTGGGCATTGGCATGGTTTAGATGCTAAAGAACCTGAATATGCTGATTAGAACCCAGCAAATCTAATCAGTTTCCTTCATTTGGAAGTTTCACAGTTGTATCTAAGCCATGTTACCTTTACTGATAGGGCAAATGACTCTGGGCCCTTAAAGTCTACATTGATCTATGACCTTGAAGACATGAGCAGGGCACTGATACTTTTATTTTTATTTATTTACTATTATAGAAAGTTTTCTTTTCACCTGCATATGCTGTTATAAAATATTTAAGGCCATTTGCCATTAGTTCTTCCTGCTGGTTTTAGCATCTCTACACTGCACCACAAGCTGCCATACATGCAACTCAGCCAGGTCTATCTGTACTTGCTGTTGCATTTTCTAGAGAGATAGTGAGGCAATGAACCAAGATAATGGAGAGCAAAAAAGAAGCAAGGACCATGCTCTGTGTGGCTTCTTCACCCCATGTGACAGAGGAAGGACTAAGGACAAACAGTGCCATGTTCTGAGCTGGAAGCCCAGAGCAGGGTCACTCCTTTTCCCACCCCATCAGGAGCATTCCCAAGCAGTCAGTCCTTGGAGTTGGCTCTTAGAGTGGCAGATGATTGCAGAGCAAGATGGATGTGTTTTAATTAAAACAAAAGGCAGTGTCTGTTACATGTCATCTGTTTCTAGATGAGGTAAATAAGTTCATCATTTTGTTTGATGTCTCTGCAAAACAAGAAGGATCATTACTAAGAGCATCTGAATATCAGCTTGGCTTTCATGTGTTGCCTCAGAGCCAGTTTGATGAGTTTTTAATGACATTGCCAAGTTCATCAGGTTCTCTCATGCAACTGAGGTTATCCATGCAGATAAATGGTTATAGGGCCAAGGAAACACCAAAAGAGCTTTAATAGCCTGACTCACAGATGCAGTGCCTCCAGTAACAGCTACCTGTGCAGCTCAAGAGATTGCCTAATTGATATTTGGGAAATGAGAGATAGCCTTTTGTTTTCATGCAGTGCAACTCAGAATAATAAGAGCACCATGTTCAGTGAGCATCTGGTTAGCTTGCATCAAAAGGACAAGGAACAAATCAGGAGAGATAACAAAGATAGCTGTCCTTCTTCCCAGTAATTTGACTGATATTAGTGCAGCAATATAGCAGAGAATTCTGCAGGTTTGAGGTGGTTTATTGTAGGCTAGGCTCCCAAAACAGCTTCATTGACATTCCCTGGATGTTAGGTTTCTTTCAGTCAGACCTGAACTGTTAAAGCTCAGATTGAAAGGTAATTGATGCTGAGGACAAACTGTTTGTGTAGAGCCTGCTGGGGAAGAACCTTATGTACTAACAGTGCAAATAATATTATTTGAAGAAAGAGGGTGGTTTTATACCATTATTACCAGTATTCTCTCAAAATAGAAGTTATCATTTCAACGAGGAAACACTTTTAATTGAGATGCTCACACATTGGCATATACTCAAGCAAGGAGTCTTTAACAGCATTTAACAGATCTCCACAGTGTTTTTATTCTGCAGCATATGTTTACAGCTGAGTTATCCATGCAAATTTATAGCAAAACAGGGCAAGATATCTAGGCTAGATCAGAGAAATTATAATAAGATACACTAAAATAGGAATGGATCATGATGCTTCATTAGTTCCAGTTTTATTCTACTGCTGCTTAGCAGTGTTTCCTGTCTGGGAATGTGCATATTTATCCTAGCCATAGAAAAGATAATCAATATTTAGCAACTGATTTAAAACATCTCCAGTATTTCATGAGGCTTCAACCTTACCTTCAGCAATCAAAATAAAAGGTACTTCCCAAATGGTACTAAAGCAAGCTGTCTTCTCTTAAAATCAATAAAAATCTCACTATTATTCCCACGCTTGGATATTTATGTGAATGTTTTTCAAGGTGAAATATTCTAGACTAGATTCTTTCATGTTTTTTTTGCTCTAAGTATATCAAGCAAAGCAATCATCCATAGGTAGATTCTTCAGGCTGCTCTGAGTCACACAGATGACATGAACACAAAGACAAAACCACTGAGCAGCACCAACAGTTCCAGCCTGCTTTTCCAGAGATGCTTGGATAAGGTGGGAATTCACCTACCCCCAACCACAAACTGATTTTTCCAGGAGCAGCTTGATTCTTTGCATGCACATTGTGTGTGCATTGCTTGGGTTATGTTGTTTGTTTCCCTCTTGCCACTTTGTTTTTAATCAGCTTGCTATTTATTTTGAGCTTTCTGATTATTTCCCTTCTGAGAAATCTGTACTTTTCCATCCCAGAACATGCCAGTAGCAAATATTGGACTATCTAGTATAGAAAAATATTCAATTTCAGTGTTTGTTAACATTTTCCTGTCTGCCATATAATGGATAATACTGGTTGTAACATCAAAAAATGCCCTGCTTGCTATTGTTTTACACAGAGCAAATAGGATTGCTAATTTTGGGCTGTGAACAGGCTGTCAGTGCAATTTTTATAGCTTGCATTTAAGGAATAAGGAATAAATGTGTCAGAAGTGAGTGGTGTGTGTGTATGCAGAAGAGCCAGTGGAACACACACTGCTGTCCAGAAAGGCAAATCTCCAAGGATAGGATCCTCAAAAACAGCTGAGAGGATCCTTTTCTACCATCACAGCTGTTAGGGTTTGGACCTATAAACAAACACAAAACATTTTATTCCACCTGTAGGTAAGAACTTGACTTTGAGAGCTGACAAAGGTAATGTTTTTGACCTCTATTGATCAAAGAGTTGCTCTAGCAGAAAGAGTTGGTTTCATGTAGTCATCTAGAAGAGTTATGGCTAGGATCCAGCCAAGTATATACTTCCCTTTTGGTGCATTCTGACTCAGCATTAGCTTTGATGTGAAGGAGAAGGGAGGAGAGATGGATAGTAAAATTAAAAGTAGATCCAAGTCTATATATACTCATAGTGTTTGCAGAGACATCATTTGGGGAAAAGACAAGATCCTGATAAACTCCATTTACTCATAGAATCCTAGAATGGTTTGGGTTAGGAAGGACCTTCTAGGATTATTCCCCTGCTGTGGGCAAGGACATCTTGAACTCAAAGCTCCTTCCACCTTCACTGTGAGCTCTGCCAGGGATGGAACATCCCCAGCTTCCCTGGGCAATCTGTTCCAGTGTCTCACTACTCATAGTATAAAGAAGTTCATCCTTATCCATCTCAATCTACTCTCATTTAGTTTAACTCAGTTGCCCCTTGCTATCATTTGTTCCAAGTAGGAACATTTCCTGTCCTTGTACTGCTAAGTTAGAAGATCACAAAATCTGTCTTTTATGAGCAAGCCAGGGTCATGCTCTGGCTTATATCAAACTGATCCTTGTTGCTTTTTGACAGCTCTGGCTCAGATCTGCTGCTTAGATAGTAGAGGAATTTCAGTAGCTTTCAAGCCACATCACTTGGTTTTGCTCTTAAATGTTGACTCAAGCTGGTTTTGTTGTGCAAGCTTAATCTCATATCAACATGCTTTTATTTCCCAGTCCTCTAGTAGTGCAGCTATCACTCTGATATGATTTAAGGCAGGAGCAATAGTATTTTTGGCTAATAAGCTCTTTTTTCCCCTGAGAACACAGGAGCACCCCTATTTCAGTCTCTTTCAGCAGGAGATGGTTTTCTAGGGAAATATTTTAATCTTCCTTAGATAGATTCTACAAGAAGCCTGTCCTTTGCTGACTTGGCTGAGATAATTTGGATTACTTTTCCCTTTGGCACTGTAGATTCAATCTAATTCAGGCAAAACCACAAGGTTCTTCTCTAGGCCACTGAAAGGAACTTCTAGGTAAGATATTATCACACAACTTGCAGGAGATAGTAAGTAAGGAACAGGGAAAAAATGTAGGCCAGGGAACAGTTTGACTCTGAGATTCAGAACTGTATGTGCAGGATTAGTAAGTCCAAAAGGCACATTTCTAGTTTAAAGCCAAGAGGGTTTGATCTGGAAATAATTGGTAAGAAAATTACAATGTTATATTACACCTTTTTTCATCACTTTTCAGACTAGAGAGAGATGTGAATTGCAGATAAAAGCAACTGTTAGCTAGTTACACTAAACTGGAGGAAGAAAAGGGGGAAACTAAGGAGGGGGGAAACTAAACTAAACTAAGGAGGGGGGAAACTAAACTAATTGCACAGCAGCTTTCTGTACAGAATTCCAAGGATTAGGGTGAAGGTAACTCATCTGATTTGTATCCTTCATTCATCTGCTTTTTCCTTCCTTTGTATACTTATTTTTTTCATTATTCTAAGCTCAGTTTTCTATCANACTAAACTAAGGAGGGGGGAAACTAAACTAATTGCACAGCAGCTTTCTGTACAGAATTCCAAGGATTAGGGTGAAGGTAACTCATCTGATTTGTATCCTTCATTCATCTGCTTTTTCCTTCCTTTGTATACTTATTTTTTTCATTATTCTAAGCTCAGTTTTCTATCAGTAGGAATAGTTGTGAAGATATCACTTATTCCCACTTACAGTTAAGACTTGAATTTCTTATATAGATATATAGATATATAGATATATAGATATATAGATATATAGATATATAGATATATAGATATATAGATATATAGATATATAGATATATAGATATATAGATATATAGATATATAGATATATAGATGCTAGCTAGGGTTCCAATAGTTTCTTGTAACATTTACCTTGTAGTGACTAAAATACACCTTTTAGTTAATACACTTTAAAAATAAAATACACTTTAAAATAAAATACACATTTTTTTTTGAAGGGCCAAGCTATCATTGCATCCTCAGGTAGTTCCTGCAGCAATTTCCATGGAATGGAGTGCATGTGCTTGGGAGAGCAGAGCTGATCAACTGCACTGAGTCAACAAGGCACTCATTATACTCCCAGATGCTTGTACTTTCACACAGTAAGAGGAGCTTTATGGATCATTGTTTTCTCTTCTTTTTTCCCCCTCCCAGAAGGATTTTTCCAGTGCACTTACAATTGCAGAAATGGATTCTCTATTACATGTTTAAAGAAATTCCTGGCAAGGCCTTTAGCAATACAGACACATTGGTGGAGTGTGTTGAACTCACAGCATTTGTTTGGAAGAGGTAATTCTAGGGGAAAACAGCAGCAATAAGCAACAAAAGCAACCAAGCAACACTTCCTCCCCCTCCTCCTTCTTTCATCTTAAAAATATATTACCTGATGACTGGTTTTTCTTCCTGAAAGAGGTGACAAAAGCACTCAGTGCCTTTCATGGACATACATCACAACAGTGTCGTCCCAGAGAGGTTATTTCTGGGCTCTCTCTGCATTTACAGTGTGGTGTTTTCCCACACACATGTATTATTCTCTAAGTGCCTGTTACAAATTGGCTGTTAATTTATCAAATATATATATTTAAGAAACATTTAGCTGGTCTCCTTAGTGCCATGGCTTAGTGGTATGGGAGTGCTAGGGATGCTTGGACTTGATGAGCTTAGAGGTCTCTGCCAACCTTAATGATTCTGTGGGATGGATGTTGCATATTTGAGATGCAGTTGGACTTCTAAAGGTTGTGTTTTATTCACTTCCCATCTTTGGGAAGCCTGTTTTTATCCAAAGCCTTTCAGATATGTGGGAATATCAGCAGTTAACTATCACATTTTCCTTTTATTTGGCTAGTCAGCAAATGAGAAATGCACACTGCTGGGTATTTTGTATTTCAGGATGAAGCTAAAGCAAGGAGGACAGGATGAGCATGTTCTAAAAGGTAGTGTGTGTCCTGCTGAATGCTACAAACACACACATGGATTTAAAAAGTATTGATGGAATTGAAAGAATTACCATTTTTTCATTCAATAAGACTTCTTTTTTTTTGCTGTGTCACACAAATTCTTCCTATCCTGGATTAAACTCAGTTTTCTCAGTATAAGGAATTCCATCATATTAAACTAAAGAAGAGAGGGAGAGGGCTAGATTTCCACATCTGTGAAGGGAATGTCTAGAAGTCCTTAGAGCTGTAACATTGTATAATTCTAGAGCAGGGACTGCTGGCAGAATCAAGACTAGGAAATGCTAGTATGGTAATAGAAAAGAATATAGCAAAGAAAGCAAAATCCTAGCCTTTCTGTAGTTGATGCTTATCAAACAGGTGCAACAATAGGAATGTGCAAAGAAGCCAAACCATTTCTCTGTGTCACTCTTTCAAGTGTGATATTTCTAGTGTTTGTTAGAATGGGAACTAATTTAAAAGACAAGCATGAAGAATCCCTTGTAGAATGTTTAGGAAGTTGAAAGTAGCTCTGTCTTCTTCTCTACCTGTAAGAAGAATCTGTTGGATTTCTGCCTTTTCTGCTCTTACCCAAAAGTGAAGAGCATTTTTGTCTTGCACTGCTGTGTTGCTTGGAATAGTTTAGAGTGGCTGCTTGGGAGAGATGAGAAAACAGTTATTTCCTTTCTGCATGGGTGTGAGCTTCCTATTGCAGCTATGCCCAGGAGCAGTGATGGCACAGCAGCACACAGAGGGCAAGTCTAGGCCCATCTCTTTGTCATGGATTATTTTGTGCTTGTGGCAGTCATTTTTGCATATCCTTTAGGTAAGCAAAGTGTAGAGAGAGGAAGGATAATAAAAAGAGAAGGAGGCAAAGAAAGCAAGCATGAAAAGGAAAGAAACTTCAAGTCTGTGGCTGTTGGGACATTGAGCAGCAATGGCATTATCACTCTCCTGCAGTCATCTCCTCAATTTAGCTTCTGTGTCTTGTAATGCAAAGGGAGCAGAAAACAAGCACATTGAGTCCTTAGTAATTCCATTCAGCTTATATGGGATAGGATTTGTGAGGCTGGATGGAGGATGGATGGCAGTCAAGTCTGCAGCCCTACAAGTGCTATGTCCTTTTCAGTGCCTGGAGAAGGACCAAAGCAATAGTGTCTCCATTGCTTACAGTAGTCTGGCTTGAAAAGAATCATTTTAAATCCTCATTGTAACTTGAAGGTGTTTTCTAGTAGAGAAATGACTCCAGGATGACTTCACTAGCACTGCCTGCTCTCATCAAACATAAATCTTCTGTGAGCTGGGCAGATCAGAGCTGATTCTAGAGAGATATAATGGGGACATTGTTACTCCAAAGGCATTATGTTTTGTGTTACATCTCAAGAGGAATACTTGAAGGTGAAATTTCCATCTCTTTGGCCTGCATCCACCCTTTTCTGTTTCCTCCTATGTACTTTGGTTGTGTAGACTCAATCTAATAAATACTCCTCATAAATATTCCTTCCTGTGGAAAGCACAAGGAGCACATCAGGGTATAAACAATTTGATTGCCTCATGATAAACCTCTTGGCTTTCCCTGACTCTGAAGGGATAGTTTCCAGAAGCAGATGAAGGACTCCTTGGATTGTCAGGACTAGTTCCTAGCTAGCAGATCTCATCTCTCAGGTAATACATCTCTTATTCTACTAACCTTGGCTAGTCTCCACAGTAATCACTGAAGGAGTAATTACAATTTAAAGCTCTTCTCTAGTAAATAGATGAGTAGAAATGCTTCTAGGCTATCACTAACTCAAAATTAGGTGGAAGCTTTCCCTCTGAGGTCATTCAGGCTTACAACTTTCTTTGAGCAAACTTTTCCTTGCCTCTGTTGAAGAGAAAGTTGTCATCACCACAACTGCACAGATTGTCTTAGCAGATCTACTCATGAGTTGCAGCCTCCCTAGAAAAAGATGATAGCTTTTATTCTCTATCTTATTGTCTCCTGTAACTTATATTTAAGTAAAGGAGCTGTTAACCAGCATCAATGCAAGGTGAAAAAAAATAATCTATGTATTAAAATGTAGTTATTTCCTCAGCTGTGAAATCGACTGAATGTGTGTGGTGCAGATGAGAGAAGGGGTGAGCAACAAAAGAGCTATTTATTTTGTTTTGGCTGAAGGCAATGTTTGAAGTTGTTTAATGATTTCCTCCAAGTTGTCTAGGCACTAGCACAAACAAATGAGAGATGCTAGGAGAAGCTTCATAATGGTTCAGTTCAGATTAGAGAGTAAAAGAAACATTTATTTCTTCCTTTGATATGTCAGAGATGTAAGGTAGGGAATGGAAATGACAGGTTGGGACTAATCCTATTTTTCCTGAGTGTGTTGTTTATAGAATTGAATGTGGAAACAGTTTCAAGCCATTGTATAGATTTTGGGTTATATGTTAGATAAAGAGGAAATGATTGTAATTGATGGAAATCTGACAATTTCAGTGTAGCTACCTGAGGCCTAAGAGACTGAAATGAAATGTTCCCCAGTTTGCTAGCTGAAGATATATTCCTACAGCTCAGCAACAGCCCAGGATGCTAGAACTCAATCTATTAGCCTGAGCAATGAGCACTAATCTCTTTATCTTAACACCTTCCATACATACCAGCTATCAAAATACATGATCTTTTCATACTTTCAGTTTTAATCTGGGTTGATAAGCAGTATTTATCTAATGGCAAAAGCCCGTGGAGTCTGTTTGTCTTGTGATAATCTTGTTGCTGTCTTTACATGGCTAAAGGAACCAGCATGTAACATTTGCTATTGAAACTGTGGGGTGATTTTTTTTTCTCTTAAGTATGTAAGGTGAAGAATATGCCAAGTCACTCTTTGAAACATATTGGGCTAATTTGGCTAACTAAATGAAGGAAAACAAATGCAAGTGCTAAATGTAAGGTGCTCTTGGAAGGCATTTTTAGCTTCATGTAATGAAGACTCTGTATGTTTAGCAACTAATATATCTACATCCTGAAGTAGGATTCTTGAATCATGAAAGAGAAGCTGATGAAAAACCAAGGCCTCATGTCCAATATTTAATGTAGGCCTCTTGCTAGAAGTTTCAACAGGGTAAAAATAAGTCCATTATTTCTTTTATCTTTTGGTGGTGATATTGTCCTGCCTGAGGAGTAAGTTGAGCAAGCAAAAGCTTGGATTTCCCAGTGCTTAAAGGATGGGAGATGGAGAGGAATAGGGACAGAAAGCTTCAGTAGGTGGCAGTCTTTGCTTTGAATACTTTTAGCACCAAAATCTCATCTTAAGTTGGTTTTGCAAGCTGATGTGTCTTAAAAGGACCTCAAAATAAAGAGGTGTCCTCCTGTGGTTAGTACAGATTGTCTGAGAAGTGGAATTTGAATGCCTTGTTGGATAAAGGTGCTGGTCTCACTGCAGCATTTTGGAGTGATGCTTGATTAGGATGGGGATAGGTTCATTTATTGTGAGGGGGGAAATGTGATGTACAGTTTTCCTTTCTGTTCAGCAAGGATTCAGAATATGTACCATGGTTGCCTTTCCTGAAGGGGAAAATATTAACTCGGGGCACCTAAAGACTATATGAGTCCTGAGGACAATCTTCTCTTTCTTCTGGTGATTCTACTCTTGGAGGGAGCAGCTGTGGAATGATGCTGCTGTTCTGGGAAAGTCAAATGCTGTGTGGCTGCCCCATGAGAAGAGGGATTTTATAGTGAGTGAAAGTCAAGTGTTTTGATTAAGATTCATTTTTTTTCCCCTATCCTCTGTATGATGGCTTCTGCTGAGAGACTTGATGTTCCTAACATGCTTTATCCTTTCTTAAAGTCTTTCCTTGCTTTCTAGGCTCTCTTTCCCAGAACATGTTGGACTAGCTAATCTGTTGAGGTCCCTTCTATTCTCTCTAAGTCTGAAGGATAACTAGGAGAAGAAATTGGACAGACAGTGCCATTACCTGAAGTTCAGCTGCAGTGTTTGATAGAATCCAGTAGAGAAATGATGGGTGGGAGGCTATCCTTGGAGAAGAAGGTGAAAGGGAGCTCGTAGGTGCTAATCAATTGACCTTTTGGACCTACCAAGGAGTTTGATTTGCTTGCCTGTTAGCCCTGAAGTGAACAGCATGAAAACAGACTGGGCAGGGTAATGCCTCAGGAGGTGTTTGAGCCCAGAGAAGAAAGGTGGGCCAAGAAGAAGTAGGATTTCAGTGGGGCATAGTCACAAGGAAAGGATGGCAGGAAGAGCAATCCCATTCCTAGAGAGTGTGTGTTTATTAGGCTGATGCCCAGCTTCCCTGCTGATGTGAACTGGCTATCTATGCAAATGCCTGAAGTCATTTTTCACTCTCAGCACTTATTCCCATCACTCTGTGAAGAAGCCAGAAGATGAGGAGCTATAGCTTGGATATCTTCTGACTTCTGCTGTTTGGGTGCCTGCCTGCCCACTCCTTTCACAAGCATTTCCCTGTGGCAAGCAGCTCCCTGAAAGCTGGTAAGAAGCTTTGAACTGTTTTACAAAATGCAGTTGGCAGAGGAGAAAGTGCTTCCCATCAAGAAAGCTGGAGCACAGTGTTTTCCCAGCTGCTCTCAGGAGCCATATGTTTGCTGCCTGGCTATTAGTGCTACTCCTCCTTTCTTCAGGAGACTTCCCAGACATAACCCTCTGTGGGGATACTTAGATGAGGAGAAGCAAACTGCTGGCATGTGGCAGTATTTCACTGGGGTTAATGGCAGGGTCAGCTCTGTCAAAGGAGCTGACACGAGGTGCCTGGAGGAATATGGAAATCGAGGCCATCAGTAGAGGAAGTATTAGGCTCCTTTGACACTGGAAGACCTTGGAGCAAGGCTCACAAATCTTTCTGACTTGGTCAGCATAGCAACTGAGATTCAGCTGACCAGGATACTGGGAAGATGTTCTTCTCATGGCATTTGTTGCAATTTCTGTTAAGTGTGACTGTAGAATTTAGCAGAGTGAAATAGGATAAGGGGGCATGGGTACAAGCTGAAGGAGGGGAGATTTAGATGCAATGTCAGGAAGGAATTGTTCACTCTGAGGGTGGTAAGGCACTGGAACACATTGCCCAGAGATGTTGTGGATGCTCCATCCCTGGGAGTGTTCAAGGGGAAGGTTGGGAGACCTGGGCCTGCCCATGGCAGAGGAGTTGGAACCTGAGGATCTAGGCCATTCTTGGCTAACCAACTGAATGTTGAAGGAGGGGAAATTTGGATTGGAGATTAGAAGGAAGTTCTTTACCCAGAGAGTGGTTAGGCACTGGCACAGGTTGCCCAGAGAGGTTGTGGCTGCTCCATCCCTGGCAGTGTTCAAGGCCAGGCTGGATGCAGCCCTGGGTGACCTGGGCTAGTGATTGGCATCCCTGCTCAGTGTGGGGAGGTTGGAACTAGATGATCTTTAGGGTCCCTTCCAACCTGCCCATTCTGTGATTCTATGAATGTGCCTGCCTCATTCTCCCAGACCTTTCCTGGGACAGCTAGTTGTCAAGCAATCAAACCTCCTCAGGGGCAGAAGCTCTGCCTTTCTGACCCAAGGAGTAGTCTAGACAAGAAACAGGAGCTCAAAACAGCAGGTGAGGAATAAGCTGCTAGGCAAATGCAGGTAAGGCTGATGAGTTTCAGAGCTCTCTCTCCCTGGAGGCTGGCAGGATGACAACCAGCAGGGAGAAAAAAAGGTGAAGAGCTGAGCATGTGGGAGAGTTAAAGTGAATGGCAGCTGCCTGGGCTTTGGAAAGGAAAAGAGCCAGGAGAAGAAAAGACAAAAGCAACAATGTTCTGGAAGGAGTGTTGACAGGAGTCTTGTAAAAATTGCCATCCAAACTAGATGCACAAATCTCCTGTCTGTTGGCAGGCTCTGAGACAGACAGTGTGCTGCAGTGCAACACAAAGAGCTCAGAGGCCACATTGAACATTGCAGCCAGTGGCAGGGACACTCCCCAAGCTCCTGCAGGCTCTATGGGTGTGGGATGGATGGGTTTGAGTGTAACACTTCACATTTCAGCTGGTCCAGGCTTGTGCAAACCTCACTAGCATTTGAAACATTCAGCTGGAGATCAGTGCCAAGTGGTGTGGCCCTCAGGGCTCTGTGCTGGGGCCTGGACTGTTTAATATTTGTATAAACAATATATCCAGCAGCATTGAGTGCACCAGCAGCAAGTGTGCACATGACACCAAGCTATGGGGTGCTGGGGATAAGTTGGAGGGGTGGGATGTCATCCAGAAGGACCTGGACAAGCTGGAGAGGTTTTTGCTTTATTTTGGTTTGGTTTGACTTTTATGGTTGGTTGGGGTTTGTGAGGTTTTTTTAAGGCTCTGGGTATATGTTTTAGAATTTCAGGGCCTTTTATTTTCATGGAAGCTAATTGCTCTGTGTGGTGTTGATTTTTATACTGTAATTATTGGAGTGTTGTTTGGCAGCACTGCTTATATGGATTTCCCCACAATCTGCAGTTTCTTTACTCAAAAAAAAACCCAACCAAAACCCAACCCTTCAGCTTAATTACCTAAATAAACTAAAGTTGTCACCCAGGAGTTCTTTGGTGAGCTTTCCCTTCTGATCTCAGGGCAGTGCATTTCAGCTGTGGTCATAATTAGCACCCTGTTAGACTTTTAATGCTGTGCAATTCATCAGGTCAATAATTACATCAAGAATAAGGTGTGGAGAACATAGATTTGGCTTTAGAAATTAGAGGAAGGCTATCTGGAGAGAACCCTCTGAGGGAAGTTGGAAGGAAATCAGAAAGCCAGGACTGTACAAGCTCTGTTTTGTTCCTTCCTGCTGTCACTGCTCTGATGATGCTTGCTTTCTTGTGATGATGTGCTGATGTTGCTTCATGCTGCTGGAGTCTGTGTGGCTTCTCAAGCTTCTTTTTGATGTATTATCTGATGTCTCTTCTCACTTGATGTCAGTTTACTCCTTTTCTCCTCAAAGAGACACTTGTATCTTGATCACTCCTCTAAGAACAAGTCAGAAACAGTTATGAAAGAGAAGGGACATGCTGGCTATTTGCTTACATCCATGCCACAGGAGAGGATGCTCTCAAATTGAACTGTCTTTTGCTGCACAAATAAGTCAGAGCCATGAATGCATGTTTGCATATAACTTGGTAGAGGTACTTGACCCACTTCTAGGCTAAAAAGCCAGTTAACAATAGAAAGAATACATTTGACTAATCAAGTGTTGAAGCAGTAAGCTGCAGAAAGTCCTTTACATGCTAAACTGGAGCATAGGCTAAGGGTTAATGATTACAGGAATATTTGGAATTGGGTCATAAAAGGGCCATTAAGCAAATAGAAATGTCCCTCTGAAGTTAATTATTGGAACAATCTATAAATAGGGAAAAGGAATGAACTTTTTGCTGCTGGAAAGGAAAGCACTGATAGCTCTGAGTGCAAGCAGATAGGCAGAGGAATGCTTGCAGTGCTCCAGCAGTATACATCAGCCCTGACCTGCAAATGTCTTAACATTGAACCTCTGTAGAGAGGAGAGTGCCAAAAGAGTCAAGCTGAGTCACATTCTGTTCCAGCCTTGTGCAAGTGAGCACACAGGAAGGATGCAGCAAGTGACCTACATTTCAAGCTGAATTGGGGCTTTTCTGCAGTGAAACCACTGTGTGCTAATTCCTGCATTTAACTTTGAAACTGCAGAATCATTAAGGATGGAAGAGACCTCTAAGATCATCAAGTCCAACCATCAACCTATAACCCATGGCCCTAAGGAGAGCATCTAGATGTTTCTTAAACCCTTGCAGGGCTGGTGATGGAGTCACCAGCACATCCCTGGCAGTCTGGTGCCAGCTGTTTGAGAGTTTCCTAGTGACTTTGAGCAGTGAGCCTGAAAATCTGAGTGATGACACTAGACTCATTCCCAATGGCATGGTGCCTGCCTTGGGTATCTGTTTGAGTGATGTGGAGCAAAATAGCTTAAAGATGGAGTGAGATCTTTGAGCCAGGTGGTGGATGGCATGTTGGATATGACACACACGTCTTCATCTTCTAATCATTTCTCTGTCCTCTCCCAGTTCAACTAGAGGCAGCCCTGTGTGCCTGCTCACATAGAACAAATTCAATTAGCTGCTCACTTTGTCTCCTAACTTCAATCATTTAGTGTATTGTTCTCTTTCTGCCTTGATCAAGTCCATCTCTTTCCTGTATTCCTTAAAAGATATCATCTGAGTCCCACTGGTTCAGATAAATCCTATTTAAGTAACAAAATAAGAGCTGGAAATCAGTGATCAGGTTCATTTCTATTATTACATTGCATAAGCATTACAACAATTTGACTTCTGATTTTTCAATATTCAGATTTCCTCTGAAAATTAGGAATTCTGAGAGATTTTTTTTCCCATCAGTTGCAATTGTGGATTAAAAGCTCCTGGTGTGGATGACTTTTGGTCCATGAATCTTATTTTGAGCAGTTCTGGGTGCAAGAAGAACAGGAGACAAAGCAATTGCCTTAGGCAGCTAATAGTAAAACTATTACTGTGTAGGAATCATGGCATAGAGGAAAGGTCATGACTGATGCAATGATCTCATGTTAAAGTAATTTATTTCTGCAATAAAACTTTAGTCTTGGAGAGAAAGGAGAATGGACAGCAGATGAATTATTTTATCTGGAGGTTTTGCTCACTGAAGAAAGAAATCTTGCCTATTTTCAGGCTTCTGGTTTGGTTTAAAGATGAGGTGCTTTGGGATTCTTCTCCTGTAAACAGAATATCTACTGATTGGAGTGAAAAACCAACAAGTTATTTGTTGTGGTGGTTGGGAATTTTGGTGATGAGTGAGATGCACTAGAAGAGGTAATACCTGGTTCAAGGCAAGTATGGGGAAATAATGACAATCATCAGGTTGATGGAAGAAGGAAGGTGATCAAGAAAATCCCTAATAACTGACAAAGAAAGGTGAAACATGTTCAGAATGCTCAAGTTGCATCAACCCTTGGGATTTGCCAATATATATCTAACATTTCACTGGAACTAAATAGTTTGCAGGGATACAAAGAGCCTTATCTAGTCAGAGATAAGTCACAATATTCCACCCTGAAGGTAGGGCAGATTTAAAGAGGTATAAAATGAGTGGAGACACTCATGGTTAACCAAACTTGGGTGTGTGAAAAGGAAGGAAGGGCCAAGGAAAGCATGGACAGAATGGAGCTGGACCTTACAAAAGGAAGCAAGGGCCCAGGAAAAGCATGGACAGAATGGAGCTGGACCTTACAAAAGGAAGCAAGGGCCCAGGAAAAGCATGGACAGAATGTAGCTGGACCTTACCAAGTGGCACAAAAGGCTTTGTGTGCCAGAGCAGGAACTGTCACACCAGTGCCACTTACCTAGGGGAGCTTACTGCAGACATCTTGGGTTAAAAATCATCTACAACAACTCTTTCTAAGGTAAAATAGCTGTAGTACTAGAAGTGTTCAGTAGTGAAGTGTAGTTCCCTGTAACTGTCATTACATTTACATCTGTAGTTAGTGTAAAGCAGAGTTGACAGGGTGGAGCATATCAATGAATTGTTATAGAATCATGAAGGTTGGAAGAGATCTCTAAGCTCATCAAGTCACTGCCATGCCACTAAACCATAGCCCTAAGGACCACATCTAAATGTTCCTTAAACCCCACCAGGGATGCTGCCTCCAGCATCTCCCTGGGCAGCCTGGGCCAAGACTGAACCTTTCAGTGAAGAAATTCCTCCTTCTATCCAACCTAAACCTAATCAAAACACCCAACTCACTGACTATATGGATAGCACCATTTTTAACTTGTTTTCTTTATGAAAGCACAGTAACTGTTTAATGACTTCATTTTCATTTTTGGCATAATTGAAGTTTAACACTCCAGCTGCACAAATGATTAATGAATCTGCAACTAATTCCTGTGATGGCACCAAATACTAATTTTTTTAAATGAGTCTGGAAGCCCCACGCTGCTTTTAGCATGTTCCACAGATGTCATGCTTTCCTGGGAAACATTTTACAGTCTATTAACTGCCTGATCATTGGGAATTAATTAGGAATTAATTAGTCTTCCTTTGCCTTTTTCCTAAGTCGACTAAACCAGTAGATATGCTGTTACAGAACTGTGAGTTGGAATAGTCTAAACAGCACACTTCTGTTTGCTCTTTTTCTTCCAAACTGTAAGCTGAAAGAGTTTGGAAATTAATTAGGAGAAAATAATAGTTTAGTATATCTTAGCTGTTTATAGTCAGGACTTTCAGTGATTTTTATTATCATTAATGAATAAGAGTGGGGGTTTTTTTGGTCACTGTAAGTAATCCTGCCACTTCCATAAGCAAATAATGAGGTTCAAGGCTAGAAACAGATGCTGTGTCCTTTTAGGACAAGAGCAAATGGCTTCAAGTTGTAGTAGGAGAGGTTTAATTGGATATAAGGAGGATTTTCTTCACTCAAAGGATTGTTCAGTCTTGGCCCAGGCTGCCCAGGGAGGTGCTGGAGTCTCCATCCCTGCAGAGGTTAAAGAAACTTGCAGATATAGTACTTAAGGCTGTGGTTTAGTGGCATGGGAGTGATAGGTTGATGGTTGGACTTGATGCTCTTAGAGGTCTCTTCCAAACCTTAGTGGTTCTGTGCTTTAAAATGCCCATGGCACTGTAGAGGTATGGCTAAGCCTTTCAAAGAGGGAGCAGCTCCAGAGGCTTGCCAGCACTGCCCAGTTCCCACTGGGAGCTGGGCATGTTTTCCTGATCCACAGCTCCCAGAACATGTGGAACTTCTTTTCTGATATTCCTCCTAGAGTGGGTGCCTTAAATTGTGCAGAGCTACTTCACAAAGTAGGGCTTCAGAGAGAACTGTGCAGGCTTTTGTGTGCTCTCTGTATTAGATTAAATAATAAGCTTAAAGACTTTCTGGCTTCCTGCTTTTCTCTCCTTTTTGATGCTCAGAATCATAGAGCAAGCTTTTCAGGCAGATGGAAGTCACCAGGAAAGAAGGTAAAGGTTTAGGAAGTGCAGTGACTTTCAGAGACACAGGAAGGAATGAAATGCAATCTCTACTCTTTGTGAATATTGGGTAAAAAAAAGGAATTTGACAGCTCCTAGCAAGCCCTCTCCTTGCTTTTGCCTTTTAGTGCTGTTGTTGGGGTGATGTGTTGATCTCTTCTGAGGAATTTCATTCTCTGGCTTGTGTGCAGGAATGGCTTTGGTAATGAATAGCTTTAGCAGTGGATGGCTTCAGTACTAGGAGCTGCAGCTCTCCTATTGCTATCCACTGCTCCTTGCCATCCTCCTGCAATGTGTGCTGAGCTACCCCAGTCTGAGAGAAAGCTCTCTTATTCTAACTCGCTCAGATGAAAAGAGGGACACTGTAGAGCAGGAAAATGTGTAAAAGGAGAAATTGTTTTAACCAAGCTTTATCTGAAGCTTGCAAAGCAATCCTGGGGTGTGCAAACACCTGTGGAAGTTATTAGAGAGTGCAAAAAGCCTGGTGGGAAACCTTCTGACTGCCCATAGCCCCTTTGTAGTGTTGATGATGGGCATGGCACACTGGAATAACCTTCAGGCTTGGTTACAACAACAACAAAAAAGGCCTTTTTTAAGTGTAAAGAAAGCATTGAAGTAATGACAGTAATGAGGAGGCAGTGTGCTTCCCTTCAGGGGAAAAAAGCCAGCTGGAAAGTCATCAGTGAATCATGAGCTGGTGACTGAGAAAGGTCAGGAATGCTGGCTGACCTGGAAAAAAAGGCATTACTTTGAAATGCTCTGCCTTCCTCCTCCTTCCATCCAGCTCCCACTTCCACAAGCAAGAATAAGGAGCTGGAGGGAAAGGGAAAGGTGGCCAAAACATGATTTCAGANGATCTTTCTAGGGCCCTGCCAACCCCTGACTTGGATTCTAGGATGAAGCAAGAGGCCTGCTCCCAGTTCTATTCTAGAAGTGTGTATACTTCAAAAAATACACATTCTGGGACTGACTTCCCTCTGCTTATTCACTTGTCTAACCTTTACTTGCACAAGCAATCCTGTTGATGTTAAAACTCCCAGAGACAATGCAATTACTCACAGGCTTTACGGGTTGCATGGATCTTCCCAATTGGTTCTGCCCCTCAGCTAAAGGTTTGCTTCAGTCTCTTCTGAGAAAAGCTTCCAGCTGAATGCTTGCCTGCTGGGAATGTGTGTTTGGAAAGCTGACAAGTATATTGCTGAAGAGCTTGAGAGGGAGTTATAAAATGGCCAACCATTCTTATGGAAAAGCAAATCTAGATTGCTTTTAATCTTATATTTCAACACTGTAGAACCAGGCTGTTTTTCCCTCTGTACAGCATTTGTCCTGGAGAAAGGCAAAGCTGATTATAGATTTCTGGCTGATGGTAAAGAAGAAAGAAAATGTGAGCCCTGTCAATCGTAGCTGTAACAATGACCTTCAGTGTTGGGGCAAGAGCTGAGGTCATCTTTGGCACTTAGCCTCAGACTGTTCTGCAACAGTGCTCTGTCTCAGCATTGACTTGACCCAAGAGTTCTGCTCTCACAACTGCAGACAGCAATTTGCCCCAGCAGTGCCAAAGCTGAATTTTCTAGTTTCTCAAGGACATTGACTGCTGGCATTCTAGGTTAGATTATGTCATGACTTCTGGGTACCTACTGTACTTTGGTGTACTGAGTCTATACACATATCTTCCTTATACTAACAATGATTGAGCTCCAGTGCATAATCTGTTGTGTTATACTGGCTTGGCTGGAATAGATGTCATAAATTGATTTTATATCTTAGTAGTGGCTATTAGCTAATGATATAATCTGGCTTTTTGGTGTGCTTCACATGCAGCCTTACTTTTAGGCAAAGCTGCTAACTGAAGAATCACAAAGGTTGGAAGAGAGCTCTAAGATCAAGTCCAACCATCAACCTATCACTCCCATGCCACTAAGCCATGGCCCTGAGGAGAGCAGCTAAATGTTTCTTAACCCCCTGCAGGGATGGTGACTCCAGCACCTCCCTGGGCAGCCTGGGCCAAGATTTAACCCTTTCAGTGAAGAAATTTCCTCTTATATCCCATCTAAACCTCCCCTGCTGCAACTTGAGGCCATTTCCTCTCCTCCTCTCACTGTTAACCCTGGAGAAGTGACCTACCCCCAGCTCACTCCCTGAAATGAGGTTGGAGTTGTAGAGTTAAGATGAAATAGTTTCCTTTTCCTTTTGTTTCAATTACTTCATCTTCTACTAAATGTGATTAAATGATCCTTAGGAAAGTATTAAGTCAAGAAGTCTATGGCACACAGTTCTGCTTGTGAGGCAAAGAGGGAGTGATTGTGGGAGTTGGGTTGTTGTCTGTCTTTGAGCAGCCTGAGTTAGGAGTGTATTCCTGCATCTATCCAACTCAACAAGGCAAACATTTGGAGTCTTTCCCCTCAGAGATTCATCTCTCAGCAGTTCCAGTTCTCCGTGCTGCATTTCTCTCCACACTATAGTGGGATTTTTGGCAGGAGCTAGCAAGGAGCATATGGGACTCTATTAGACAGAGCTGCACTGCTGATGGAAGGGAAAATGCTCTGCCCTTCCCTTGCAAGGATAGCTTAGGATGCATGGGAGCTATCTTGAGGTAGCTCAACACCATTCTCAGTTTGCTCAGTGCCATAGGAGTGATGCAGGAGCAGATGAGACAAAATGCTAAGGAAAAGGATTGAAGTGGTTTGCTTTCCTGTTTACATTCTGTGAAGTTAGTTTATAAAGCATCTGTTGCTGTTTGAATCAGATGCATATCCTTTCACTGAAAAATGAGCATGGACCTTGCCTCACAGGAATTTATCCAAGTTAGCCAAAGAGTGCACATTTAGATCAGTAACACTGTGCCCCAAATATTTAAGTGTTGGTTCATAAGATCTGCACTTTCTCCTGTGGAATTTTAATATCCATGGCTGCAACATGTATTCTGCTCTTTAGCCCTTACACCTAGTTAGGAGGCTATATGATTACTATTGGTTGTGCCAAGATTATCCTAATGTGCTGATAGCTTCTTCCCCTCTTCCATTTTCCTCCTATGGAAATAAAAAGCAGGGAAGTTTTCATTGCAGAGATCATTGTGATCCTTGATTTGTCATATTAAGGCAGGCAGAAAACTTTCTACACAACATCATTTTATTTTGCCATTATCTATCCTTGCTTGTCTAAGTGTGGCTGCCTATTGAGTTCTAATAAATTACCTTTCCTTTGGCTGTGGAAATACTAAATACTGAAGCTATGTTGTTCTCCTTTTCTCCTGCTGATACAAATCAAGACCAGCTTTCCTGAGGTGAAATTGCCATTATAAAAAGAATGGAAATGGTGGGAAAAAAAATGTCCCATGTAACACTATTACCCTTCTCTTCCTTTTTGGCTACCCACAAAACTAATGTAGTTCTCTTGGTGTGATAAAATCCATCTGAATTAAGTTGTAATATACTGTGCTCTGCCATTCAGAAATATGAACTTCAGAGTCTTAAACACTTCTTAAAGAAATTGACATATAAATGAAAAGCTCCTAGCCATTTATTTGCTTCAGGAAGAATTTAATATAGTAGAAAATTGACTATAACCTAGGAAAGAAATACTGTATAAAGACAGTTGAAATCCATTGTTTTCCTACATCTGCTCTCATTCACTTGGATTGAGTTTTTGTTTGTTCAATACAAGTCCTTTATGTATATTAAAAATCATTGGATGGAGCCTTTTTTGGCTCATCTGCACTAGGCAGCTTGTAAAATGTAATTTGCAGAGCTCTGTGGCCAGCAGAATTGCTTAATATATATATATATATTCACTAAGTGCCAGCCACCTGGCTTTCACCTAAATAATACATATATATATATATATTTACTAAGTGCCAGCCACCTGGCTTTCACCTAAATAATACATATATATATATATATATTTACTAAGTGCCAGCCACCTGGCTTTCACCTAAATAATCCTGCTCTTTTTTAGTAGTTGTCATGTTGAGCTCTATTTGCCTCGAAAGCTTCAGTAAATATCATAGACATGAAAGAATTATTGGAGAAAGAATATTTCCCTTTGTCCCATTGTTCTTTCTCAGTTTTCTTTCATAAGGAAGATAATGTGGCTACTCAATAAGATTATTAAAGTGCATAGAAGTGGATGAAGTATCACTGTTTCCAGTCTGAACCTGTGTGGTGTAGACCCTATAACCTTTGAAGTGTCAGAGGGGGATAAAAGTGTTTAAGTATGCTTTATAAAGGATAACTTTTTATTTGAGACATTTAAGAACTGTGAAGGATATAGAGCTGGGAATTGAAAGGGTTAAGGAGGATAGAAAGGTTTGTTAGTAAGTAAGTTAAGTTTTTCTAAGTAAGGTAGCCAGAAGTCAAGAGGACAGCTGCTAGTCCAGGAGCTGAGCAGCAGCTCTTCAGTTGCAAAGATAAACCAGAAATAATGTACAGTTTGGTTCCTAACCTCAAGGAACAACTAGATTAGTGGAGAATCTCATACCCTATTGACCTTCAAAACTACCCAGCTTCATCCAGAAGTTTTATTTAGTTAAAGGAGAGCAGAGAGGTCTGACAATTTCAACATGATTTTCATTTTCTTGTCTCCTTGGCACAATAGAGAGAGAGAGAGAGGAAAGTATATTATACATATTATCCAGAGGTCACCAAAGAGGTGTTGGTGGAACATCTCAACTGCTTTATCAAACCTTTATCTCACTCTGCTCCCTTTGGTATGTGCAGGACATCTTTCTTTTTTGACTGTTTTTATTCTGCTGCAGGACTTAAGGACATAATGGTCTTAAGAACAAGGCATGAGCAAAAAAAACCAGATTGGGCTAGAAACCATTGTTTGAAATGAGCAGTTATTGCTGCTGCTGCCATAGAGATTATAGCTCAAGAAGAGGAGCATTTCCTCTCTGCATTGGGCCTTTTTCTTTTTTAATACAGTCCTAGGGAAAGAAGCAAGCTGAAAAAGTTTATGGGATGTCATAACTCCAACTGATCTCCCTTCTTCTTGTTATTAGATGAGATTTTTCCAGTCTGCTGTATAGAAAAGAGTTAGACATTTCCTATCTTGGAAGATTATTCTCTGCTTTTATGAGAAGTTGTTGTGTTTCTTCTGAACATTAGAAATCTGCTAGCAAGAGCAGGTCACAGAATGAAGATAAATAAAGCTATTAAACTAGAAAACCTTTTAATGCTTGCTGGCTATTCAGTGGGTTTAGCCATTTCAACTAATGCTTCCTTCCAGAAATCCCTGTAGTTGCTCCAACTTCTAAGCCCAGCAATCATTCCAAGACAATGTGGGAGCCTTCTTTTATAAAGTGGCTCAGTGGTGATTATCTGAAAGCTTACCCTGGTCATTTTCATATTCTTCTTATTGCTATGTATGAGAAGAAATCCAAAATAGGATTGGAGTTGTTAAAATGGCATAAAATGACTGTGCTTTAGCAGGGACTGCCTAGGAATAAGGCATGGAATGGAGGTCATGCTTAATTCCCATGAGGACACTGGCTGTGAGCTGACAAATAGACTTTGCCAGCTCCCCATTCTGCTCTTGGTAATGGTTAAGGAGCAGATGAGAAGGACATAGATAGCTGAGTGCAAAGAGTTGTGGTCACTGGAGCTCAATGCAGCTGGCAGCCAGTCACGAGTGGGGTCCCACAAGGCTCAGTGCTGGGGCCACTCCTGTTTAACATCTTCAGCACTGATTTGGCCCAGGGGATGGAGTGCAGCCTGAGCAAGTGTGCAGGTGACAGCAAGCTGGGTGCCAGTGTGGATCTGCTTGAGGGCAGGGAGGCTTTCCAGAGGGATCTCTGAGGGATCTTGGCCATAGNAGAGCCAGGGAGATGTTGCCTTGGGGAGCATCATTTAGCAGGTTGCTAGGGCTAGGACAAAGGCTGCACTGATGATCTCCAAGGTCTCTTCCAGCTGCAACTGTTCTAGGATTATATGAAAATAAGATTTGGGTAACTTTGGGCTGGAATTTATCATTAGAGCATTTTTAAGCATTAAGGTATGGGTTGGATTGAATCTAGTGGGTCTGTTTCTATGCTGAAAAAACTTCTAATTCTTAGTTTCATCCACACACCCTTAACTGCATTTCTAGAACCCAATTAGCCATTCTTGCTTAGATTCTGTGTTTCCTAATCTTTAATTTATTATGATTAATTCATTTAATTTATCAAAAGACTTTTAACAGTCTTAAAACACATTAGTGTTTAATTAAAACTTGGGAGACTCTCTTCTCTCTCTCTCTCTCATCCACTCAGAATTTATTGGATTGATTTCAAACACCCAAAATAGTGTTTACTCCAGCACTTCCTAAAAATCTAGATCCAGTTGTAAACAAAGCAATCCACTCTTTCATAAAGAATTAATGGGGGCTGAAAAGTTAGGGATAACAGCATTAGAGCAGAATTATTGAGGATTCTTCCAGCTTGACTCTCACAGAAGTCATCTGCCCAAACACTGAAGCCTCTGACAGCTTGGGAAAGGTTTTATTACTCTGATCTTTTCTAGTTTAGACTTTTCAATGACTCCCTGTTTTTTAAGGGATGCTATAGAGTATATTTCTATGAAAATGGGGCCTTTAAGTTGCTTCTTAGAGAAGTCTGTACCTCCTGGATTGTTTTGCCTGAATTACAGAGTTCTAAAAGCACAAGGACAGAGCATAGGAAGAGCAAAAAAATATTGGGGCCTGGTGTGCATCCTCTGTGAAGGTTAATTATTAAAGCTCATGAAATCCTTTTATTCCTCATTTGGAATATATTCAAATAAACTTTGCTTCTATTTTCCAACCTTTGAATAAGCATAAAGCTGGCAAATAGTATTGTTTGAGTTGGGTTCCTCCCCCCCCTTCTTTTTAATTTGCTGTTGTTGTTTTAACTCTGAGTGTTAACATGCTCTTTGTGTTCTGGGTAGAGGCTACAGGATAGAAAAAAGGAGAGGTTGTGTAACCCCTAGAGAAATGAAAAATTGATTTTTTAATACGAAATCATAAACATTTTGTATATAATTACATTTATTTGGAGCATTATTCAGCAGCAGAACTATCAGCTAGTGGCTTGAGGGTACATCTTGGGATCAATATGAACCATAATAGTGAAGGAAATGTCTAGACTTTGATAACAAATATCAAAGTTGATCATTTTAAAGCTTTCTTATCAGATTCCTGACTTAAATGAAGGGTGAGAAACTTGGAGAAGAGAGGTGTTTGAGAGCTTATTAATTCCAGAAGGTGATTATAGCAAAGAACATCAAGTGTGGGTGCAGTCCTTGGGATGTGATGTGTCTGCTCTCACCCAAAGGGGTGAATATTTTCTGGTGGAGTTTATACAGGAATAAAACAAGAGTTCTCATCCTTTTGGAAACAATTTGCCTTTAAAAGGAGGAAGGGAAAGCAAAAAGAGAGCTCTGTTAATCTTAACACTGCTTTCTTGTGTTCTAAGAAGTGATGTGGTTAAACTGAGAGCTAATCTGCTGAGTAAAAATCTCAGGTTTTGGGGGAGTGGTGGTAAAAGGGTGATAATTTTCAGTCATCTGGCTCCTTTTGTTGCCTCTTTTGGTACTAAAGCTGTGCTGAGAGTAGGATTCCAAACAAAAGCCCTTTTTGTTTCAGACAATATTACCCAAGCATCATCTGTTGTTAGGGAGCTAGTGATCCAGGGAAGAGTCCTCAGAGGAGAGCAGGATGCTTTTCCCCAATTTAAGGCTGTAAAGACTGTTCTGCTAAAAACAGAATGGTCCTTTCCCACTTTATTTTGAGCTCCACAAGCAGCTGCTCTAATGCAGAAAGCAGCTCAATGATTTCTTAGCAATATTAATGGATTTAGAGGAGAGCTGCAATCTGCCCTTCTCCAGTCAAAACTATCCAGAAAACTCCCAGTGACAATTAGGCATAATGACAAGAAAAGTAGAATTAACCTTGCTGAGATGATTGTGTAGCAATTTTTGACTAGCAACAGGCAGTCAGGGCTTTCTTGGCTCTGCTAGTGGTATTTTCACAGGGAGGAGACAAAATTCAGTAGTAAATTGGTGTGAGTGATAAAGCAGAGTATGGATGTGATTTTTTAGCTCTTGTTGGCAAAAAATTAGACCTAACCTTAACTGATGACAGAGTTAGAGTGGCAGAAAGCTCTCAGGATACACCATCCAACTCCTATCTTAGATAATCTTATTTAACTGAATGTTAACATCTTTAGCTACATCACAGTTCTATTCCCCATTTAAATACATGTTGATAGTGATAAGCAATTAATTATTACTCTAATCATATCATCTTATTGGAATGTAAAAATCCAATACAGAAAGCTTTGAGAAGCACTCTGATTCGATTCAGATTTATACCACTATCAAATTTCTTGAAGGCACATCTATTGGAAAATACTTTGTCTCCTCTATTTACCAAGTGGAAAAACTGCAGACTGGTTCAGCTAAGATTATTTAGTTTAATTAGTAATGGTCTACTTCAGCATGCTGGGAGGCTTTGCTGAGTTGGTCCAACTGCAGCCTTTTCACTTCCCAAACACTTGCAGGATGCTTGAGGAGAGTTTTTTGTGCTCTGGGCTTCTCACCAAGCTGAAGATGTAATTCTGGTTCATTTTGTCTGAAGCTAACTTCATAGAATCCTAGACTGGTTTGGGTTGGAAGGGAGCTCTGAAGCTCATCTAGTCCAATCCCCCTGCAGTGGGCAGGGACATCCCCAACTAGAGCAGCTTGCCCAGAGCCCTGGCAAGCCTCACCTGCAATGCCTCCAGGGATGGCAACTCAACCACCTCCCTGGGCAACCTGGGCCAGTGTTCCACCACCCTCGTGGGGAGGAACTTCTTTCTAATATCCAGTTTAAATCTACTCCTCTCCAGTTTAAAACCATTGCCCCTTGTCCTTTCACTGCAGGCCATTGCATACTTCATGTAACTTCATGTTTGTGAGCTGTACAGACACTGATAGCACAGGACATTCATCCAGAATTAACACTTCACAGAAGCTTTGAGTCCCTTCAATATGCTTGAAAGGCAAATGTGTAATCAAGTAAGCACAGGGAGGTACACACTTCATAATCTTGATGTTGGATCTGATTTGTTTTACTCTAACAAATGAGTTTTTTCATATACTTGTGACAGTTGAAGTGAAATCTCCTTTGGTGGACACTTGGCAAACTGCTGTAGAGTTTTGTCATGTCACAGCTCAGTGCTTCAAACTTTGTGAGCCTGAGTGGCATCTTGCCCTGGCTTCTGCCAGGCCTTCTGTCCCATGCACAGCTAATTAGCCACTTCATTTCAAGCATGATGTTGCAAGCTGACTTGCCTGCCTTCCTCCAGCTCTTTAGACCTCTCTGCAAAGCTTCTGACTTGCCTCCCACACCACCACATTTATCCTTGTAGCATCTGCTGCACACTTGTCCTGGCTTTGGGGATGCACCAGAATATGCTGGCAAAGAAAAGCCTTCCAAGTGTTTAGAACTTCCTAACTAGCACAAAATGCAGATCCACACAGAGAACCAGAGGCAGGGACTGATGGAGCAAGACATAATTAAGACTTCTGCAATGCCTCCAGCAGTGCCTCAAGTCTACATCTGTACCTCATCTGATTCTGCCAGAGTTGTCCCTACACTAGCTGAAAGGAGGGAACTTTCCAGGGAGAGCAGAGAGAGGACAAGAGGAAATGACTTCAAGTTGCCACAGGGGAGCTTTAGATTAGATATAAGGAGAAATTTCTTTACTGAAAGGGTTGTTAAGTGTTTGGAATAGGATGCCCAGGGAGGTGCTGGAGTCACCATCCCTGCAGGGGTTTAGAAACATTGAGATGCTCTCCTTAGGGCCATGGCTTAGTGGCATGGGAGTGATAGGGATGCTTGGACTTGATGAGCTTAGAGGTCTCTTCCAACCTTAATGATTCTGTGACACAAAGTAATTAACATTGGCAAGCCCTAAATTCAGTAGCATTGAAAGGAGTGTCTTCTGCCCAGGTAAAATTGAATATTCTTAGAATTAACACTTGCTATAATGGCCCTTACAATGTTAAGGGTTGGCAGGGCCCTAGAAAGATCATCTAGTGCAACCCCCCTGCCAGAGCAGGAGCACCTAGACCAGCTCACACAGCAATGTGTCCAGGCAGCTCTGCAATGGCTCCAGACAAGGAGACTCCACAGGCTCCTGGGCAGCCTGGGCCAGTGCTCTGGCACCTGCACTGCAAACAAGTTCTAGGAAGATAACATGGCAGAATTGACACTTGTTTCTGAAATCACATGGATGCTAATTGTACTGTTTCCTTGGCAATTTGAGCATTTTAAGTGTTTTCAAGCTGTTGGAATTGTATCCTGGCTGTAACAAAGATGCTTATATTTTGTGCTGTCCTTTACACTTTGTGAGATCTGATGACATCTTATTCAGGGATTTGTTTAGCCTGCCATGTAAAAGACACTTCCTGAACAGGCATTTTGGTTTGTTTGTGTTTTTCATGTATTCTGAACATGTTTCTTAGTAATTTTGGTACTTATTCATAATTTACTAGCTACACTTATGTTCCTTATTCCCTAATAGTGACACCTTCCAGTGCATATATACCTCAGTTATCATTTGTCAAGAAACTGAAAACTAGGACAGTTTGACTCTTGCAAGGCTTTTCTGCCATGTGAAAATACACAGGTTTAAGTGAAGAGTTAGCTTTATTTTCCTTGCATTCTTTTGTTGGTTGTTTGTCTTAAAGCAGACTAATTTTGTCATGGCATCACTCCTGAAGAGTCATGAAGTATTTTGCAGGGTTCCCAGGATCCTGCAATTGTGTGGGGTGTTTTTTCCTCTGAAGGGGATATGCTGGAGGAAGATAATGAAGTAGTTTGGAACATGTATAAAAGAACATTATTCAAAGTTAGGAAGGCAGTAGAGGAAGAAAAATGACTTTTAGATAATTAGTTAATGGAAGCTAGCTAGCATTTATAGGCTAACTGAAAATCAACCCTTTAAAGTTATTGTAAGGGATGGAGCCAATGGAAAAATCCTTCCTTCAGTTAAGTTTAATTCAAGTTTTGGGGATGCCCCAAAATGAACATAAGTAAAATGAGGAAAGAAGAGTTTTCTTTTCCATTTTGGTGGAATTGCCTTACTATTGTTAATTGAATCTCTGCTGAGCTGCTTTGGGAAGCATGTGTGGATGTGGATGAGTTTTCCTCCCAGAGAGTATTTATGACAATTGAAGGAAAAAAGCATTCTTGGAATTTTCCCCAAGAATGTTAGTGTGGAGATGCAGCTGTATTTCTATTTTTCTCTCAACTGGCAAATGAGCTATTTGGCAATAGAGATGCTAGAGGCTTTCTGTGTCATTTTTGTGTCAAGCAATGACAACTTCTGCAGATAAGACCTTTAAAAAATTGATAATATGCCCAATTAAAATCTGTCTGGAATATATTTATCCAGGTATTTCAATGTTGTGGTTCATGGAAACAACCAACTCACTAATGACAATCTGAAGTTGTGAATACTCCTGAAAGATAAGAAATATTTCTATTCTTGCTATCATATAAAGAAAAAGCAATCAAAAATCCTTGGCTCTAAAAGATTTTGTGAGGCTCCTATTCACCCATGGATTCTATCATTATGTAAAACATGCTAACATTGATCCAACTTAAAAAGCAACAATTAGGTTTATAACTAGCATGGATTTATTTAGCTTTCTGATGGAGGTAACTGAAAACCACACCAAAAAACCCCAAACTATGGATGTGTGTAGATGTACATGTAAGCTGTTTAACTACTTCTTGCTTAAAGGAGCAGCAGACTTATTCTACCTGTTCAAATCAGAATTTCTTAGCTGGAATTTATTTGCTTTAAATAACACTAAGTGACCAGGTGCTCTCCTTAGGGCCATGGGTTAGTGTCCTGGTGGTGATAAGGATGGTTGGACTTGATGAGCTTAGAGGTCTCTTCAACCTTTGTGATTCTGTGACCAATAAGAGTCTCTTCCTTAAAAAAAGGCTGTTTCCAGTTCATGAGATCTCTCTCCAGTTAGTCTCAAGTCTGAGAAATTGAATTCTTATGCCTTTTATTTTGTTTTTCAGTTTCAAACCTAACTGAGTATGTTAGAGCATCTAAGCCTCAGGCATGCTCCTTGCAGCAGTGAAAGCATTTTCTGGGCATTTGTGGGATCCCTCTTGGGATCTTCCTTCTTTTGATTTTCTTCTGAGTTGCTCATTTGGTTTTAGCACCAATTTCACTAGGGTGACATTTTGTGGAACAGTTAATTGCTGAGGCATTTAGCCTGACCACAGGGCAGGAGATGTTAAATATCTGTTTTGAATCATTTCTGTGAAGGATACAGGCACAGTCTGACAATCCCTTGTGGTCTCCTGTGCCCCTGGTGCCATAACTGTGCCCACAGCAGAGGGAGCATTAAACTCATTGCCCACGGGAAAGTGTGGGGAGTGATACCCATGTTCCTAGAATCCTTGCATGGGTAGGATGAGCTCATTAGCCTTCTGGCAGTCATCCTAGGAGAAGGACAACTCTGATTCCAAACCCGGGCAGATGGAGCTTGTTTAGCCCTGTAAGGCCTTCCAGCTAAGAGGTTAAACCTCCATCCTAAGGACTTGGCTGCCAGCATCCAAGCTTGCTAGGCCCTGGCAGATGAACCTTAGGACTAAAGGGTGGGTCCAGCTCTGCACATGCTGTGTCTCACCTAAAAAAAATCCATTGGGGAGGCTCGAGGGTGCTATCTGCTATCCTCTTTTTATCAGCATGCTTGGAAAAGGCATGGATGAGGAGAATGGGTGGAGCCCTCCCTGGAGCTTCGTTCACCAAGCCTAGCCACAACGTGAAGGATGTGAGGCAGGATTTCCAAAATCCTAGCCAACAACAAGCCATCAGGCACCAGCTCTACTAGATTTATCTTGATCTCTTTCTATATTTCTTTATTTGGAGCTTGTGAGGAGCAGCTGAGGGCACTGGGCTTGCTTAGTGTGGAGCAGAGGAGGCTCAGGGCAGAGCTGAGCTCTCTCTGCAGCTCCCTAACAGGAGGTTGCAGTGAGATGGGGATAGGGCTCTTCTCCTGGGTTAACAGGGAGAGGAAATGGCCTCAAGTTGCAGCAGGGGAGGTTTAGATTGGATCTAAGGAGGAATTTCTTCCCTGCAAGGGTTGTTAAGTCTTGTCCCAGGCTGCCCAGGGAGGTGCTGGAGTCACCATCCCTGCAGGGGTTAAGAAACATTTAGATCTCTCCTTAGGGCCATGGGGGTTCTAGGTATGGTTGGACTTGATGCTCTTAGAGGTCTCTTCCAACCTTCATGATTCTGTGAAACAGAAGAGAAGGGCTGTAGAACTCTGCTGAGAACCTGTGTAAGATCTGATTTTTTGCTGATATTGTTGCAAAGAGCTAATGGCTGCTCCTGGGACTCATCCCTCCCTTGTTTCCCCCCTGCCTCTAGCAAGCAAGTGCTTTCTGCTATCTCAAAGACAGGTTTTACCACAAGCAATTTAGGCAGTAGCCACATTTTCTTATGCCTTTAAGCTAGACCTGAATCTCTGAGAATAAATGTGCATAAGAATGGTATCACCTTTTAAGATGCAATCTTTGCTGTACCATTGTAATAAGATATGGTTCTCCATGTTAACTTCACAGCATAAATGATTGATATATGCACAGACCAAAAGAAGGATATAGTTAACTGATATTCTTGTGTTTACTGAGCCTTTCTTTGATACCTTCAAGCTTTATAGCTGCTGCATGGTTTTCCTACAAAAACATGTGTAAATCCATGCATATATACATAGAAAGAAATGCATGTATGTATATATTTGCATTTCTTTCACAGCAATCAGCAATCTCATCTGGTGATAAATGGTCAAAACCGATGTGTTTGGCTCTGCTTTCACAGTCAGAAGCCAGTAAGTGAATTTGTAAAGGCAAAGTGAGAGCCTGTGTTTCTTTGAGCAGTATTTATTAGGCTCACACAGAGCAAGGAGCTAACTCTCACTAGTTCCCTGGAGGCTGAAGATACAAGCATCAGGATTTCCTGCAGTATAAGTTAATGCAGTGAGTGAGGGGGGGAAAAAAAAGCAAGCTTGACCCAGGTCTGCAGTAAAATGTGGTATAACATTTGGTGATATCTGCTCACTGTGCCCCTGGAAAATTAACCTTCATTTCTAGCTTCTAAAATTCTAAGGATCTATCTTATTTATAACTGCCAGTGGTCAGGGTACTTAATGACATTTTAAACTTAGTAAAACTGTTAGCATTGCACATAATTTAGCTCACAGAAATCCCATATTTCATCTCTTCATTTTGATGTTGATAAGCAATTTATTGCCTAACTTTTGTGACCCATGCAGGTAACTGATAGTCTTTCATCTGTGATGCTAAAATGCTAGAGTTTTTATTAATATTGATATGTTTCTCTGTGGGTATAAATACTCTTATGACAAATAAGATAATCACAGCCTGTTGTTGTCAAACTGCATTCTCTCACTCCCTCATCTTTATCCAAGTTGTAATCATGATTGCAGTAGATTTGTGCTCAGTCCTCAAGTGTCTTGAAGTGAAAAGCTGTGAGATGGATTCTCTATGAAGTCACAGAGTCACTAAGGTTGGAAGAGACCTCTAAGCTCGTCAAGTCCAACCCATGCCACTAAACTATGGCCCTAAGAACATCTCTGTTTCTTCAACCCCTCCAGGGGTGGTAACTCAACTCTCTCCCTGGGCAGCCTAGGGCTTAACAAGCCTTTCAGTGAAAAAAATCCTCCTTATATCTAATCTAAACCTCCCCTGGTACAACTTGAGGCCATTTGCTCTTGTCCTCTCACTGGTAACAAAGGAGATCAATTCCCACCTGGCTACAACCTCCTGTCAGGGAGTTGTAGAGAGTCATCATTGTTTAAATAATGATGTGCTTCCCATGATGTGCTCTTTTCCACCCCCACTTTATCTTATTTCTAACATAGCCTCTTCTAAGATGAGGATCTTTCAAGCTGTTGCTTTCACAGAGTGTCTTGGGTACTCAGTAACCTGAGTGTCAAGGAAAGTGCAAGAGATTGATGGTCTCTTTGGAAGTCCAAGGTTGTACTCTGTGGTTCCTTTGGAGAGTTGTTTCAGTTGTGCCATGCTGTGATCAGCAGAGGTCAATATCAAACCCACATTGGTTTCATCTGGGTCTTTATGTAGAATATCAAAGCACCATGGATCACTGGCCCCTTTTTCCCCCCAATAGATAAGAATATCTTTGCATAAAGCACTATAATGAATATAGATAGCCTAGATAAACTCTGCTGACAGAAGATTGGGCATTCCTTTCCACTTCTAACACATTGAAATGTGAAGGTGTTAGTCCTGTCAAGCATTCCAGGAGAAAGCTGTTAATCCTAATGAGCAGATGCCACCCTTTTAATTAAATGTAGAATTAACAGAAAGTTTAGGGCCTGCTTTCATCAGCTGCTCACACCACTTCATCTCCAGAGGCCACAGGGCATAGGAGTGCAGTATTCCCATCCTCAGAGCTGAGCCACAACATGGGATCCATCTCTGCCATCCTAATAACATTTGATTTAGGGAGTGAATATGTTAGTTTGAACTTGCTTGTGGGATTTCTGCTCATCTAAAAGGAAACTAGAGGACTCTCTGCTGGTTCCTCTGGTGCATTGTTGTTTCCCCTTCCACTCTTCCTCAGAGAAGATGGCCAGATGTGGTTTTAATTAATTGTTCATTACATTGTGAATCTTGTCCTCAATCTATGAAATAAATCAATAGAAGCAAAGCTAATGAAGAAAGGCATTATTTCCTTTTTCCTGTTAGGGATGGGAGGAATAGGTTAGGTGATAAAAAGAAAGAACTAGATGTCACTTCACAGGTTCAGTGAAAAGATCACACTCTTTTCATACAATAAATTGATCAAAGTTGTTTTATTCAAGGGATCTGTTAGGAAATATTAGCAGGGACACAATGAATTTTCCCTGTGTAGACAATATTGGAACTTAAACTCCAGGGTTAAATGTAGTGTGTATATCTGTTTATTTTATAATGATTGTAGTTTACATGAGTTGTGTGTGGGGTTTTTATCAGGAACAATAGCTCACTTTGGGTTTGCTCATAAACACTGCATTCATCTCTTCCACAATGGCACCATTGTGAATTGTTACCTCAAGGTTGATGCAGCATCAATCAAAAATCAGTGTGTGTTTTCTTCTTTTTGATCCTTTAGGAAGCAGCCACGGAAAGATAGAAGATGAAAGCTCCTATTCCCAACTTGATTCTCTTGTATGCTACTCTAACTCAGAGCTTGAAGGTTGTGACCAAAAGAGGATCAGGTAAGTAAATCTTTGTGGTTACCATCTACTTAATATTTGCAGATAGACACTAAGATGCTGTTGTGGTGCTTTGGAACATAGGTGAGAGGATTTCAGCTTCTGCAGCCAAAAAAGTTAGTAGTTTCTATATATTTTTAGACTCTTGTGTCACGTGAAGTTGATGAAAAAAAAAACCAGATGTAATGTGAAATCAATGCCACAATTCATCTGCTGAAGGGAAGTTATGCTCAGAGCAATTTAACTTAGTTAAAAAGATTTTTGTTACAATCAGTGTTGTCAGATTTATCTGTGTGATTATATGCTATGGGAAGAATCTTCTGAAAGTGAAGGTCATGGCTTGGTTTGGGGTCATGGCCATGGCTTGGCCATATATAATATAATTATATTATATAGATTATATATTGTTATTATTATTATATATGTATATATATTATATGTTATTATTANATATTATATTATCTATAATTAGCTGTATCACTAAGAGGTCTATTTGTGATACTATATGTGTGGAGGAAAAAATCCCTGACTTGCTGAAATCTCAATTCCTGCATCTTTGGTCACGTTGTTTAGTGACTTTACACATGAAGCCCATCCACAGAAGCAGCTGGAATGTAATAATTACTTGGTTTGCTTTTGTAGCTGTGGTTTGGTTTGGTTTTTTCCTCCGTTGGGTGCTCAGAAAGTCTAGTTCTACAAAGAAAAACCTTAATTTACTTGAACAGAAGTTTTAGCAAAGTAAAATTCACTTCTCTGTGCTATGGAAATGGTTTCCTAAAACTAATGCAATTTATAGTTGGAAGTAGGGGAAAAAAATCAACATGGAGAACAGAACTTGAGTTTTCTGTGACCTTGTTAGGCAGAGGCTGGTGAGGACATGGTTTGTGTCTCCTTAGTTCTGTTTGTGAGTTCCCTTTGGCCTTGACACATCAGCATTGCAGGAAAATGAAGAGCAAAATCAAGATACTTAAAGCCTAAATATTTAGATTCATTCAGCCCACAGCACGTGGTTGTTTGGTTGGAATTGGTTTCAGTTTCCCAAGCATAGGAAATAATGCTCTTTTTTTTTACCATGATGTTGAACTTCATGTCAATTTATAATGTGCCTAAAAAGTGTGTAATTTCCTTTGTGTGCAGTACTCTGTGTCTGTTTACTCAGTGCAATCTCTGGTAGTAGTTTGAGAGCTTTATGATCATGCACTTCTAAAGGGTTTTCTTCCAGTAATTTTTGCTGAAATGAGACTTTTTCCTAGTTCCAATTAAGTTGTAGGTGTGTTTTTTGAGCTTTATGATTCTACATCCTTAGAACCTAAGGTTTCTTAAAAGCCTGCTCTTTGCAGGTTGAGTGCTATTTGATCACTTGGAGTTTTTGCTTCTGAATTATTGAATATTCATCAAAGTAGTAGTAGGTTAGGAGAGAGAGAGAGAACCTCATGCTGATTTGTATAGATTTTTTTTATCTCTCTGACACTTGCATAAAATACTTGAACACTGCATTGCCATCTGGTGGTTTTGATCAAGGATGCTGAAGAGAGAAAGGGGAGAAAAAATTGTGGGGTTTGTGTTTAAACCTCAAAACTGTTAAAAGGAAGAATGGGGGGGGAAGTATATAAAAATTATTACAAACTTATGACTTGATTAATATAATTAGACAATAGTAGTGCAGTGCTATTTTATACACTGACATTGCCTACTAGCAATCTGATGTTGTAGTGTCAAAGCAGCTGGGAGTTGTTATTGCTGTTGTACAGTTTTTGTGCATTATGAGTTAATATTCTGTGTTCAGTTCTGCTGTTGTGGGTGGG
Source organism: Bucco capensis (assembly GCA_013396975.1). NCBI lineage: Eukaryota > Metazoa > Chordata > Aves > Piciformes > Bucconidae > Bucco > Bucco capensis. The sequence goes on along the minus strand of VWZO01001801.1, from coordinate 40,381 downwards.
GAATTTTCTTTTCTAGGCCAAATTTATTCTCTGATGGACTAATTTAACTGGAAGGCCAATGAGGATGCACCTCGTATCTCTCTTGTATAGCCTGTGTCAGTGGGGGAGGGTGTTAACTGCTTTCTTCCTTGCACATTTCTTTGAAAGACACAAAATCTTCAACAAGAATACCCTTCAGGATCTAGTGGTAAGGTCAAGTGAGCTGAATGATTGCTTATGCCTGCAGGGAAGGGAGGTCTGGATGTTTTAGAGCTGAGAAGGTTGTGGAAATGCTCTGCCTCCTTCAGTGCTTTCACTCTCTGTCCTGAACTCTCCCTGTCTGACAGAACCCATGAGGCCTCCTGGAATTAACACAACTCACAGGAAAAATTTATGACTTTTCTCTTTCTACATGGCCCCAGGATGTTAAAAGTGCAATTAGAGCCCTCAAGCACTTAAATTAGACAGCAAAAGTATCCATCAACCCATCCTGCTGCTAATTAGGCAAGTTCTGCTATGAGACTCACCTTCTTCCCTCATTCATAGTATCCCAGGATGTCAGGGGTTGGAAGGGCCCTAGAAAGATCATCTAGTGCAACCCCCCTGCCAGAGCAGGAGCACCTAGACCAGCTCACACAGCAATGTGTCCAGGCAGCTCTGCAATGGCTCCAGACAAGGAGACTCCACAGCCTCCTGGGCAGCCTGGGCCAGTGCTCTGGCACCTGAACTGCAAACAAGTTCCTCCTCAGCTTAATACTAAACCTCCTGTGCTCCAGCTTGCTCCCATTCCCTCTTGTCCTACCATTGGATGCCATGGAGCAGAGCCTGGCTCTCTCCTCCTCACACTCACCCTTCCCATATCTCTAAGCATTGCTGAGGTCTCCTCTCAGTCTCCTCTTGTCCAGGCTGCAGAGACCCAGCTCTCTCAGCCTGTCCTCCTAGGGCACATGCTCCACTCCTTTCAGGATCTTGCTGGCCCTGGGCTGGACTCTCTCCAGCAGCTCCCTATCCTTCTGGAGCTGAGGGGCCCACAACTGGACACAGCATTCCAGGGGAGGCCTCCCCAGGGCACAGGAGAGGGGAGAAGAACCTCTCTGGCTCTGCTGGCCACGCTCCTCTTCATGCATCCTAGGATGCCATTGGCCTCTTGGCCACAAGGGCACATTGCTGCCTCATGGGCATCCTCCTAGCCACCAGCACTCCGAGAGCTTTTTCCCCAGGGCTCTTCTCCAACACATCAGTTCCATTCATGAAGGAAGAAGCCCACCTGGTTATTTATAGAAAAGGCATGACTTGCTTTTTGTGAATCAGAGAATGCTAGAAGAAAGTAGGAGTTAACAATTAATTTCAAGAGCAACATTTTGCATTCAGGAAATTAGAGAGCTCCTTTAGTCTATGGTTTTGAACCTGTATTTTGATTTTTGTACGAAAAGCAGATATTTTACTTTAAAAGAATAATTCTTGACAATGCCACATGTTTCTTGAGGTGTATGTGTTGCTTTGCTCTGGAGAACTCTACATAATGTAGTTTTCAGTTGCAAAACCCTGAAGAACATTGTTGGGAAGAACACAAGTCTTGTTGAGGAGCTTCAAGAGATACTTGGCTATGGAGAGGGTTGGCCCTGATGATGGAGGAGAGGGTTGGCCCTGATGATGGAGAGAGGGTTCAGCTCCAGGAGTCTTTTTTTAAGCTAAGGACACTGTTCAATGTGTCAGATGAACAGCAGTGATGCAGATTGTTTACTGTAGGAGGAATGGGGAGTATATTACTATATTATAAAGAAACAAACACATTTCTATGCCCCTAGAGGATTTGGGCAATGTGGCTTGATTTTAAGAGAAGCATAAAGTCTCTGTGAGGCATGATTTCTTTTGGAGACCCTCTGAAAGCAGTAACTGTTTCTTATCCTGTGAGCATTTAGGACCAGGATGACCTGATGTATTCAAAATAGTTGTGTGACCTTTTGCTGTTGCTAGGATCTATCCTGATGCTTTTCAGAGGCTTGGGAGATGGTGAATAACAGGATTAAAGTTGCCTGTGTAGGTGAAAAATAAACAGCTATGGATTTGTCTGTGCAGTAGCAAAGACATGGCATAGTCTGCAATATGATGAAGAAATGGCTAATTATTGTAAAGGAGCTCTGAATTGCTTTAATTTGGAGTTGCAATATATACCAAGCTGGAGTTTTGTCAGGTACTAAAATTTAACTGACTTGCAAGCAGTGTTAGTTAAAATTACTCTGTAGCTATTCAGTTTCTTTCACAGTAGTATTATTTATTTGTGAGACATTACAGATATATTCCAACTCTGCTGAAACATCAGCCAAGAAATGAAAAATGGGAAAATGAGTGTCCATAATGTGTGTTTTACTATTCCCTTGCCACTTCACTTCTAACTGTAGTTAATGCTCTTGATAATGCAAGAAACCTAACATTTTCTTCTGGGGAAAAAAATAATTGCCTAATACTAAGCTTGTCACCTTCCTGCACTTTTGTATAATTCACATGGACTTTTGTATAATTCACTCTGATCTTTTTGTCTTTAATGAGCTTTGTCACAGTAGGCAGAACATAGCCAGTGTCTTGGGATATGAAAAATTCAAGAGCAGGCCAGAAAGTCAACAGCTTTCAAGAGAGAGCTGGGTTGTCCAGATAAGAGCAGCACTGCTTGAAGTAAAGCTGTTGTTAATAGTGGTTTGTAGAGAAGTTTAAGACAATGCCATGAAAAGGCTGCTGTTGGTACCAAATCTAGAGGAGATGCTGCACTTGGGATCCATGAGAGCTCAGCTCTTGTTTTCAGTTGAGGAGAATCACTCATCCATTTCAAACTGTGCTTGAACAATACAGTATCACAGAATTACAGTATGTCAGGGGTTGGAAGGGCCCTAGAAAGATCATCTAGTGCAATCCCCCTGCCAGAGCAGGAGCACCTAGACCAGCTCACACAGCAATGTGTCCAGGCAGCTCTGCAATGGCTCCAGACAAGGAGACTCCACAGGCTCCTGGGCAGCCTGGGCCAGTGCTCTGGCACCTGAACTGCAAACAAGTTCCTCCTCGTGTTAATACTAAACCTCCTGTGGTCTAGCTTGCTCCCATTGCCTCTTGTCCTACCATTGGATGCCATTGAGCAGAGCCTGGCTCTCTCCTCCTCACACTCACCCTTCACATCTTTCTAAGCATTGCTGAGGTCTCCTCTCAGTCTCCTCTTGTCCAGGCTGAAGAGACCCAGCTCTCTCAGCCTGTCCTCCTAGGGCACATGCTCCACTCCTTTCCTGCTCTTGCTGGCCCTGGGCTGGACTCTCTCCAGCAGCTCCCTATCCTTCTGGAGCTGAGGGGCCCACAACTGGACACAGCATTCCAGGGGAGGCCTCCCCAGGGCACAGGAGAGGGGAGAAGAACCTCTCTGGCTCTGCTGGCCACGCTCCTCTTAATGCATCCTAGGATGCCATTGGCCTCTTGGCCACAAGGGCACATTGCTGCCTCATGGGCATCCTCCTAGCCACCAGCACTCCGAGAGCTTTTTCCCCAGGGCTGTTCTCCAACACATCAGTTCCCAGGCTGTACTGATCCATGAGGTTGTTCTTTCCCACATGCAGTACTTTACATTTACCCTTGTTAAATGTCATTCAGTCTCTCCCTGCCCATGTCTCTAGCCTGTCCAGCAGAGTTGCTTTCTCACTGTCAGTGTATTGTGTGTTGGAAACATCTACAACTTTGCTTTCTGCTAAGTCTAGCCATGAAATCCAAAGAGAAGACTGAAGCCTTGTGCTATGTCTCCAGAATTAGTAACTTTGGGGAAAGAAGAGGCTTGATATTCTTGGTTGGTTGCTTGGTTTTAATTGTTCTCTCTGACTCAAGTCTTTCACTAAAAGCTAGGTGAAGAACAACTGCACCTTCCATCCCACTTTAAGACTTCTTCCCATTTCCTTCTGTGTAGATACTCAAGGTGAAAGATGTATCAAGGTATGGTAGCTGCCCATCACTGAACAGCAAATTGTTAGATGTTCCTGGGATGAGAAACTGAAGGAAGGGCTTGAAAAGCTGCTTTTCTGTGCCAAGATGTATTCATCAACTCCAAGGTACTGACAGTTGTCATGAACAGAGAGAAAAAGGTGTCTGGCTCCTGCACACCATTTCCTACATAGCTGCAGACAGTGCAACAAACATCCTCCTCAAAAACATTACTGGGAAGGATTTTTTTGTCCAAGTTCTGAATTCTTTCAAGTAGAACTTTAGACTTATTTAACCTGTAAATCACAGGAGTTTAGTTTTCTGCTGGAGGCAGTTCCAACTCTTAGTAATATGTAGGAACTCAATGAATTATTGTGACACACTGCTATGCCATTTTAAAGCTATCTGGGTCTCTAATTGCTTCCATCAAAGCTGCTTTGCTACACTCTGAAAACTCTGCAGTTCCTTAATTTTTTTCTAGCTGCAAAAATTAACCATAATTGCATTTATTTTCTCTTTTATTAGGTTGATTTCTTTAATGTGTTCATTGAAAGTAGTTCTGTATTTTCTCTCCCATTCGCCTGATCTTAATTTCTAGGCTAAATTTAGTCTGAAGGCCTTAAATCTTGCCTTTCTTTTACAGGAAAGGTCAGGCATCAAGTTCCATCACACTCTAGAGAGCAGAATAATGTGTTGTGCATGCTTTGTTCCCAGCCCTTTGCTGCTGTGCTGAATTCTGAAGGATAAGTCACACGTGAGAGTCATTTCTGTTTACATCTCCTGCAGTCAAAGCAAAAGTGAAGTGCTTGCTTTTTCTCCCCTTCTGGAAGAGCTAGTGGGTTCTTGATAGGCTTCAATGTGTGTTTGGGGAATGGTTTGGGGGTTGGATTTCTTGGTTTTTTTAGTGTATTTAGCTTTGGTGTAAGTAATAGAGCTGCATATTTTGTTCACTTTGAGGGGAGATTGTACCTGCAGGGTCCTGCCCCTGGGTCAGAACAATCCCCACTATCAATCTGGGCTAGGGGATGAGATGATGGAGAGCAGCCCTGCAGAAAAGGCCTTGGGGTGCTGGTGGCTGAGAAGC
>VWZO01001801.1:16076-35354 GCA_013396975.1 Bucco capensis | reverse complement strand
ATGAGCTCCAGAGGTCCCTTCCAACCCAAACCAGTCTAGGATTCTAAGTCTCTGACTTAGGTTAGTTTACTAACCTAATCTAAATGTGAAGGATTAAAGTTGCCTATGTAGGTGAAAAATAAACAAGTATGGATTAGAGAAAACAATTTCAACTTGAAAGAGGTAAAAATGGAGAAAATGCTTAATCTACCACAAATTATTGCTACTGTTATATCTATACCTCATACTTTGGAGGAAAAAAAATAACCTAAAATCATTTTGCTGAACATTATATTTTTGAATAGCTTTGTGTTTTCCAGTAAAAGGTGATCTCTAGGCTCCTATTTTCCAGTATTTGACTTCAAACTATAGGATTCTGCAGACTGATGGAACTGGGAGGAGACACACAGAGAAATTCCAGCATGGTTAGGGATGTTGTCTTTTTCTTCTGGAATCGAAGGATAAATTTTTCCATGGTGATCAATCTCCTTGGACACAATTGATTTTTCAACAGCATTCTAATCTGTAATTTAGACTTCATTTGAAGTGTAAAAAGAGCACTTTGGGGGTCTTCTGAATGGATGTTCCATCTTGGAATCCATTCTTCAGGGTATCCTGCTCAAGGATGGTCAGATTCTGTTAGGTTTGCTTTGTTTTGTTTTCCTTCTGAGGTTTACATCCAAAAGGATTAGTTTGTAAGCCTAGAAGCTAATCACAGGCAATTAAATTGATCTGTGTATAGCTAAACTCAAGAGTTTTAAGGAAGAGTTGAACTGCTTACACACAAAAAGGGATAAAGCTCTGGCCAGAGGCTGGAGAAGAGGCAATTTAACAGCAAAAAAAAAAAGACAAACTGAAATGAAAAGGCAAATTCTGAGTTTGTTTTGTGTACCATTCAATTTTCTCTCCAGTTCCCAAGAGCTTTGTCTGGGAAGATACTTTACAATAAAATGCAACCTTAATCCTAACATTTTCAGATGTGCTTTTCCTCTTTTCTGGATGCACTCTTGTTTCTATCCAGCACCAGCAATATCCAACAATCCAGCTGCTCTTGGCACATTTCCCTCTTCACTTTGGAGTTGTTCTTGTGCTTCTCAACTTGACAATCTCTGCATAGAAAGTTCTTCTAGGTGCTTCTCAACATCACTGCTTTTGACAGGCAAATTCCTCAAAAATCTCTAGAATAAGTTCACAATAGAAGTGAAACTTCTCAGTTTTAAGAAACTCAGTAGATTTCTAGTCAATTGTATGCCAATTTGGTTTGGGGTTTTTTTTACTTAGAAATAAAAAGAAAATGGCAAATTGCTCATGAATTATAACCCTTAGGGATCATCCATTATGTAATTTAAAATAGCCTTAACTTTTGAATACTTCTTTCCAATAACTGATTCTAGCACTGTGTTGCCTTTAATAAGCACAGAAACTGCAACAGTTGAGCTCCATTATTTCCTGAGATGCCCTGAGGCATCCAAATTCAGACACACATCTGCCTCACAGCTCCTGGGTCCTTTTTGCTGTGGGCAAGGAGGGGAGTCATTTGCTGCTGGCCTGATTTTATTAGCACCAAGTTTCTAGTTTCTCCTCTCCTATCTCTTTCTATCTGTGTAACTTCAATTCTCTGGTCAGGATGTGCTGCCTGAGCCAAGTTTTCAACAGAATGAGGGGAGAGATGTTGCACTGCATTAGTCTGGAAAAAGTGGGTTGTTCAGGAGGAGTTGAGCCTTTCCATTTTCATCCCTTTCCAGGAGGAGCTCTCTGGTGTTTGGATGTGTGTCCTATCCAAAAATGACAAACAAGTGGGGATGTTAGAGTTAAATTAGTTTGGGAAGCTCAACTTTATGTTAAAGCTGTGTTTTTACCTTTATGGAGAGGCCAGGTTTCCTTCAGTGCAAAACTGCACATCCAGATGGAAATCAGTGGAGCTGTGAACTGAGTCTCACTCACTGCTTTAAGAACTAAATGTCACAATTCACTATTTAACTCCTGAATTTCTCCTTTGGACCATCAGAAAGGATTCTTCCATGTCTTTGTTCCTTTATGCTCTATACCTTTTAATTGACTTTACTGTGTTGCTCTGCACCTCCCTGGTATGCTGACAGAGAACTTTTGCTGAAGTAATCAAACATTTCCTGGAATGTTATGGTTCTAGCAGAGATTCTACTATATGACTTAACATTTATTTATTCTGTTTAGTGTAGTGTCTATTTATGGCTCCTAGGCTGAAATGGGAGCTCCAAAGTAAGAGAGTGAGAGGACTGGCAGGCCTGCACTCAGGCAGACACTGCATGCTATGTCTGGCATTTCTACAAAACCCTTGTATTAAATTAATAGCCACATCATTTTCAGTCCCATAAAATTTGACTCCACTGTTAAATTTATATTATGCTCACAGGGAGGAGTAATTTTCTTTTCTGCTGTTTGACTTTTATAAATGTGCTGTAATTCAAAGCCATGACCATGAAGTGTTCTATTGCTAAGGAATGAAGTGAAGCAACCACCTTGCAGCTCAAGGCAGGTTCTTCACAAGAGGTGGAAACAAAAATTACATAGTATTTTGGAATCAGATAGTTCTCCCTTTCAGTGTCTTATCTAGAATATGCCTCTCAGCTATTTTTGATCAACTTCTGGTGTGGGAGCTGCTGGTTGAAATCCTGTTAATTGCCATCAGCTGAAGAACTGACTGATAGTAAGAGCTAAAAATAAAGGTGGTAGTCAAGTTAAATCACACAGAATCACAAAGGCTGGAAGAGCCCTCCAAGCTCACCAAGGCCAAGCATACTTATCACTCCCATACCACTAACCCATGGCCCTAAGGAGAGCAGCTAAATGTTTCTTAACCCCCTGCAGGGATGCTGACTCCAGCACCTCCCTGGGCAGCCTGGGACAAGACTGAACAACCCTTGCAGTAAAGGAATTTCTCCTTTTATCTAAATATAATTTAGACATCATATTCAAAAGAGCAGGGAAGGAAAAACTGGAGCATGGATTTGGGCATAAACTTGCAGCTTCATGAAAGAATTGCTGTGAGTATGAGAGTCCACATAAAGCAGCTATGAAACTGAACTATTAAAGCTCTCCTAAAGCCAAGAGGTTTTGTTATTGTATTAATTGTTGCATGAAGAAAGACATTTTAAACCTCTTCTCTCTGGTTTTTACCTAGCAGAATTCCAAGGAACTCACTTAAGCATTGTGTGCCTGATTCAGTGATTAATTTCATTAAGTAGTAGTATGTCCCTTCTCCCACTCCTCTCTTCACATGTGGAAAAAATATTGTGCTGTCATCTTTTCCTGCTTGATCTTTCTAAGGAGATTACTGTCACCTTGCAGGAGAATTAAATTAGAGTTGTTGGGTTTTTTTTTTCAGTGAGTGGCACAGAGGTGATGTGCTCAGACAAACAAACTTGTGTTTCAAAACCAAGTCCTTGACTGAAGACTTTGCTTTTCATAATAAAACTCTATAGAACAGCTGAAAAATCCCTTTCCCTAGCTAAGTGTGTGAAATCCCAGTGATCATGATGAGGTTGGGCAGATGATTATTTTTGTATTTAAAATATTTGTTCTAATAACAACCACTGAAATGAAAGCCTGAAGGGTGATATTCCATTATCTGCTCTTTTAGAGTGCAAAGTGTACAATTCCATGGAGTCATTTGTGCCCTCAGCTGCACACTTGTGTAATGAGAAGGTATTTGCCATAATTACAGCTACTGGTTTGTCTTTCTCTGGCTCTGAAGTTCAATTTTTTTAACCTCCTCTCTGTAATAACACAAGTTGATTGCTTGGTGGTTGTTTGTTTGGTTTTTTTTTAACAAAGAAAAATAAGACAAAAACATTAGTTCTTAAAATTGCTGAGCTATGAGGAGAAGAAAAGCAATTAAGTGATGAATAAAAGGACAAGGAAAGTGTGCTCTTTTTCTTGATCTTTTTAAGGTCAAAGAGAAGAGAATGTAAAATCAAGTCACCAAACATTAAAGCAAAAAAGGAGGGGGGTGGTTAAATTCTGTTTATTTTGCTTGAAGGACATATCTGCAGCTTTTATGTCTTGTCTAAATAGTAGTAGAAAGTTAAAGTACATTCCTGCTCTCTGAATACATCACTTTCTAGTCAGTAATTTTTCCAACTAATGAGCTGCTGGTTTTTCACACTTGGAAAAGCAAATGAATTGTGTTTTAGGTTGGAATATATCTGTACATATGTCAGTGTGTGAGGACTTGAATTCTACTGTAGAATTTAATGAGTTTACTTAGCTACTTCTAGCTTTGCTTTTTTTTCCCCCCCTCTTTTTCCACAAAACAAACCACTTTTCCTGTTAAGTGCTGTAAGAAATTCACCTTTCTCCCTTGCATCTAAAGCATGGAGCAAGGATGAAGGCACAGCTTTATTGGGAGAGGTGTACTCAGTTAACACTCCAACTCTGCTTTCCTTAGCATATTTTCTCTTGGTGTGGACAGTGTATGATGCTGACATGCTCTGAAGCCAATAGATTAAAACTGATTTGACCTAAGCTCATTGTTTTTACATCCCAATGATTCCCTAGTGATTCACAAACCTTTCCCACAGGCTGTCACAAAGAGTAGGGCTTCATTTGCTTTCTTTGCAATGACTTGAGACAGTTCCAGAAACACTCTAGCTGCTTTGTATGTACTGTCAGGGTATGAATTCTGGAGCAAAATCCTATCCCCAGGTACATTCCCCCTGGGATTCTGTGAAAAGGAGTTGCATGAAAAGTGAATTGAAGCCTTCCCTGAAGATCCTGAGCTTTATGCAGTGGTCACCATCACATTGCTTCTCCTGTTCTTCAGCAAGACTAAATGATTAACTGTCACTCCAATAAAAAGGGTTTTATCACTATAATTCATGTTAAATTCTGGACTGTACTTTTTTTTTCCCCCAGGCTCATACTAAATGTGTTTTGAGAGAACTGCTGAGAGCAGATTGAGGATCCTTTAACTGGGCCTTTTCTCCACTTCAATGACACTTGTGACAGTGCTTAGGAGCTGTGGGATGTCCTCTAGCTGCCACTTCTGAGGCTCTCAGAACTTTTTACATCTCCTATTTGGTGATATTTTGATTGGAGTTCAATTAGATAATGTAACTGAGCTTGTTTAATTTATGTACTGTCTTTTCCTGAAACATCCATGACTTCCCTTACCCAGATTGTAATGAATTATTTCTATTAGAGCTCCTTGCAGTAATAAGTTGTGAGTAGTGCTGAGGCAAAGGCAAAGGGCTTCAGGGTGGCCTGGGCCTAATTAGGGTTTTATCCTTCAGAAACTTTTGTTGTTGTGAATATTTTGCACCATATTTTGTGGAAATTTCTATCTAGAAGGTTGCCAATGCCATAAAGAGGAATAAAATCCAAGTGTTTCAGGAAAAAAAGAGCTTAATTCAGTAGCACATGGACATACTGTTGATTTCTTTCTTTTGTTTAGGCACCTTAAAAGTAATCTTGATGTGTTACTTTTTCTGCCTTGAAGGTGATGCAACTGAAAGCCACCAAGAGAGAGTTTTCTGGGAAGGACTAAAAATATTCACATTAATTTTGAGGATGTTTTCAGTCATCTGGGTGTAGTTGTAGAGTTGTCTCCCTGTTTAAAAATTAGTAAATAGGTGATATAGTCACAAATTGCTGAGCATGAATATGAAAAATACTTTTCTCAGGAAACAGAATTTTATACAGGGGAGAGAAAAAAAGCTTCTAAAATACCTTACTGTTTAATTACAATACAAAAACTCATCCCCACTGGGCATCTTTGATGTTAGAAAGAGGCAAGCAAAAGAAAAATGTCAAGTATTAAAATATTAAAATATCTTAAAGCCTGCAGCCCCATAAATGTGATGAATATTCATGGAGCTTATGATTACAAAATAAAGTTCTGGAATAGCAAGTGTACAATTGCCAAAACCAAACCAAAAAAAAAAAAAAGGCAGAGAATAGCCAATACTTTAGTACTTGAGCTGATGCTAATTTAGGAAAGGTACATGATTCTGATTGTGCTATGTTTGCTGGAAATGGCTGAGGCTGTAGGCAGGAGCCATTTTACAGAAGGCTACATTCCAGAGGAAATAAACCCTACAGATCTATCTCTTGTTTTCTCTTACTAGTAATTTATATCAGAAGTGAAAATATACAGATTATTGGTTTTCTGGTCATTTCTCCATCTAAGCTTTTGAATTCATCTCTTTCTAAGTAAGGCTTGCAAGATCCAGATTTGTGCTCAGGTGTGTATGTGTCCTTATGTGTAGATACACACCTGGGGCTTAAAGGTTCTTGTACTAGAACATGCCAGTCAAAGCCNTCTAGGATTTGGCAGTGTATAGGATCTGTACTTCCATATTCATCACAGACATAGTCCCTGTCTTTTATTCTGAACCTAATCATCCTCAAGATGGAAAATGGTACATCTCCAGGATTCATGAAGAGATAAAAAACCAGAAGAATAAGAACAGAATATATGTGCTTCTCTGAAAATATGTGGTAATGTATTAAAATAAAAATATGTGTGACCTGAGGCTGAGAGAACTGGGCTTGCTTAGTGTGGAGCAGAGGAGGCTCAGGGCAGAGCTGAGCTCTCTCTGCAGCTCCCTGACAGGAGCTTGCAGTGAGATGGGGGTAGGGATCTTCTCCTGGGTTAACAGGGACAGGAGAAGAGGAAATGGCCTCAAGTTGCACCAGGGCAGGTTTAGATTAGATATAAGGAGGAATTTCTTCTCTGCAAGGGTTGTTAAGTCTTGTCCCAGGCTGCCCAGGGAGGTGCTGGAGTCACCATCCCTGCAGGGGTTTAGAAACATTTAGCTGCTCTCCTTAGGGCCATGGGTTAGTGGCATGGGAATCATAGGTATGGTTGCACTTGATGAGCTTAGAGATCTCTTCCAACCATTGTGATTCTGTAAAGCAGATACTTGCCATTAAAATAAATAATTAGAGAACTAGTGGGGATGGGATTAGCTATTTTTTTCATTCATAACTCATATCTACTTGGATAATTCCTATTTAGAGAATTTGTGACTTCCCAAGGTTAAAGCAGTAGCCAGAAAACAGGACAGAATGCACAGGACCCAAAGTAAGTGCACTATAGTATTTTCACTGTGAAAGTAATCTACTCTCTAACAAATGGATCAAATTGTGGTTTTGTAACAGCAAATGAGCACAGAGACATTTAAGAATAGAAGGCATAAGTAGAATTTTGTTATTCTTCATTCCAATTAAAGCAGATGAAATTCATTCCACTCTGGCAAAGCAGCCCTTCATAAATGATGTATTCATAGCCACCACTTAGCCAGCAGAGATACTGCCAGTATTAAAAGGAATATTGATGAGCTAGATAAAATTCTGAATACATATGCAAAACAAATGTAATCCTCTCTCTTCTTTTTTTTCCCTTTATTATATGTGTTATTAATGCAATGTGTGGCAAAGAGGCTTGTGTCTTTCAAGTATGTTATCTTGTTTCATATGCTGTCATACTCTTATATTCAATGATTTCCCATTTCCATTGTGTTTAGTGAGTTGCATGCAAGATGCCAGGAAATTGTCAGAGAGATTTAGAGGAAGGATAACTTTTCAATACGGTGGAAAAGAATGCTTGGAGTTCCACTCCAAATGTGGCTATTGGAATATTTGTGATGCTTCAGGCTTCTAAGGAAGAGGACCTTTGTTTTTCCATTCTTTTTTTCCCCCCAGTATCTGTTATATAATACTCTACTGATGCTTAATATTCCAGCAGCCTGCAGAGCAGACACATTTACACTTACTCAGTTCACCCTTGAGCAGTTTATGGAGTTGGAGAGTGTGAAGGCTTTGTAACTTCTCTATTCTACTGTAGGATTTAAATACTAGCCATATTTTACCTTGAGGACAAATGCTGCTGCAGTTCCTTATGCAATAAAAACTCTTTTTAAGCTCTAGTACTGCAATAGTGAGGTTTGCTTTGCTAGGCATGGATCTGCTTTATTTTTTTCCCCTAGTTTGATGGAATAATCACACCAGAATTTGTGGGAAAACAGCTGATGATTTGATCTCACTTTTTAATTACAATTATCTGTGATCTAAGCTGAAAGAAGACTGGCAGATGACCTTTATAGTGTTTTCTGTCTATACTCTTACACTCCAGCCCCATCTGGATGAGCCTCTGATTAGTATCATCTTCAAACAGAAGAGAAAGGTCAGGCTACCATGGTTTTGGGAAGAGAGGAGTTTCATTGTCTCAGCTGGAAGAAAATGCTGACTTTCTCCTCCTGTGACTTAATTCATTCTTACCTAGTGGTAGAAATCCCCTGGGTGCTAAGTTCTCTTTCCTCTGTGACACAATTTCCACCTGGCAATAGGAACTGCACTAACCTACTTGCTAAGATGTGTTCCAGCTAATAGTTGACCCCTCTGGCCTAGGACTGGGTTTCATTTGGGGCAAGGAGCCACTTCTTCAGACCCATAGGTTATTGATGGCTGTATGAGACAGTATTTACTCACAGTTTACCTCAGGGTAATACAACTGGGAGGGGAGTGATTTGTTCTTTGTTCTTCCTCAGACTTCCTTAATGTTGACCAAATATTATTGAAGGAGATGAATTCTTTTCTAAATCTACAAACTAAAATAATTGATAATGATTGAAACCCTGAGTACAGCTAAATGATTAGTGCTGTCTTATACACAAGCTGTAGTACCACTACATGCTGATGTGAATAATGAAGGGAATAAAATCAGGAGGTCTTGAAAGTCTTCCTTAGAGTCAGAATCTTTTTTCATGGTGATTCTCTTCTCATCCTGCTCAATGCTATGAATTTTTCTGGATTTACAAGCTAAATAATAATAATAAATAAATCAATTAATTAACTATGCCTTTCAGTTCTGACATTTTTGTACTCATTTTAGTTGCCTTTTGGTGATTGAACTGGACTTCATTTGGAATCTAGTGAATAGTTGAATCCCTTCATGTGCTAGCCACTGAAAATATGATGACATTTATTGTCTCTGGGTGTTTTGTCTAACATATTAATATTTCACCCTCTGCATGACTTACCTTAACCCACTTTATGCCTAAAAGCAAGCTGGGTTTTGAGAAGAGAAGGTGCATCCATCAGAAGCATTGCTATCTCTGTGCTGCTTTAGGTCAGCAGGAATGAATATTCCTGGCACATGTGTTGACTCCCAAGTGATGAAGATCACCTGAAGTGATGGTTGATAGTTATGTGTTTAGCTGATTTGAGCCAAGGCAGCAATGATGGGAACAAACATGAGAAGACAACTTCCTACCTTACAAAATTAACAGAATGAGTTGATCTCTTTGGATCAAATTATTAATCAGTAATGAAACTAAATGAAGAGTCTGAAATGATAGCTGAAAGACCAAAGCTTTCTATTTAATGAGATGTTCTATGAAAAAAGGAACCTAAATTTGCCTGTGTTTTTTTTTCTCATCATCTAGTATTTTATTATTCATTTAGTTATTTATTTTGCTGTATTTTAAGATAGACAACAAATTTTTAATCTTAGGTGTATAGTGAGTCAAATTGAAAAGAAAATAGTCAAGCTTCCCCCCACTTAATAACTCTAGAGAACTTGCAGCAAATACTAAGGACTTTGATCCTACATATTTTCACATGATTTCACTGGTGACATTTACAAATAACTCTGAGGCCACTGAAAAACTACAAAATGCAGGCTTGTAGCCTCAGTATTTTTATTTTTTCCTATTACCTCTTCTGGAATTAGGGGAAAGGAGGAGCAAAAGGGAAAAAACAAATAAGTTTCCTGTCTGGCTAATTTGTGAACTAAATTGTTTTCTCTCTTTTGCTAATGGATCATTTTCAGCAAATATTGAAATCAGAGGCAGACTATTCAACTACAGGAGAATTTCACAAGTGGTGGAAGTCAAAGCAAGCCAGGAATTACTGCCCTCCCTTTCCATGTGGTTTTCCAGTTGCTATAGAAACTAGGCAATGATTTATTTGGCTCACTTGGATTCCAAGAGGAGAGGAAAATGCTGTGTGAGAAAGCAAGAGGAGAAATTAAAGCCTCATGCTTATCAGAGAAGTCTCATATTTATCTGTGTGCATGAGAATGCTAACTTGGGTGGCATCTGTGAAATAGAGATCCTTTTTGCTTTGTCTTTGTGGAAGGGGTTAAAACTTCCAAGGAAATACAAGAAAAGGAAGTATGCTGATGTTATACAAGCTGTAATATCTTGTTCTCATTCTTCTACAGTGCAGTAATATCTGTGCACATAAAGACTCTAGGATTCCTTTGCACATGGTGGAGGAAAGAATTTCCAACTATTACTCTTGCTCTTGAACCTTTTTGCATTCCTGTAGATCTCAGGTCTCTAGAAGATTCCCACAGCCTTCAGTATTAGGTTTTGGGGATCATTATTATAGAATCGTAGAACAGTTGCAGCTGGAAGAGACCTTGGAGATCATGAGTGCAGCCTTTGTCCTAGCCCTAGCAACCTGCTAAATGATGCTCCCCAAGGCAACATCTCCCTGGCTCTTAAACCCCTCCAGGGATGGGGACTCAAGCACCTCCCTGGGCAGCCTGTTCCAATGGCTCACAACCCTTGCAGCAAAGAAATTCCTCCTCATGGCTAGCCTGAACCTCCCCTGGGGCAATTTCCATCCATTTCCCCTTGACCTANGCACTGCATCCCCTGGGCCAAATCAGTGATGAAGATGTTAAACAGGAGTGGCCCCAGGACTGAGCCTTGTGGGACCCTACTCGGGACTGGCTGCCAAAAATTATGCCAGAAATGGAACCTAGCCATGTGAGGTTTCTGCTGTTTTTACATGTTTTATCATCATACAAACCTTGGTGCCTCCTATACCTGTGAATGACAGTGCTGAGCAGGAAACTTTCTTATATAGGGTAGTTTATAATATCAGCTTAAAGTGTTCAGAGCCCTTTCTGTAAGCTGATTAATTTCCCCCTTTTTAATGCTGTTACTTGTTTCTACTTGTTCAACATTGGAAGCAGACATCACTGGGCAATTATCTCTTGGCCTGTGTTGGTGAACACAGCAATGTTCATGTTACTCTTTATGGTGAAGGTACAATATCAAACCTTAACTTGCTGAAAGAGAAATATATAGTCCTCCAGACCTTAAATCTTTGCTTCTAAGGCAAAAGCAGGTCAATTGTCTTTTAAGATAATCACTGCTGTTTGCAAGTTGTTGTTGAACTGTAGTCGCTGTCATTTTTATCTCCATCTTTGATGCTATATTAATTAATTACACATTTTTAAAGTATTTTCTTCTGTTTGGAAATTCTGTCTCTAAATAAGCTGCAAAGAAGCTGTGGTGTGCCATTAAATTTTTACCCTCTACCTGGTTATTTACTGCTTTTACAATGCTGGAGGGGAATTTATGGTATAACCTAACCCTGAAGAAAGAGTTCAGTTTGCCAAATTTCTTGTGAAACTAATATTTGCTGGTGCAGAACATAAACTCCTGTGATGGGATGGAATGATTTTAGAGTGGGTTGAAAAGCTCTGTGTTGAGAAAGGAGAAGTAATGAAGCAGCAGTTTGAGAATGACAAATCAATCCAAGCTCTGGCAGTGGAAAGGACATTAGAACAAGGCACTCCTTAGCTGCTGAAAATCCATGTGCTGCACCTCAGTGATGCTTCAGCAGGCTCTTTCAAGTCAAATGGGACAGCTTGTTTTAAAGGGGAGAAGCAATTTCTCAATTAAAAGAAATTCTCTATTTCTATTCTTCTTTATAGACAGATAGGGAAAAAAATAACCTTTTTGATTGATTTCAGTCATTGAAAAGATCATTGTCTGGCCTATGCTAGGAAGAGATATTAAAGATCAGTAAGGAGAAGAAATAAATCAGTAGGTACTGATGGGTTAAAATATCCACCTTTGGTGTCTCTTCTTGTCCTTTGCTTTGATGTTGATGTGCACTGAAATTGAGCCTAATATTGACTTATATAAAATTAATGTGCTTAACATGACTGCTTAATGATAATTGAAGGCTCAGGATTACCTGCTAACTGAAGTCCTGCAGAGTGTATTCATGAAACAAGTAGGGATTACCTTTCCTGCAGAATGGCTTTGGAGTTTTTTTGAGGGGAAAAACACAACAAAACATAATTAAATGATGTTTTTCTATGTTTTAAACAGCTGGATATTGGCAGCTGACAGTCACTGTGCTAAAAAGCCTTTAGGAAGATGAATCCAAAAAGATACTAGAGGCCTGTTGGACTATTTCTAGTGTTTAGAAAGTCTCTGAGATGTTGTAATACTTCTGAGGGTTACATTTAGGAAAATGTTTGCTGTCATCCTCACCAACATTGTTGAAAATACAGTAGTTAACAAAAGAATCTGTTCTTATCTGAGATTTCACCACCAAGTGCTACATATTTGCCTATTTAAAGACAGTTCTTCTATTTCCTACATTTTCTGTCTGAAGAATGGGAAAAGGTCAGAGAAGGAGAAAGAGCATCTAAGGTCAACCTGCTGGGTTAAGTGTGAACGTGATCAGGATGTTCAGGTTTTGGGGCTTCTCTCTGGTAAGGATCAAAGAAAACAGCTTTTCAAATTAATAATTACTACTGTTATGTCATTGCAATCTAGCCCCAAAATCCTAATTCTTAATGCAGCATGAAAGTGGCCTATAATTTAAATAATTAACCAAGGCTTTCCTATTTATTAAAGCAAGGTCTCACTCTATCCCCACTTTCTCTTTTGGTTTTCTGTTAATTTTCATTTCTTTTCTTCTCTGGTAGATTTTTAAAGCATTAAAGCAAACTAGATTTATCTTCATTCCTTTATGCACCAAAAATCAACCTTAAAAATAGGTAGAATGCATCTCCAGTTGGTAAATATTCACTGTCATTATCGATTGCAATAAATGTTGACAATTTGTGTTCCTGAGGCTAGGGACAGCAAACTTTTCTTCAGTTGTGAATGTGAGAAATAGACCATAAAAATCTAAGCTATACGACTGTAAATCCAATCAACACTTCCCTTTGCTTGTTCAGGAAGAAATACAATCATATATTTAAGAGTACATGGTATAACTTCTGCTTGAGGAGCTTAATGTCCAATGTGTTGGCATGGAAGGCTCAGTGATTACAGTTTTTTCCACTGAAGTAATTGTGAACATGTAATTATTCCTTCCATTACTAATAATTACCAACCCATTCTACTGAGAAGCAAAGACCAAGACAAAAAAAAAAATTAAATTAAGGCAGCCTGAGAAGAAGGAAAAAATTTATGTTCTTGAGTTTTAGAACTCTAAAATAAAATATACAGAGCCAATGGGCCAAAAAATTGCTTTGGCTAACCAGTGCCATAACCCTTATTTCTTATTTCCACTTTCTGTGGAGCTCCAATCAAATGGAAATCTGCATCTTTAGCCTTTTTTTCCCCCTGGCATTCAGTGTCTTATCTAGGATCTAGCACTGGATTAACACAGCATGTACATTCCAGCTGTTGCTCATGTGCTTGGTCTTCCTTGGGAGCCAAATGCATGCCTGCTGTGCCCAGCTAGGGCAACTATGTGGTAACTTGGTATTTAGAAGTCCAGGTGGATTTATTCAGAGGGCTATTCTCTCTCCATGTGTATCAGAAGTCTCTTTCCTGTGTGTTATGATATTGTGGATTATAGGTAGATCATAGACTCTTAACATGAAATATGAAGTAGGTTAAGAGTGGTTGCTTTTCTGCTCATCCAGGCCACTTTCTGTTTTTTCCTGCCTTGGAAAGTGCATAGTGTGTAGAGTAGGAAATAAGGAGGATGCTAGCAAAAGCCCATTTAATTCTTTAACTGTGTTGTGCATCAGTCTGAAGGGCTGATCTCATCTGCATGGCAGAGTCACAGCAGCATCAGTGCTGCAGAGCCTCTCGGGGTGCTGGAGGCAGTCTGAGTGACTCAGAGCTGAGACAGGAAGGCTTTTGAGAGAGAGCAGAGCCACGTGGAATCAGTCTCCCAAGCCCTGTGCTCTCAAAAGCAGCACTAATGCTTCCCAATTCCTGTGTGTGAAAACACCCAGCTCTGAGCAGGTTACACTCTCATCGCGCTAAGAGCTAGGCAAGGTGCAAAAGTTCAAACTCAGATCCTTGGATTGTTTTGCTTTCTCATGGAAATCATAATAACAGATTGCAAATCTCTGATTTCATTCCCAAACCTGGCTGTTTCAAGGATTCTTTCTACATCATCTCCCTGTCTTCATGGCAATTGCCTCCAGCAGTAGAGGCACACCTGCCAACATGAGTCAGATGATGTTAGTGGTCCAATGCACTCTCTGAATCACCATCTGGGTGACAAGATGTGTGTGATCTATGTGTGTAGGCTGGGAGCAGCTTAGTACCTTCTGTAAGTATATGCATAACAAACAAGCCTGAGAGTTCATTAATAGCTATTCAATTATTGTTATGATAAGGAGTCTCTTCAGTGCAGCTTATTATTGTAGACACAGATGTCCTGAGCAAAACTCAGGGGAGCAAACACAAAAAGGTCTGTTCATCCTCATATTCTGTCAGTGTTTGGTACAAACTCTTTTTTTTGTTTGCATTTGAAAGCCTTTTTGCAGATCTGTTATTCATCTTCTAAAGAGACAATTCAAAATTCCTTGTGATGTTTAGGCTTGCTGGCTCATGCCAATGTTTAGTTCTGAATATTCTGCAGTAGGCATTACCTTTCCCTTCTTCTCATCCATGAATATGAAGGTCTATATTTACTTGAATAATGCAGAAAAATAAATGTGGAAGTTTAGAAGATTCTTTTCCGTATGTTTAGTTTTCCAGAGTGCCCTGATCCTGCAGCTCTGTTCCTCTTTATTCAGCCTTTCTTCTCTTCCCTGCCAATAGACCTTTTAAAACATTGAAACCCAGGGCTGGGCTCAACAGCTGCTGAAGTTACAGACTCACACAATCATGAAGGTTGGAAGAGACTCTAAACTCATCAAGTCCAACCATCCCTAGCACTCCCATGCCACTAAACCATGGCCCTAAGGAGACCATCAATATGTTTCTTAACCCCCTCCATGGCTGGTGACTCCAGCACCTGCCTGGGCCAAGACTTAACAACCCTTTCAGTAAAGAAATTCCTCCTTCTATCCAATCTCAACCTCCCCTGCTGCAATTGGAATTAACTGAGTGCAGAAGTCCAACCCAGGTCCATCACCACCAGCACAAACAAATCACCTTCCTCTGGAAAAGGAAAGATGAACTCTTCCAAACCTGGAATAGCAGAGTGTGATACTCTGCTGTATAACAAAGTAGCCCAGCAGGAAGAGAAAGGTCATTGATGTTGATGCAAGCTTTTCTGTGACAGGATTGTGCTTTTCTGATGGGCTTGAACAGTATTTGAGTTCTCTGCCTACAATGATGCACATGAAATGCCATGGTTCTCTTTCTGATGTAGCTGAGGAGATTCAGCTGCAAGGGTGAGGGATTCCCAAGAGGTTTTTGCAAAGGCCAAGTCTAGCTTTTGCTTGTCATAGCATTGAACTCTTGGAAACAGATGAGTAATTCTGATCATCTTCTCTTCATACATGTGCTTGCTTAAGCCTAATCTAGCACTGTCCCAGTGTAGCTTGGCCACAGCCAAACAAAAAAGCATATTTATTGTTTTTCTTACTCATCTATTATCAGGTTGAGTGTCAAAAAGACAACCAGAGAATTCACTCAGTTTGAAGCTGGTATGTATACAAAAATAGGACCATCCTGTACCCAAGCACCTCCAGCTTCTGATAAGCACCCTAGAATAATAACAGAGGAAAACAGTAATAGTGTTTTATAGCTATATTTACAAATAGCTATATTTAGAAATGCAAATAAATATATTTACAGTAATACTTAGTACTTAATATAAAATATTACTAATAATATTTTCCTCCAGGTATTAAGTATTGTTGTAAATCTAACCTGACTTAGAAAGGGAGTAATGTAGAAGAAAGCAGTGTTTTCAAACAGTTGTGAATGTTTTTGTAGGAGAAAATAAAACCCTTAAGTTGTTAATGGATTATGACATTTTGCTTTGGTTTTGCTAGTCTTTCACAGCATAGGAAGTTGGAAAAATACTTCCATAGTGTTATTGTAGTCCTGCTACAGTGAACTCTAACAACTTCATTGTGCTAAGCTCTACATACATAAAGAGAAAAAATAGATACCCTATTTCTGTGTATGTGTAATTATGCTAAGAGAAATTATCTACAGGGAAAATAAATTGTGTTTCAGGTTGATACTGGGCAGGAAAATGCATGTGGGGGGCTCCATTATGAATAGAATGAGGATGATCAGTAGCCCCTTGAGGTAGGGATGTGTTCTCTGGAGTCAGCTGATGATTTGCCTCCTGATAGAAGCAGCAGAGCTCCAGGGATCCAGCACTGCTGTGGATATTTCACTCCAAGTGATTGATATTCAGGCAGCTATGGGCTCAGCTACACTGACAAAAGAAGAGCTAATGTAAAGGATGTTCTAGGGAGCATGCCTATCAAACACTAATTATCTCTTACATTGTGCTAATTCCTAGTTTCATTAGAGCCTTCTGTGGTGCTCTGCAGCAGGTGAGATGATCTGGCTGACGTGGTGCTTTATTCATGAGTAGCGAAAGCAGAAGCTTCAGAGCATGTTTAGAATGAATCCTGTATTCCTCCAAGATATTTCAGTCCAGCTTTCTCCCCTTTGAAGTTGTGTGTTGTTAGCAGCCAGGAAAACACCCAAAGAATATAGATTTCTCTTCAATGAAGAACAAACTGAAGTTGCCACTTGTGATTTTGCTGCATGCACACCCCCCAGAAGCCTTTCCAGAAATGTTAGTGATGATGGGCAGGGAGAAACTTGATGAAATTTTAACAAGAGTNGAGTCTCCTTGTCTGGAGCCATTGCAGAGCTGCCTGGACACATTGCTGTGTGAGCTGGTCTAGGTGCTCCTGCTCTGGCAGGGGGGTTGCACTAGATGATCTTTCTAGGGCCCTGCCAACCCCTGACATTTGGTGATTCTGTGATTCTGTGGTCTATGGCAATCTGTCTCCATAGTAAGGTTCCTTCTCTGCCTTAAAACATTCCTGAGCTGATCTGTTACAAGAAACCCAGTATTCTTTCATGTAGCTTTGTAATATCTTAATCTACCTGAAGCAATCTTGTTCTGGAGAGGATGGGTGATGATAAAAGGCATGTTTGGAAAAGGTATTAATGTTGCTGAAGAGTCAAGGCATAGCAATTTATTTGACTCATCTGGACAGGAAACTGCTGGGACTCAAGTTCTCTTAAGCTACAACCTCTGTACTATTTTCAGTGTCAAAGTGTGTTAGAACTTGTGGTTTCATTGCTCCTCTGGAGAGTTTTGGAGAGGAAGAAATAACCATAAACCATTTCTGCCATTATACAACTTAAAACTTAAGGTAACTCAGGGATTTAACTTTTGTAAGCCTGGGACTGGCTATTTAACCTCTTAGCTGGAAAACCTGAGCAACACTGCATTTATCTGTTATGCAAACCATTTAGAAGGTATAGGAAGTCATTAATCTAGTAGATTTATTTCCATTACAAACTGACATGAAACAGAAACTACCTTGATTTTAAAAGCCCCATGTAGCTTTTAGAAACATATTTACCACCTTTGAGATGACTGATTGTTGGGTTTATTTTTAATATCCCTCTTATGGAAGTTATATAATAAATTGTACTTCATAACTCAGAATGACTGAAAGTCTAATTTTAGCTCTGAAGGGTTTTTACATCTCAGTTGATCAATAAATTAGAGGAATTAATTAAGTTCTGCTGTCAGGGCCAAGGACTTGTCAGCAAATGTAGCCTTGCTTTTCTGGGTCATTTATTAGTATC
Organism: Bucco capensis; assembly: GCA_013396975.1. NCBI lineage: Eukaryota > Metazoa > Chordata > Aves > Piciformes > Bucconidae > Bucco > Bucco capensis. Next base: position 17,589 of record VWZO01001801.1, on the reverse strand, counting down.
TCAAAGAACAGGAAGTTTTTCCAAGTCTCTGCCTCTCCTTTCCATTTGGAAGGCCTTGCAGAGCTTTGCCTGTATCCAAGCAGACATTTCCATCCCATTAGGGCAATGCCTGAGTCCCATCAGGAATACAAATTCAGGAAGAATGTCATTTTTTTTCCCCCCTGACAGCTGTGTAAATGAGGAAGAAATTGCTTGATAGATGAACATGATTGCATTTTGTCTATATAGCCAGAGTTTTCCCTGACCAGAATGAAATGGTGGAGCTGAAAACAGCAGAAATATTGACACATGAACAACTAGACATGAATTCCCATTCACTGCAGGAGAAGAATTATTCATTCTGCTGTTCAGAATTTCCACTGTAATAATGTCATCCAGATGATAAATCCCTGAGAGAAGTGGCTGAGGAGTAAAAAGGTTTTTCATTGTGACTAACCACAGAAGTTAATGTCCACACTGCTGTGCTATACAGGGGGAGAAGTTTAAGGAAACTATGAAATCCATAAGGACATTATCAATAAATAAATGTTATTTGCTTGAATGTTTTTCAGAGCGCAGCCCAGTGTGACTCTTGCTGTAGAACTGGTGTCATCCTTTACAGTTTAGAACAGCAATTAGATTTGTATATTAACTACATTCATGTATTAATACAACTGACGTATTCTCTTCCTGGGTGTTTACCAATAATATTAAAATATATTAAAAGGAGAAAAAGGAATAGATTCATTGAATATACAGAAAATAAATTTAAATAATAATTGTTTTTAATTATTGAGACTTGCTAAGGTTGGTTCAAGGTTAATTTTGACCTATCGTATTCTAAACTAGGAGTTTCCAGGCCATCCAGACCTAGCTCCCATGTTCTAAACCAGAAGTTTCCAGGACATCCAGACCTATTCCATATTCCCTGCAGTTCAATTTTCCACTTGTTTCAGAAATGCCTGTGCTTTATTGAGTTTTAGATGCCTGATTAAAGCTACTGTGCAAGAGCTCCAAACCAGCTCCAAGGCTGGGCATGAGATTTTACTCCTTAGCAAATAACTTTGAACAAATCCTAACAGGTAAATGATGGCCACATGCTTCCAGATAGATAATTAAGACTCATTCTAGCAGGTATTTTGGTTGCAGATATTAGAAGCCCCAGCTGCTTATCAGATGAGGCATATCTCTTGATGTGGTGGCAAGGATACTGTCATTTCCATCTCTAGCAACTGGTGGCTCCAAGTAAACAGCTTTCCTTAGGAACTGAAATCATTCAAGCTCTAAAAGCTTGATTTTTGTCAGCTCAGCAAAAGAATCTTCCATTCTGTGTAAGCTAAGACTGCCCAAAGAAACCAAATGTTTTCCTTCTGATCATTTCCTTGTTCTAGAAGTTTCAGTAGAGGTTGGTGGTCAGGAGTACAAATCAGAGGCAGGCAGGGGTAAGAAAAGAATTGTACTCTCTAGCCAAAAACAGCCTCTCAAAGAGGCAGTGTAACAGAGTTAGGTGGGGAATTAGTCATAGAATCCTAGA
>VWZO01001801.1:0-15899 GCA_013396975.1 Bucco capensis | reverse complement strand
CTTGTTGAAGCTCATGAGTCTTTTTAGTATTCAGAGTATGTGAATATTTAGTGTGGGTTTTGCTGCTGAGAGGCAGAGCCCCAGAAGTTCATCTCTAGTCACATCTCCACCATCCTCAGGGTTCAATTTAATATTTACATTTCATATTTCCCAGAGTTTATGAGGAATTCTAAGACTGTATAATTTATAAGTTAACATAGAAGTCCTAATAATAGTGAGACAAAAATCTCATCCTGGTTTTGGCACAGACCATAGAGTTTCAAGTATTTTATTGTCAATTAGATTAATGCAATGCATTTTTTAATCATAACATTTTTCTGACAAGTAATAGTAAATCCTTACATGCCTCATACTAATCTCAAACCTTTTCTACTTCTTTCCCTTGCTAGATCATTTCATAACCATATTTGCTTATTGCAAATTATCAATTTTGAGGCCTGCAGTGTTCATTAGTAGACTAGAATCTGTTTGGGGATAAAGACTGTCATTTTGGTATTTGTATATAGCTACTTTGTAGTGAGCAGTTCCTGATGTGGGGAATTAAATACTGCTCTAGCACACATTTTAAGTAATCACATCCATTCAAAAGTGGATCTGGGGGATGATTTTGAATCATAAAATGCAGATGTCTGACTTTCATTGAAGATTTCAGCTTAATTACTGTTTGTCTTTTTCCAAACCTCACCTTTTATTTAACAGCATGTAAAAAAATAGGCAACATGAATAATTTGGAGGCTCTGAAATCTCTACTAATTCCTGAGAATCATATGCACAGTGTTTTCTTCTGTTAACTGTTAACTGGGAGACAGCTTCTGACTAAAAGAAAGAGAGAGCACTGATTTCCATCACCTTCCTTGTGTTCTTTAGGAGAGCTTGCTGTGAAGGAACACTGCTGTAACCCTGCAACTGCTGAGTGCCAGGGGCATGAATTCCTTTGCTTCATGGGCATTCAAATCTGCCCACACAAAGCAAGAATCAGGAGCTTGCTTTAAAAGCAATACTATTCTCTGAGCTCAGGATGAAATGTTATCTCCTGCATGTCTCAGCATTCAAGTGACTTTCATAGATTTTTAACTCTTTAGCACATTAAGAAACAATAACATGGTGCCTTTAAGGGAAATTTTCTCTTATCTTTTTATGTTATACTGATAAAAGGATTAAGAATCTAGTGTCCCAGGCACTCTTATTGTTCTCAGAGTTCCATCCTAACTGACTTTAGAGTCAAGAGCAGTTAAAGGAAAGACTCTTCTGCACAAGATTAACTCTCTTACCTTTCATGATGTCTTTTTTTCCTCTGCATTCCATCATCATCATACACTTAGAGCACCTGTAACCTGTTCCATACTGGCTTGTGTGTGCTTCATGTACCATATCCTCACCTTTGCTGGAGCCCTGTCCATTCTTCACTGGAGAGAGGTCTTTAACCCAGAAACACTCTTCTCATTCTTTTTACCAGGGAGACACAGCATTTGGTGAAGCTTTTGCCAATCTTTGTGAAGTAGTTTCATCCCAGCCAGCCCTAGCTGTAAGAGACAACACAGAGATGTCTGTGAGCTATGCTTGTATGGAATCCAACTGAGAACTTCACATATTTGAATTACAGAGTGCTCTAGCTGAGTTTTGACACCCTACAGGAATCACACAGAATCCCAGAAGGTTAAGGGTTGGAAGGGACCTCTGGAAATCATCCTCATCTAGTCCAGCCTCCCTGCAAGAGCAGGAGAACCTAGAGCAGGATGGGCTCTAGCCACCTTGTTCCAGAAATAAGAGCTTATTTTTTCTCAAAATATTCATATATAATTATTTACAGTTCAGCCATTAGTTTTTTTCTAAGTAATATTTTTCCAGCTTCATCTGTAATGCTAACTATTCTTCAAAACCAGTGTTGAAACCTGAACAATTGTCTCCCTTGTATCTGTTTCAGACTATTCCATGTGCTGCTGCTGCTTTTGGTAAATCATCTTGTTTCAGAACCTCTTGTTCAATTTTTATGTAGAGTGTTAAATTTTGCAGTGTCATTTCACTATCACCTTATTGGCAGAAACACATATTTTAATGGATATCTTTCTTCTTCTGCCCTTTCTGGCTTGGTCTTTCCAGGATCTCTTTATAGTGGGCACATGGGAGAAATGCTTCTTTCCATGAACAGATGATCCATGGCACGTGAAGGGATTATTATTTTTTAAAGCCATATTTTTGTGTTTCCAGACTCCATTTCCTTGATGTAATCTACATTTCAATTAGTTTAGGCTCAACTATAAATAAAAGCAGAAGAAAGGCCCTGAAGGGAAGCAAATTAACAAGTTAGGCATGAGGTCAAACAGAAAGTAAATGTACAGCCCATAGGCACTTCAGAGCCATCCTAGAGGAGCAAATCTAAGCATGCATGGCTTCTCCCATATATTACAGAGCAGCCAAAATAATCAAGAGGGATCAACCTTGAGGCAGCAAGGTTAAAATGAAGTGAAAGAGAAGGAGCTGAGGAGGAAAAACTTATTAGAATATGATGTGCTTTTCCCAAGCTGTTTGGTTCATCACTGGGCAAAAAGAAGTGTGAAACTCCCCCCCCAAAGTTTTCAGTAAACAAATGTACCTTTCAAGCTTTTGTTTCCGTTTCAAAGCCTCTTAGAAAATTTTATTCCACTCTGAGTATGTTCAGTGCCCATTATAGATGCAGTAGAGATGAAAATGATGTTAAAAAGCACTCAGTTGTCTTCTCTCTAGACAGCACCTAATGGGTTTAAATAACCAGTGATGTTTAAGCTAGATATGTAAAGTTTGTCAGGATGTGTGAACTTCTGGAATGCACATTAAACACATCTCAAACACATGAAATCCACATTAAAATACACATTCAACTAAGAAACTGATCACAGCTTAGCATCCAAAGTACTTTATCATCAGTGATTCAGTTTATCTCCCCAGTACTTGAACCATCATACATATTGCAACACAGTGCAGCCTGGAAAATCCTCCTGTGGAAGGATGCTAATTTTCTGTGGAACTGTGAAGCATAAATATTCCTCTTTCCTCTAGGGATTTGTCTGTGCTTTTTCTGCTAGTTCTGTAGAGATCTCCACTGCCCTGGTGAAACAAAGCAGAAACAGTCTTTTTGAAGACCTTCTCTGTCAAGTACCCTGGTAGAACTTGGTTTTTGGCACCCTCAGATCATATATTGCTGAGCCATATATTTGTGAGTGATTTTTTTTTATTTTGGTAGCATGCAGATGTCTTGGCATTAGGAAGTAATAATCAAATGCATAAATGTAATAAAACCCTCCCTACAAATGCCAGTAGCAGAACAGAGAGCAACTGCAGCTCTTTGTAATCCAAGCCTGAAACCAGAAGAGGAATTTAAAATCATGTTAAAACTGAAGATGAATTTAAAATCATGTTAATGGTTGGTTGGTTGTTTTTTTCCAGTCAGAATCACATTTTTTTTGTATTCCATGGATAAGATTTAGAATGGAAAGCTAAATTCAGGCAGGCTAGCAATGGGCTCTAGCCCACTGCTTCTGCCCTATTTCTGTTGGTTTCTGTTGATTTTTTTGACTGATTTCAGTGGAGCTGGATGCTGAGACTTTTCTTTCTGGAGGGACTAGAGACATGTTTGCTGGAACAGTTATGGATGGCAGTGACTCATCTGCTTCCACCTTGAGCTAGCTTGAAAACTGAACACAAACAGTAAACAGAACTTTGAAGTCAATCTCCTTTTGTTGCTGAAATCACATAGTGATTAAGTTTGTTTCATCTCTGGCTTAATTAATGGGAAGAAAGGAGAAACCAACAACATGTTTTCGAAAGGTCTAAAAAGACCTAATTTTACTCAAATTACGGTTAGAGCTGCTTGTGTGTTAGATAGGAAACTAGTTACAGAAATGGATTAAATGATTAAAATAGCAGGAGGCTCTAAAGAAAAATCAGAACTACATCCCCGTGGCTTCTTATAATCCAGTTTATATATGGGTAATTCCAAGGCAGACAGCTTTGGAGTCCAAGTAAGTGCCCAAGGCCAAAGAGTACATCAGTGACACAACTGAGAGTAGCTATTAAAAGTTCCTCCAAAAACTAACTCTTTCAGGCTATATCTCCTCTTGGACATAGAGTAATGTGTTTTTTACAATGTACAGCTTAAAAGAACTTCTAACATATGTCTGGGAATTGAACTGGTGACAAAAATCAGCCTGTAAATAGAAAATTCAGTGTTTTTGCTTTCCCAGAAGGTGAGTGTCCATAGTAAGATTATGATCAAATGTAGACTTACAAAAAAATTCTTTGTTTTGTTTTTTTCCTAAGCTATACATCATTTTGGGTAAAGACACTGTTTGGTTTCATAAAAGTGTTGAAATCCCATGGTGAGATATCACAGAGAAAAGAATTTCACTGTAGGAGCTGAATTCAGAGAACTTGACTAGTTGAAATGATGAAATTCTGGTACACAGAGTAGAGGAGTTCCTGTAATTATGTAATGACTCTTAAGAGTAAAAACAAGATTTACAAGGACCACACACCTTAGGGGAAATCCAGAGCAATGTTCTGTTACCTAGTGTTTAATTGTGAAATGAGTTCCCCTCTCTTCCTGCTTGCTGCTGGCTGACTACTGGGCAGATTAGAAAGGAGGAGGAATACATCTGAAAGGAAATGTTTTACCCAGCTGAATCAGTTGCAGTGTAAGCATCCCAGAACTGGTATAGCTCTCCTTGCTGCAAGAGGTACATCCTGGCTCTGTAAGAAACCCTCACAGATTCAATTGATATTTATTTAATCCATGCATCAAAACGTCAGCAAAGAATAGCTATAAACATTTCTTCTGTCAAACAAAAGGTCAGTTGGCATACTTTTTATGCCATATTTATTGCTGACATGCTGTGCTGCTTGCAAAAGAAATAGAACGTTCCTGTCTTTGAGCCTAAGCTTGCTGGCAAATGCTTTCAGAATGTTTTATTCCAATGGATCACACGGATCTCTGTCCTAGTTTGAGTCCAAACAAGGTATTCCATGCCATGTAGGTCAGATTCAATCCTTGAAACTGACACAAACCAACATAATGACTGGAGCCCATCGCTGCTCTGGCAGGGAGCTTGGACTAGATGAGCTCCAGAGATCCCTTCCAACCCCTAACCTTCTGTGGGATACTGTCATCTAGTCTTTTCTGCTTCCTGACAGGCAACAACCAAACAGCTGTAAATTAACCTGAGGATCATTTTGAACATTCATAAGAGTGTCTTTTATACTGATATTTTGTGTTGGAAGCATCCCTTGAAGATGCCCTGAAAAGCTTAGTAAAAGGTATGACTGAAGTGAAAACTTTCTTATAAGGAGAGGTCTTGTGGTTCTTTATTATTTAAAGGTCTGAAAAGTTCCATATCTTTTCCATGGGAAAATAAGAAAATGCAGTGTAAAGTGGAAGAGAAAATGGAAGCAGCTAAATCTGCACTATCAGGTGTTTTCAGAACCAGGAGTGTCTTTAGAACTGAGCTGCCTTGGAGGGATCACTTTGGGGAAATTTAGCTTCAGAAAAGACAGGCATGCAAAAATTGGGGTATTAAAAGATTGTTTGGTTGGTGGTTTGTTTTGATTCCCTGGAGGCCTCATAATATAAATAGTGACATGATGATAAATGAGCATGCAGTCCACAATAGCACATTTTGTGTATCAGTTCTGCTAAAACATGAGCATTAGAAATATTTAATGGTTAAATAAGAATGGAATTCAGGGCTGTATTTAAGTGTTTAGTCTTTAAAGAATCTTTAGAAAGCTTCTAAAATGTTTTTAACTACCAAATTGAGATCAGTTTGTTATTTCTTTGTTTTTTTCTGAGTGGATTCCTGTACCAGCTGTAGTGCCTCATTCCCTAGAGAGGCTGTTGCTCCCTGTGAGAGCTCTCATCATTTGAAGCTTATTGCCCCTAGAGGATGAATCTATTGACTCTAGACCAAAAGAGAGAAGATCTCTTGTCAGTGCTCCTGGCCACTGCAGGACCATTAACATTGTCACTTAAGTGACTGCTTTGTGTCTAGTGCTTCTCATCCACTTGCATTTATGATAGTCTTACTTTTTTACTTGATCCAAGCCCACTTCTTTTCTTCTGGGGATGATTGTTCTTCATGTCACTCTTTCAGAAATGGGGTCATTGATTGTCTTCCTTTGTATTATGACCTTGAAGATATGATCCATCCCCTGGAGTTTGCTGGTTCTGTAGACCACATTCTGTTCCTTTATCTCTGTTTTCCTCACACATTTCATCCTCTTGCTCCTTTTAGCTTACTATTTTTTCTATTTTATCTAAGTCTTCAGTAGTTCTAAACTATGCCAGCAGACATCACAAAAAAATAAGACTTAAACTTCATAAAATTCAGGAAAAATAGGTCTAACTCCCAAATCTCTACACTCCAGATGAAGGATACTCAACCTCCCTGGGAATAGGAATCCTCAGCACAAACGCATATGTGACCATGGCATTTTTAACCTCTGGCTATTAAGCAAACTTAATCAAAACGGAATGAATAACTTCAGTTAATGGAATACATTCAGGAAGTCTAATTTAATAGTCTAAGTTCTGCTTAGGGCCTTGAGTTAGTGGCATGTTAGTGACAGGTTGATGGTTGGACTTGTTTATCTTAGAGTTCTCTTCCAACCTTAATGCTTCTGGGATGCTAGGAAAAGAAAGCCAAGAAAGCTTTGCTCTTTGAGAAAGTTTTCAAGCAGGCATTATTTTAACATGCAATTAAAAATGTTTAATCTTACTTTGTGTTCTTCTTCAAAGGATATGAGATGAATCTAGTTTTAGAGTATTTTTAATAATAAGAGAGAGTGAATTTTGAGGTGTTTTTTTTTTCCTATTTTCACTTTTTTTCCTTACTGTTAGAGGACAGTAAAGAGAAAAGGTGTTACATTTACTCCTAAATAACAGGAATGCCATTTCTATCAAGGGTGCAAAAGGAATAGCTCATCCATTCTGGCCTTAATCTCACCTGTTTCTGTAGCTGCTATCCAAATGTCAACATTTGCTATCCATTACCTCAGCATTGTATTTGCAGCATTTATTTCTTAACATCTAATATAAGAACTGGCAGTAGCATTTGAGATAATGGAGTGATGAAATGGTTAGAAACAGCCTAGCCCAGCTGATCCCTTCAGGATTCTTGGACATGAGAGGAGGTTAGGGAGCAGTAATCTTAAGATCAGATGAAATACAGATATGGTTAGAATTCAGGTTAGTGATATATTGTTGAGTTTCTTGTTTAAAAAGGCAGTAACAAGTTTGGATTAGAAAAATGACGAGATGTGAGGAGAATTTGTCTTTCCCTTATGCAGTCTTGCCAAAGATTTTGAATGCTATGACACAGTTTAAGCATCAATATTTTCCTGAAAATTATACCTTTTGAAGTCATTAAATTCTTCGCGGGCAACCTTTCCAGTTAAAGAGGAAGGAAATTCTGCTTCAAATTTGTTGCTAAGTCCAAACACGGTGACACGGCCTGAGCCGCGAACCACCACCGGGTCGGGCGAGTACCTGAGGAGCTGCTCCTCCAGAGCCTCGGCCTCGGCCTCCTCCGCCTCGTACATCTCGGCAAAGCCCGCCATGGCCGGGCCCGGGCGCCCGCCGACACAGGAGCTGGGGAGGCGCCAAGAGGCCAGCGGGAGGGGCCCGGCGGGGACAACCCAGTGCTGGGGCCGCCGGCAACAGCGCTGCAGCAACAGCGCCTCAAGAAGCAACGGCAGCTCCGGGTGAGGAAGCGCCCGTCACCCTCCGCAGGGGGAAGGGGAGGGAGGAGCAGGGAGGTGATCCTGCCCCTTTCCTCAGCTTTGGGGAGGCCTCACCTCGAGTACTGCATCCAGTTTTGGGCTCCTCACTCCAAGAGGGACATGGAGGTGCTGGAGAGGGGACAGAGGCTCCCAAGCTGCTAAAGGGCTTAGAACATAAGGCTGAGGAGGAAAGCCTGAGGGATCTGGGGCCTGTTGAGTCTGGAAAAGAGAAGGTTGAGGGGAGACCTCCTGGCTCTCTCTAACTACCTGAAGGGAGGTTGTAGAGAGGCAGGGACTGGTCTGTTCTCCCTAGTGGAGAGTGCTAGGACAAGGGGAAATGGATGGAAATTGCCCCAGGGGAGGTTCAGGCTAGCCATGAGGAGGAATTTGTTTGCTGCAGGGGTTGTGAGCCATTGGACCAGGCTGCCCAGGGAGGTGCTTGAGTCCCCATCCCTGGAGGGGTTTAAGAGCCAGGGAGATGTTGCCTTGGGGAGCATCATTTAGCAGGTTGCTAGGGCTAGGACAAAGGCTGCACTGATGAGCTTCAAGGTCTCTTCCAGCTGTAACTGCTCTATGACTTTCTATTAAACAAAGGCTCTGGCAATATTTTCCTGAGACTTAACATTTATCCCAAGGAGGTAAAAGGAATATCTGTATCTATTTGAAGTCAACCAACATTATTCCTACAATTTACTCATGACCATGATTTCTTTGTGATTTATTTTCTGTTTAATTTAAACTGTTACAAAAACCAGAAGCAAATCTGAGAAAAGATGTAGGAATTGAAAGAAGTAAGTACTACACTAATTTCTTAAGGCATCCCAAGATCCTGTTCTCTGAGGAACTGCTGCTGTTGATATTAATGTCAGATGAAATACTGTAGTTTGTTTTCAGTGGATATGGAAGAAAGCTCTCTTTTTGAACCTGTGGTAGGATGATTCCTCTGAAAATAAGAAGAGTTCTGCAATATGTATTCAACAGGNTGAACCTGTGGTAGGATGATTCCTCTGAAAATAGAGTTCTGCAATATGTATTCAACAGATACTAGGCTATAAATGCCAAATGCATGCGGAAAGCATGTGCATTTTCTTGTCAGGACAATAAAAGCACATTTTTCTGTGGTATCATGTCTTAAATCTCTTCATCTATCAGTACAATTAGTATTTCTAGGTAGAAGTCATTTGTGCTGCTCTGTTAAACAGGGGAAGCAGAGCATCATGTCACACTTGGGAGTTACTCATCCTTGTGCTACCAGGGTTTTTTTTGTGTTAGTTTCCCTGACTTTATAATTCTCCTGTGGTCCCAACAAATGCATGGGTTGTGAAACTACAACATCTGTTCCCCTTGTCCAAGCCTCAGGCTGTGAAGGAAAGAACCACTGAAGCCCTGAGTTTCTAGCTGGGTCTGTCAACCTCAGCACTTCCACCTTCTCTCCTTAGCTATCCCAGGCGTGGATCATGAAAGCCTCAGGCTTTGTAGCTTGAATTAGTTATTTTGTTAGGGTTCGGGGGAATTTTTGGCACCTTCTTTTGTTGGAGCTCTCTGGTAGCCAAGGAAGAGTTTGAATGTCATAACCTGACAGAGAAGTCCTGACATCCCCTAGGTGGAGAAGCTATGCATGGAGAAAGGGTAGAAACTGAGATGTTTCCATGCAGCATTGTTTATTTGTCAACTTAATTGACTGAGAAAAATGATTATTAAACTGCTGGAGAGTCTGATGGTCATAAGTCAAGTGGACCTCAAGGTACCATTTCAATGAAGCAGCAGCAGATGGAGGGGGAGATCTGTCTGGGGAGCCTGCCAAAATGATAATGCTGGTGATGGGCAAATAGCTTGAGCTGTGAACAAATAGCTTGAGAGCTGCCTAGATCTCACTAAATTTGCATTAAACAATGCTGGGGTTTTTTTTGGGGGGGGGAGGAAAAGGATTCAGTATTTTGATGTTCAAAGAGAATCTACTCAATTAATTCACATCTTTGGAAAAGAAAGGTTTATTTGGAGGTGTGGAAAAAGAAAAGTAAGTTATTAATGTTGGCTAAGGCATATAGAAGGTTATCAAACAATGATTCCTGAGTGTATTTGATAATGCCATCATTATTTTAGACAGAGACCAAAAAGGCTCTGTTTCAGAGCCTAGATATTTTCACTTCCTTTTTGGCAAAAACGCCGTAAGGTTAAACAATGATTAAATATTGGAAGCCTCTTGAGAAGGTAAATGTTATCTCTGCTTTCCTTACTGTGTGACCTTGATCTGTCTACTGAGCAAAATACTGTATTATTTGTCTTAATTGTGTAGATTTATAAACATAAAATACATATCTCCTTGAGAAAGAGATATCAGATGGAAAATTGAACTAATGAGCTGCATTAAGCTCAATAAAGCTTCTCTATCTTGATAAAATTAATGGTGGGCTTTGCTTTATCAGTTGGGATTGATATCAGCAGTGACAGAGGAAGGAATTTGCATATCATGGCTATAGCTTTTAGAGGGGAAATTCATCTAAACAGTGTCAGAGTTTGGAATATGCTAATTATTTTCTCTGCACTGCATCAGTCCTTTGAGCAGTAAGCACTTCACCCCAATTAAAAAGCCACCTTGGATGTGGCTGACCCTTGTAAGGGTGACAATGTGAGGATGCCATGGCTAGCAGCAGTGAAGATGGTGATAAAAGCACACCTGAGTGTTCTTTCCTCTTTTATACAGCAGAAAAGAAGTTTAAATACTTCTAGCCCAAGGCAAAGTTTTCTGTCAGCTAATGTTTTGGGAGGTTTTCTGTGTAAGTCATTCCATCCATTGCCATGTAACTTCTCTCAGGCACAGTCTGAAAATCCCTTGTGTTCTCCTGTGGCCCCTGGTGCCATAACTGTGCCCACAGCAGAGGGAGCATTAAACTCATTGCCCACGGGAAAGTGTGGGGAGTGATACCCATGTTCCTAGAATCCTTGGATGGGTAGGATGAGCTCATTAGCCTTCTGGCAGTCATCCTAGGAGAAGGACAACTCTGATTCCAAACCCGGGCAGATGGAGCTCGTTTAGCCCTGTAAGGCCTTCCAGCTAAGAGAAGGACACTCTAATAAAACCTCTATCCTAAGGACTTGGCTGCCAGCGTCCAAGCTTGCTAGGCCCTGGCAGATGAACCTTAGGACTAAAGGGTGGGTCCAGCTCTGCACATGCTGTGTCTCACCTAAAAAAAATCCATTGTGCAGGCTCGAGGGTGCTATCTGCTATCCTCTTTTGATCAGCGCACTTGGAAAAGGCACTGAGGAGGAGCGTGGATGGAGCCCTCCCTGGAGCTTCGTTCGCCAAGCCTAGCCATACTTATACATTCCATCCATTGCCATGTAACTTCTCTCTATCAGTAGATTAAGTGAATCAGTAGAAGGGCTTTGTGGTATTGGGTTATTGTGATATTGGTTTTGTCCAATTCTGGTATGCTTATTAAAATCATAGGTATGGTTGGACTTGATGATCTTAGAGGTCTCTTCCACCCTTAATGATTCTGTGATGACAGCCTGAATTTTTCACTATTTCACCACAAAATCAGTTGATTGCCTCTGTCAGCTCTTAAAGCAAGGAAGCAGGATGCCCTCTGCATATGTGTCAGGATGCCTGGCCTCCTCAGGCTCAGCAGAGTCAATGAGGATTTTGCTGAGCTTCATTAGGATGCAGGCGTGGGTTTGAGCAAGCCGCAGTGCTTTGGCAGCCCTTCAAAAGGGCTCCTCTGCAGCACAGCAATCCGAGGGAGAAAGGCACATCACAGCAATCTAGAGAATGCAAATGGAGCCATTATTGGCCAATTAGGGAGCCAGCTCCTCCTTTAAATATTTGCTGCTTGCTGTGGTGATAAAATTCAGCTTTGTGGGTATCAGTCTCTGTAGATGTTCTTCTTATCGACACTGGATGGTTCTAATGAATGGACATAATTCCAACACTTAAGAACAATTGTTTAGGTACTTCTTTTCCCAATACTGAGAGAATTGAACATGGTTTTGGTTGTTACTCAGGAGTTAAAAGTGGCAAAATGGGACATTTGCTTTGCAGTGTCAGACTCTTAGTGGGTAATGCATCAGCTTGACCAGTTACTCCTGCAGGTGTTCTCTTCCTTTCCTCTTCTTGACTGGGTGAGCCCAGCTGTAGCTTTCACCTAGCATTCTCTGAATTACAGTTCTTCAATATCAGGCATGAAATGGAATCTTCCCTGCAGCTCCTTCAGTTTTCATTTATAAGCTCAATGTCTTTATAAACACTTGTTTTCTCTTGCTAACAACTCCTGCTTTTCCCCACCTATCTTAAATGTCTTTGGGATGCTTATTCATCACCCATCCTGAAAAATGTTAGTTAGACCTCATTGTCTCTGCAGAATTATCATTTCTTATTGAAGACTAATTTGTTATGGTCAGACAGAATCAGTAAGGTTGGAAGAGGCCTCTGAGATCATCAAGTCCCAAACCACTTTGAAGGTGCAGGTCACACATGGACACTTTGAAGGGCCAGAGCTTGGTATCAGAAATCACTTAGAGCATTCTCTTGTGTCTTGTACTTCATGATAGTCTCATTTTCCTAGTCCCATCAGCTTTGTAATGTTGTATGTGCTACTGGTATTTTAATATCTGCTTTGCTTTCTTAACAAACACTATGCTCCCAGTCAATCTTGGCTACAGATTTCATTTTCCCTTCCAAAAGAGGACTCTTGGAACAGTTATGCCAGGCCTTATCTTCTGCAGCAAAGTAAACTGACAACCATAGTAACAGATTTTTATAATGCCTTTGAGAGAGCAAACTTTGGCAAACAAAGCCTTTTTTCAAGCAAAAAAAAAAAAAAAGGAGAAACCAGCAGAAACTTGAGGCAAACAGCTATGGATCAGTATTTCTAGAATCAGATTTCTGTCATAGGAAATAAACCTTGGGATGATTTAGGAAGAAAAATGTTAGTTTAGAGATAGTGAGAGAAACATTACACAGAGGAAAGACATATTCCTAGTTTATAGTGTATTGTTGACTTTGATGTTTAGTAGTTGCTAAAATTCTCTCTCTCTAGAGTGGTTTTGACAATCAGAATCATAAATGTGTTGCCAGGTAAATCAAAATCCACATAAATATATAATACATAAGAAAAAATACCTAATAATAAGGATAAGTAAAAATAATTTTTCATGGGAAAGGTTAAACATTCTCAGGTAAATTTGGATTTCTTTGACAGAATGAGATTAAAAAAGGTTATTCAGTAAAGTAACTTAATGTAGTCCAAATAGTAACACTTTCATCAAATAGAGAATAAAATGGATTTCTTTATGTGAACTCCATAAACCTTGACACAGCAGGAAGCTTCCTCACAGGAGCAGATGGTTTACTTCCAAAAAGAACTTGCAATGGGCATTTTGGGTATTGCCAGGTAAAGGTAAGAGGAATAGAAAAGGATTGAGGATATTACAGAATCCCAGAAGGTTAAGGGTTGGGAGAGACCTCTGGAGGTTTGTTAATGATCTTGAAGTGTAGGAAAGGATCTTGTTAGATGAGAAAAATGACTAAGCATCCAAGCTGCTAAAAGATTGTGACTACCACCTACAAATTGTGACTAAACATTGAATTCAGATGAAAAGCTGTTCTTTCTCATTCAAGATTTTAGCCACGACTCGTGACTGAGGAGGCAAGGTCTTGGAAATGTTTATAAATGAAGATTCTTTCTCTTTTTTTCCTCCAAAATGCTTTCTGGAACCTTGTATTTCAACCCTTTTAGTGGTTAACTATTGTTGTAGACTGCTGTGAGATACTAATGTCAAGTTGTAGCTGTGATTCAAGCACAGAGAAGTGTTTAGGTCTTACAGCCATATAGTTTTTTTAAGCTTATTATGTGGAGGTGGAGAAGTAAAGAAGTGATTGAGGGGCAAGGAGCTCTCAATGCTGTGAGGTCTCACTCCTGAGTTGTTCTGCTGCCTGCCTCTTGTAATTTGCCTTTCATCTTGCTCCTTTCTAGTCTAGTGTTGTGGATAACTGCAAAGCAATAGATGCTGAAGCAGTGATTAACAGCTCCCAACTGAAGGAGCTGTGGCAATTGAGTCCTGCTCCTGCCAGGATGTGCAGAAGAAGAAGATAAAATCAATTAACAGTAGAACCAATAAATACATAACATACATGCATTTTTCTATTCTTGAATGTTAGGTAAATTGCATATCTTAAACCAAAAGGCTTTGGGTGTGCTGTTGCATTGATCTGAAATGCTGTGCTAACCACAGAAGTGACTGTATTTTTTTTTCCATGTCCATGCTCACAATTGCTTTGTTCCTTTTCCCTTCTCTGATTGCAGCAGCTGTCATCTTTTAAAAGGTTGGGATTTTTTTTTACCAGTCAGATGTCCAGAGTTTCCATAGTAATTACATACAACAATATCTCCCAAAGCATTTTACCACTTCATGAAGCTTTTTTAATTCTCTTTGGGTGCTTTCATAAAGAAAAAATCAGAAAATAATGATAACTAGTGATGCTTCTCTGTCTTTGGGGTACATTTTTTTGCATAGAACTTCTTGCCAATTATGAAGGAAAAACAGTATAAGCCTTACAGCTAACTTTTGCTTTCTTGGGTATCATTTTAACATTAATTTCTCCAAAGAGACCTCATTAGAAAAAAACTAAATTGGAAACTAAAGAAAACATAAAGAAATGAAGATTATTTGGACTCATGTCAGATCTGTAGTGTGACTCAGTGGGCTGCTGTGCAGATTCCTCTGCCAGCACAAGGGAAGGAGTCAGATTTTACCTTTTGGCCAATGCTGTAGATGTAGATTACCTTCAAACAAGAAGTATTAATATTAATACAGAGTGTCCTCAGGTCTTAGAGCATCACAAGTCTTTATGTGGGCTGAATCCTCTCTGACTGTGCCTTGTACACATAAACATGAACAGAGAGGTGATGGCTACCTGTGGATCCCACTCTTAGGACATAAACTGTCTCTTGCCTCTGAGTGTGATGAGCTGATCCTTACAGGAGGTGTTGATCTGATCCTAAATTGTCTGGGAGACACAAAACTCCATGTTGTTGGTGTGGGAAACTTAGGAAAACTGTTAATGATTTGCATAAGGCTACATGAGACAAAAACTATAGCTCCTGAATCTTTCTCTCTCGACTTAAAATGATGAACAATTGTGAAATCATAATGCATTTTATTAAACTATTAAGATAGTTCAATGCAATTCTGTTTATCTATTTACAAAAAAATTTCTTTAAATTTATGATACCAGTTTTTCAGTTACAATTTCCTGATGTAACTAGCTTTTGTGCAATAAACAAAAAGCACCAAGCACATACATTTTGGATGCTTAACTCTTATCAACCTACCAGCCTTTAAAAAGGGATTACTAGGAGTTTATTTAGTATTATATCTTTACTTTAGATTCCAAAATCACATAAGCAAATATTAGTTGTTTTTTTTTCTGTTGAACTTTAGTTTTTGCTGAGGGAAAGATTGAAGAAGAGACCTTTTGTGCCCTAAGTCTTCACTTAGTATTCTGTTCATACTCAATTTTTAATTGCCACTTTATAGTTTGCAGAGGTGGTGTGCATCTGTAAAATACTACACTTTATTGCAGCAAGAGGAATATTTATCTGAACAGATACATTACTGTTCCTGTAAAGAATGGCTCTATTTTACTTTATCAGCAACTAAGGGGAAGGTTAATGGTTGTGATGTATCTTTTATGTTGTGTGTGAAACATGGAGTGCTCTGCACTGTGAGGATTTACAGTGGGGAAAACAAAGTGTGTTCTATTCCAAGCACTCTCTCTCTCAACAGCAGGCTGTAAACTTGGGAATTAGCTTGAAAACCCCTAAATATGTTAAAGCAACATTAAGACTGGGAAAGAAAATAATTTCTTCTCATTAATTCAAACTCTGAAGCTTGAGTGTGTGGAAAGGCAATAAATTTTCTGGATGTCCTAAACAAGTAAAGAATGCAAGTACTGGAGTGGTTTCAATATTCCATGTATTTCCATCTATAGATGGCAGGAATCAGGAAGAGAGTCATGCCAAAATAATGTTCATTTTTTTGGAGGAAGCTTCAGTATCTTCATCATCCTAGGGCTAAAAAAATGATTAGGGAACATGGACATCTCTCTTACGTGGAGAGGCTAAGGAGCTGGGGCTGGTTAGCCTGGA